>JARHVA010009939.1:45000-175000 GCA_037957365.1 Torreya grandis | reverse complement strand
TTTCCTTTGAAGGCACATATAAGTTTAAGGAACAAGGTTTGTTTTGCAGCTGTAGTACCTGCCTTCAACCTCATTAGAGTTGTTTCGAAAAGGGCCAAAAGGATTGGGGCAAATATTTGTCTTCTTTAAATGACCATTATTCCTATAGCTTCCATGTGGCCATGAGAAAATAAAAGGACAAATTTAATGGACTGAAATGCATATCTTCAGGATGCTAATAATGTTGTGTAATTTATAGAAAATTATTATTATTATTATTATTATTATTATTATTATTATTATTATTAATTTTTCCTTATAAGGAGAGTAGAGCGATGATTGGGATATGGCATTAAGGCACACAATTAGTAAAACATTATTATATCTTAAAAAAATGAGATTCAGATAGGTGCAATGATTGAATCTACCTTTAAAAGATCCTAAGTTTAAATTGCCTAGCACAAATAGTATAATAGAAAAATGAAGAGATGCCCAATGTTATTTCTCCATTTTCCCATCATGCTCAGTTGGCTCCTCAATATAATATTTGTTCCTCACACATTCATAGGTCTTCACTTGGGAATTTCATTTTCAAATCAAACACAAAAGCATTCAAGAATATAGGTTAATGAATTCATATATATATATACATATATATATATATATATATATGTATATATATATATATACATATATATATATATATATATATATATATATATATATATACATATATATATATATATATACATATATATATATACATATATATATATATATATACATATATATATATATATATATATATATATATATATATTATGAATTAAATTTGACCATCAACTTATAAAATATAGAAAATAAATAATTAAATTTTGGATACAAAGTCTCTTGTTCATTTTAAATCATCAAGAACTATTAAATAATTCCATCAAGTTTGGCTCTAACAAAAGGGACTAATCTATAAATACAATGGTGCTTCCATGTCCAACTAACCAGAGCAAATCCCAATGCTCTAAGAAGGTTCATTAAGGCCTTTGAAAATGGTCCTCCATCTAAAATGTTTGAAGAAACAATGATTCTATAAAAAATGGAAGTAATTGTGACTTAATCCCCTTATTAGAATCAAGAGTTGATGATTAAATTATGAGACCCAAGCTAAATGTCATCCCAATCTTAAACATGATTCTGTTCCGTTAGACTATGCCATATGAGACCATTAACATCCCTATGTGCAAGTTGGTTGAATTATCAACTTCTCCACGAAAAAAATCTATTACAAATCCAATAATTTTTTCAACCCTAGATCTCAGTAATGTGTCCACCAACAAGATCAACAAATGGAAACAAGCCTAGATGTCATCAAAGTCACTTGCACCCATTCCATAGATAAAATAACATAGCTAATTAATGATAATGAAGCTATCATTCAAAACCTAATGAAAACCTTTCATGAAGACTAATACCCAAGGAAAATAAGTGGAATCCTACAACCCAAAATTGAAAATCTTTATTACCATGCAACACAGAGCTAGGGCAAAAAAAGAAAAATCCTACAACCTAAAAAAGGAGAAAAGTAACTTACAAATCCATAGCCTTTAGAACATCTAGTATTCTTATCAGTTATGATCACAACCTCCAAAATGTCTCCATATTTTTTAAAGTAATGCCTCATGGTACACACTTTCCCTCACATCTACCAATTGCATTTCCCAAAAAAGCTCTAGAGCCTTCTTACAATGCCCATCCTGTGTAACTCTAGTAATCATTACATTCCATGAAACAAAATTTGGTTGATGCATTTCTTTGAAGAGTTTCAAGGCCTCATCAACAAACCTATTTTTTCATATCTTGAAATCATTGTTATCCATGATACATCATATGGATGATCCATTTTGTCAAACACATTGTGTGCCCTCTCTATGATTCCACATTTTGCATACATGTCTATCAGAGAGTTTACTATCATGTGAATAAAATGAGATGTAGTCTCCAGTATTTCTCCATGAATCTCCAAAAATTGCTCCATAGTTGCCAAATTGGTACATGCTAAGAGAATACAAGGAAAGGTTGTGGAGTCGAGCCTCATACCTGCTGATTGCATTTGCTAAAAAAGTTTGACAAATTCCTCATATGCTTACTCTATACAAAACTTGTAATGAGTGCATTTCATGACACAACATTTCATTGAGTTATCTCATTAAATTTTTTTAGGGAATCTACCACAAGTCCACTCCTTGCATATCTGATAATCAAGGCTTTCTAGGAGAAAATGTTTGTCTGACAAGTGCAATCTACCCATATCTTACAATCATGGTATTCTAGGACACAACATCTTGTTGAGGTATTTCCTACAATAGTTCCAGTGCTTTATCCATAAGTCAAGTTTGTGCATATCCTGCATAAATGGATTTCTAGGAGACTAGGTCGAGTTGAGGCATTTTGAAAAACAATTGTCGAGCCTTTTGTATCCTTCCATAGGTCACATACATGTATATGAAAATGTTATCCACAAACACATCAACTATAAATCGACTTGTAGTTAATTTTTCATGGATCTCTAAACCCAGTTGTAATGATGTCAAACCTGCACATGCTAAAGCAATAGTGGCAAAGGTAAATTGGTTTGGTTGGACACCTTCACCTACCATTTGAATTCTTAGGAAAATAACTACCATGTCTATGCATACAAAAATGTTTATTGAATATGCATGTGTTAGCAAGTCAAATGGAATGCATTTGCATGGTCTCCATCCATAGTCAACCCCTGCAGACATGTCCTCTAGTGGTAGTAGTAACTACCAAGAAACTCAACCCTATTTCGAAAGGGAAAAAAAGAAAATAAACTCAGTGAAATCTTCTGATTCATCTCTTGCCTGATAGAGTATTCATTATTTAACTGTAACTACAAATATTATTATTTTAGAGTGGACATTGCAAGATGATTACAATTTTATGTGATTGGCAGTCAATGGTAGAAACACTTATTTATTGCCACAGGGTGATACAATAGTACTTGATTGGGCAGGTACTAAAAAATGGGTCTTGATCGAATGTCTCCCTAAAAAATAAGGATATCTCGAACGTCTCCTTGACTTTAGGAATAAAAAATCTATAATATATCATTTTTGATGGTAATTTATGAGATTTTATATTGCAATATATCATTCTACAAAGTCATATATATTTTTTTATTGAAAATATGCAACTTACATAAATAATTTAATGCTCATGAGAGCATCTGAAAAAGAGAAACTACTGGCATTATAAAAAACAAGAACAATATAGTGTTTTTAGCATACAGAGTCATCAAAAGCATTCAAAAACATGATACTTAAATACATTTCATCTATTGTTCTAGGCATGAATAGCCATAGGAGAGCCCTATCAACCGTCATACAAACGATTCTTCAATCCCTAAACAACATGGATTTTCTTGTTACATAACAACTACTTCACTTGATATTTAATTTGTTGGATATGGAAAGCCACTATTATGTTTTTCTCCAAATCCTCCTATAACTATGAAAATAGAGAAATGATATGGAAAAAAAGTTCAGAGTAAATCTTTAGAATTTTTGTTTCCTGATAAAAATAAAATTTAGAGAAAGCTACCAAACATCTATTCTTCCATATTTGTAGTAAAATAACTTGTATAATGGTATCATCCACAATATTTTTATTCATGCCCATCCCCAAGAGTGCTTCTTTCCAGTTTTGTTGATGAATAAATATAGCAGGTAAGCTATTCAAAATGGCCTTCCATTATTTTTTAACATTACACAATCCCAAACCACATGTTTTAAGTCTTCTCTTGATTGAAAAAATGGGTTGTTAATGGGTTGGACCATGACGCCTTTCAATCTATCTCCTATAGGCAGTTTATAGTGCAAGATTTTCTAGGCCATGATTTGAGCATCTGCACCATCTTTCGACTTCCAAATTTTTGTGCTCAAATAGGACCAAAGCTTTTTGCTAAATTTAGATTTCCATTTTAGATTCAATCAAGGACTTAATGGGACATCAAGTAGAAGATGAATATAAATTTTCTTCAATGAAAAGGCATTGAAATGGTAACGTGCTAACCATCTCCAGTCTTCCAAAAAACTGCATGGAATAGGAGTACACATTTTTATGGATAACACCATCATAACCAAGACTAAACAAAGGTGATAACTATTCAACTTTGTTGTTCAATCCAAAATGTCTTTCAAGGTTATGCCATAGAATCTAGTTCAATAGATAAAAATCTCACATGTCGCCAAACGGTTGCACGCCTTTTTTAAACAAGTAATATGCTTGTTTAGAAGGTAATGGCAATAGGCTTGCCTTGATACTTAATGAGTTTATTCCACCATATGGATGAGGATGTAAAACTAAATCCATATTGTAGAGAGGCTTCTCTCCACTCAAAAAATTGACAAACATGCTCCCATACTTTCTAAATGGATTGCAATGGAGAAGAAGCTTGAATTTTGAAAAAAAAAGTGGAAGAAGAATTTTATCCCACCAATTGATGCCTTGCCATTTACCATGAATAGAAGCCGAATTGATTCTATAATGGACCAATATCTTCCAAGGTTCATCAGTGCAACTTGATCTAATGATCCACTTCACTGATAGACAAATCCCTTGAGTTTTGGGATCTATAATTGCCAAACCACCTTTGTTATTTAATTTTATGCAGTGTGCCCAGGATGTATATTTAAAACTAGCATCACCACCCCATTTAATCCAAAGAAATTGTCGAATAATTTTATTCAAATCTTCATAATTTTTGTTGGAGGGCATCCAACAAGAAAAAATAATATATATGCGAAGCAATGAAGATTCTATTAACAACTTGGATTTTCCCAACCAATGAAAAAAACTTGTTACCTCAATTAAAAATTTTGTTCTTGAAGCATATCTTTTACACAATCAATTAATTAATAAAAAAAAAGAAACCAGCTTAAAACGTAAATTTGTTTTCTTTTTCCAAGAAAAACTCAGCTTTGTACACGTCATGTATAACCTTTTCCATGAATCATAAATAGTCAATATAAGTTTTTCTACACTGGTCGGATCATGATAGCTTGATTTTGGGCGCTAACGTCACAATTACGTCTATGTTGATATGCGTCAAAAAGATCGAAAATGTGACGGATTCCCAATCTTAAACAACTGCTCATCTTTGTCAGTCCCTTCGGCCGGTGAGAACGTCGCTGTTTAAAGCCTCACTCTTACAAAATGAGGTACTTTATTTTATTTTATGGATAAATTTATTTGTATTCAAAAAGGGATGGGTTAAAATAATTTTGTCAATGGTTTTATGTTTTTCGCGGCTGATATATAATTAAATTTTGTGAAAATTTATTACTATGGACATTTTATATATATATATATAATATTGAAAATATAGATATTTTAAATACAATTATTTGAAAAATACAAAGATATCTTACCTTTAAGATCTTCGTTTCTTAGTTTTTATGCACCATAATTATTTAAAAAATTATCTTCTTTTTTAAAAAAATTGTTTGATGAGTAATAAATCATATCGATTTGACTTTAATAAAAATGTGTTAAGTTGAAAATTTTATTTTGGCAAATAAAGGGTTTCAAATTTTATTATATGGTAAATGTATTATAATATTTTGATTGACTTTTCAAATAAAAAATTAAAAAAACTAAATGATATTTAAATGGACATCAAATTTAAAATATAAATTAAAATCTTTATCACAAGTTGATAAAATAAAGATCAAGGTCAAGGATTGGAAAATGAAGCGGAATGGAAAGAAGATGGTGGAATGTAAAAGGATATGCTCCCAAGATTGGGGACCCATAGACGGAGGTAAAGTGGATCATGTTAAGTATACAAGTGTTTTAAATGCATTATATTCATTGGGTCATCAAGATCTTCAACATCTAATGTAGCTAATTTGTAGGCTCTGGATCCAAATTTAGTAATTATGATATATGCCCTCAGCCAATAGGCTTCAAATGTTCATTTCTTATCCCTATCTACATTAGTGTTCTTTTTCATTTTATTTTAGGAATAGATCAACAACCTCAAAATATCTAGATTGGATCTTCTTGCAATATTGGCATTTTAATCTATTTTGATATGCCCTCAAGTGATCGAGGGCCCTTTGATGTTTTTCATCTTAGAAGCTCCAATTCTTGTAGCCTTTCCTATCAAAAATTGTGACAAATGATAATGCCTTGCAATGAGATTCGTAAGGAGGGGAGTTTCACTTCCACACACAAGATAGCTTATGTCCCATATACTAAAGCATATGGAGTAACCCTAGTAGGTGTTTAGATAATTATTCTATAAGACCAAAGCACAAGATATAATTGTAAATGCCAGTTCCTTCCTGCATCATTAACTATCTTCTTCAGAATTTTGATAAGAGTCTTATTAGTTTCTTTAGCCTGTCCATTCCCTTGGGGGTAATAAGGGGAAGAAAAGTGTTGCTTAATATGGTATCTCTTGCACAAGGCCTTGACTTCTTGATTTTTTAAGGACTTGTCATTATAAGATATGATATTGGTAGGAATAAAATAATGAAAAATGCCCTAATTGAGGATGAATTTAGAAAAATAAATACCTGTAATATAGGTAAACAACATTGCTTCTACCCATTTGATAAAATACTCCATAGAAGTAATAATTAATTTGTGACAATTAGAAGACGTAGGATTTATATTGCCAATCAAATCAAGTCCCCATATAGAGAATGGTCATGGACTCACAATAAGTTGTAATTATTGTGTGGGTGCATGGATAAGATTACCATGCTTTTGATAGGATACACATTTCTGCACATACTAACAAGTATCTTGTTCCATGGTAGGCCAATAGTATCCAGTCTGAAGCAATTATTTTGCCAAGTCCATTCTATTGACATGGTTGACACAAATACCATTGTGGACCTCTTTGATATGAGAGAATGCTCTTCCAAGGTCAAGCATCTTAATAAAGTCCTGTCATAACCTCTACAATAGATCATGCTACCAAGGCTAGTGTAATGGGAGGTATGGTGGATAAAGGCCTTGCATTGATGGTCATTGAGGTTAGGTGGTAAGATGTTATCGTGGAGGTAATTATAAATGTCATGGTATCAGGGAACACTGGGATCAATAATATAACAAATTTGTAAAGGAGTCATAGATTGATGAGCTGTTAGCATCATATTTTTTTTAGAAAATTCCATTTGAGGATGTCTTTAGGGAGATCAATTAAAGAGCCAATAGTAGACATAAAATCAGTTGGTTTATTACTCCCTCTGAGAACTTGTTCAAATGTAATAGACTAAAAATTCTATTTCAACTGGTATACTTGTTGCTTATAAGGGAGCAATTTTTCATATTTAGTTTGGAACTCATCATTAACTTACTTGATTATGAGTTTTGAATCAAAGAATACTTGTAAATGTTGAATGTTCCATTAGATGGCTAAGTGAAGGCCAGCTATTAAAGCCTCGTATTATGAAATATTATTAGTGCATGGGAAAGCAAGGCAGAAGGATTTTGGAATAAGGTCACCTTAGGGGTGATCAAAAGGATGACTACACCTGATCCATGCATGGTAAAAGAGTCATCAAAATATAGCTTCTAGACATTAGATTTCGAAGTATTCATTATAGATTCATCTAGGAAGGTTGTGGCAAGAGGCTCAATCATGACAAGAGGATCTTCTAGTAGTTTATCTGCAATCACTTATCCCTTAATGGCCTTTTATGAACATATTCAATATCAACTTCACTTAGAAACATAATCCACTTGGCCTTTCATTCTGTGAGGGTTGATTTCGATAGTAAACATTTGAGAGGATCAACATTAGCAATGAGCTATAATTGATTGTTAATCATATAATACTAAAGTTTTTGTGGAGCAAAGACCACAACTAAATAGGATTTTTCAATTGGATTATAATTCAGCTCATAGGAGATTAAAGTGCTAGTAAGATAATAAATTTATTAATTTTTCCCCTCATCATTGTGTTGTGCATGTAGGGCACCTATCACACATGAAGTTGCACAAATATATAAGATTAAGTGCCTTTCCATGATAGGGGTGACAACAAAGGTAGATTTACCAAATAGTGCTTGAGATTATTAAAGACCTGTTGACATTCAATGATCCAATTAAAATGTGTCCCCTTATTCAAGAGGTGACTAAAAGGGTGGTATTTATCTATGAGTTGAGAGATGAATCGCTGACTAGCTTGCGAATTTCCTTGAGGACTCGTAAGTTGCTTCAGATTACAAGGAAGTATTTCCCTAATTTCTTAGACTTTGGCCAGGGCCACCTCTATGCCTCTCTTGGATACAATTAACCCTAAAATATTGCTTGAGCTGACACAAAATACACATTTCTTGGGATTTAATTTGACCTTATACTCATACAGCTGCTCAAATATTCTCCTCAAAACTACATGATGCTCTAAGTTGAGTCTGGACTTCCCTAGGATATCATCCACATGGTTTTCAACTATATCATGCATCATATCATGGAAAATAACTGTCATTCCTTTGTGATAAGTATTGCATGCATTCTTAAGTTCGAAGAGCATGACTTGATGACAAAAGGTCCCCCATGAAGTGATGACGGTTGTTTTATGTTGATTCTTAGCATGATTTTTATTTTATTATAGCTCAAAAAAAAATCCACAAGAGATAATATTTCATATCCAGTTGCTTAATCCATGATCATATAGATATTTGGGAGAGGGAAGTCATATTTGGGACATGCCTTATCAATGTCTCAGAAGTTTGTACATATCCAAATCCCACCTTGTGGCTTAGCCATAGGAAAAATATTGGATATCCAATCATAATAATCAATGGGTTGGATAAATCCCACTTCTAAATTTTTTTGTAGTATCTCCTTAACTAGTAAGGCCACTTTAGAGTGCATATTTTGTAATTTTTTTTTTGTGTTAGGATGAAAAATCAAATGATCCACAACTACGTAGGGATCTTGTTAGAATAACACCATGCAAAAACATTGATAAAATCCTTGAACAACTCAATAATAATTTGAAGCTCTTCAAGTGTGAGAGTTGCCCCATGTTTGACAATTTCGGTATTTTATTTAGTGCTAATGTTGATTTTGACCACCTCCTCAATGAGAGAGGGTGACTGATCTTGGAGATAAGGAGGCAATGATTGATTCAGGATATTTGAAGTGACAACATCTGGGAGTTCTGTGTCTATTTCAGTGTATTCTTTAGATTCAAGTGAAACTTGTGGAAATTCTTTTGGATTTTAGGGTGGTTCTTCTTCTTTATATTCCTCTTATTTAATTTAGTTAAGGGGAATATGTTGTTCCCCAAAATAAGATGGTTAACAGAGATTAATAGAAAAGCTTTTCTTATAATCACCGAAAGGCATGAAATCTTGGGCTAGTAGAAATTCTAAGATGGCCTCATCATTTTGAAACATATAAAAGGATGGCTCTTGTTGTTGATCCAAATAAATTATTGAGGGGTATCAAAGGGATATGTTGATGGTGAAAATAGTGGTGTCATGGAAAAGGTTTGTGGAAGCAAGCTCTTCGTAATAACTATAAAAAGAACCCATCTCGATTTCTTCATCAAAAAGAAACTCTTCATGGACCTAAGCAGTATCCACAATAATATTGTTTAAGTCATTGTCAAGAAGTTTATACCCTAAGCCAAGATAGTTGTATACATGTATTCAAGGAAATTATTCTAGAAATACATGTCATATATCTAGGGTTTTAGTATATAACTATATGGTTTTCAATTGTAAAATATTGTAGTACTCAAGAACTGCATGTCATATATCTAGGGTTTTAGTATATATCTAGCTTGCTTTCAATTGTGAAAAATTATTATTTTGAACAATTTTTTATTTTCTAAGCACTTGCTATGTAGACGTCACTTGAAAACCCAACTATCCTGAAACACAAGTTCCAAACATTTTATTGTTTTCCTTAATTATCAAATACTATTTCAAACTTAAATAAAGAAGAATAAATGTTTTTTTTTTTTTTTTTCCATAGGCTATTGGTGTTGCATCATGGACATCATATAGAAGAAATTAAAGACCTAGACTAAGTGAACATAAACATTAAATTTGTTTCAGTTTTTAAATCATTGGTCAAGAGCATTCATGACAACTTTTTTATCTATTAGGAGCACCCAAGGCACTTTGGAAATCCGTTTCTTATTAATGTATCATTATTGGGAAATGTATATGCCACTATTTATGCATATTGTGTTACATCTCCAGTTCTAAATAAAAATTCTAAAATTTATTGCCCTTGATCTTTAAAAAAATCCAATATTTATTCTTCTTGCTTTTTTTATCCAAACCTTTGATTATTTCTAATAATAAAATTTATTCAAACCCTCTTATAATTTTTTATATATCATTAGCATATTATCTCTAGACTACAATTGTGAATTATATGTTTAAAAATGTTAACTTCATCTATTTACTAATATAATTATTGTGTATGATATTATTGTATTATGTTAATGGTTAATATATAGATCATACAAAATCTTATCCATTAAATTTTATATTAAAAATTATGAGATACTTAAATTTTAATGTTATAAAATTATATAAATTTGAATATTATTTCATAAACATTATTAATATTTCATGTCAATCTTTCATTTATATAAATGAGAGTTAAGTTTTGAACATGTAATCTTCACAATAGCATATGATACTTATTTTAAAAAAATGTTCGAACTTTTAAATTTAAAATGACTCGATATTAAAACACCTTACAAATAATTCTAATTCCAGGTAGCTTCTATTGCAAATATATGTAGTAAACTTAGAAACTGTTGACATGAAAGGGCACCCGTGAAATCTCAACCCTGGTCCAAGCCGTTGTGAGAGTTGGCAGTTTGGCTGTTACATCAACATGACTATGCTATGAAGTAAATTCCCACTAATTGTAGGAAACATCACCAACTAGAAGAACTTTATTATTAAAACTTTTGTTCATGTCGACATCAGCACAGTGAATTTGCAATTGTTTTTGGGCCGAGCACGCTATAAAAGGTGGGGATGGTCACACGCAACCTTGACACGTGTATGCTTTTAAAAATGCCACTTCCCTTTTTTTCACATTTCGAATTATCCATAATTATAAAGTATTTATTTTATAGAAACAAAAAATTGACGGATTCTTTGCGCAATTCCGCACCGATTAATAAGGGGTCTTGAGGGTTGTTTGTTGTGTTAAGTTGGATTTTTTTTTTTAATGAATAGTGTGAATTATAAGTTTTCTTCTGTAATTTTTTTATTTTATTTAATAAAATTTAAATAAAATATTTTAATAATTTAAAAAATGATATAGATTTTATGAAAACAAAGTTAAGATTTATTTCAGCATATGAAACCAACGATGACTTTAAGATAAATTGAGATGACTTTCTAAATCTACTAAGATAGGCGCCCGAGTGTGCCAACTGTGTTTCCGACTCTGGCTAGGGTTTGATCTGGAGGAAGAAAAGTATGTGTACTAACTATACTAAGCAGAGTCATAAACCTTAAAAAGAAACTTAGCTTAGCCACAGAACATGCCAAAGAACAGGGAGAGAGGTCCAGGGAAAAGGCCCCATACACCAGGAAGCGCCGAGAAGGACAAATAGAGACTACAGCATGCGGCTTAAAAATATTAAAAGAACCATTTATTTGCTTTGAAAAAAACACATATCCTAAGCAGGTTTATATGGGTCTGAATTCTATGCTAGGACTGATTTATTCTATCATATCAGTCTGCATAGAATATCCCTTATTCAACAGGGCTAATATCCTTTTATAATCCCTGTTTCTTTTTATTACTTATAGAGGTAAAAAAGAAAAAAAGGAAAAAAATAAAAAATTAAAACTAAAATAATTTTTTTTTAAAAATTGAAATTTAGGAATCTTATATAACATAAGATCTTTACTTAATATAAAATCGAAAATGCGACCCAGAAAAATCATCACGCCCAATATTTAACAGATGGGTTCAAGATTTATGAATGAAATTGCATGCTATATATGGTTGACGCTTTGCATTATAAAAAATTGTACCGGGTCCATGCCATTTTTATTGTAATTACACGTCTGATTTTATTTAAAAAAAATTAAAAATTAGGAGATCTGGACGATGAAAAAAAATTAAAAGATATTTATTCAATATTTCTTGTTTTATTGTAATACTTTATTTTTATTTTTTTAATATTTTCTGCATTTACTGCAATTCCTAATCTCAGTTTCTTTTCATCTCTAAATTTTTTTCGTAAGCAACCCTAATTTTATTTCTTAGGTTTTAATTCAAAGAATTTCTATCCTTTTACATTTATTGTTACATAAAACCACCTTCAACACAAAAATAATTGCCGCTGTCCTTTTCGTGAAATAAGGCTCTAACAGAGACTAGTTTTTTAAAAAGATACGTGAAAAGATTACTAGATTTTTAATCCCTGAAAAATATTGGCCATCGATGAATTAAATGGGGAACTTCTTAATCATGAGAAATAATATCGAGTAAAATGGTTCAAACTTCGCAAGGAAGGAAACAATGAAAAACCTGGGTTGAAATCAAGATGGATGACATATTTGCCTACCATTTGGATCTAAACTGGAAATAATATCCTCTTTCTATTATTATTTTTTTTCGAAATGTTTATCTCATTTGAATTTATAGTGGTAATCTCAAAGTCGCTGGGTTAAAATTCACTGCTTATTTTTCACAGTTGAGACAATTAAGTAAAAGGGATCACATATTGAACTGAATATCTACACTAGTTTCAACGGTTATGTAAATATCATCAGATCTACCAACACAAAATCCTTTGGCTATCAATCTTGGCAAAACTTGAAAATAATGTCAAACTATAAAAAGATGAACATGATTTTTGTTTTTTTAACCGATAACTAATTGATAATAGTGATGATCAAAGATAATAAAGATAACTTGTTACCTATGTACATACTTGCCCTCTCAATTACAGAGATACAATTTCTCTCCTGTAAAAGAATACTTAACACTAAATTATGCAGACAGTCAGAACACTAAATGAGAGGGAAAAGCTCGGTAACAATCAATTCACAACTGTACATATAATTGGTTTAAATCCAAATGCCCAATTAATATCTACGAATCTGGAGATACACTGACCAAGATTTTGTGGAAGGCGCAGACACTCGCAGAGCAGAGTCAGTTGATATAATAGGGCGCCGTAAGATTGTTCCACGGGATGTTACTCCTCCTTTCATAATTTGTAGACCAAGCATGGTGTTGCATATAAGCTTCTCTCCTGAGAGTCTGGCGTATATACAACGCAGTTCTCCACATATAGGAGAAGAGTCTGCGAGCTAAAACAGAAAATTGGGTGAGCATTAAGGGTATGTTTCTGGTGCAGGCAGGAAGGTATGAAACTGAAAAACAGGACGGCAAATCTAACATGGTGAAATGCTTGACTTGTAACTCCACACACACATATACATAAATATAAATTTGCTTGAATCTGGGCGCCACTTTAGGAAGATGTAGAGGGTAAGTCTACCCACTCCACCTGCCCTCAGAATGAAAGTCATTGTCGGTGATTACTGTTACGATTATTAATGCTATAAACTAGATAATAGCATATTAGTCCAAAAGGTCAACATTAATTTCTTAGGAAGAAAGCTAAAGTAAACACAAAAACAAGTAACATGGCCCCACTCACAAGAACTCATATATACTATCGGGAATTGAGATAACGATATTTATGAATTTTCTTTTACTGAAAGTACTTTGGGTGCCGTATTTTATATATGTCAAAAGGGTGTTACATCAATAATTTTTTATATATTTTTTAAAATAAAAGAAATCAAAGGTGAGATATGACTAATAGTAGCACATTAGACTAAAAAGATATTCAGAATTTGAAGCAATTGAAACCCAAAGCATGAATATTGGAAAATCCAAAATCTGAAACCGAATGTAATAAGGAAATTTTGAAAACACAAAAACTAGGTTAATGTGATTAAATTAAAATCTAATTTTTTTTGAACTTTGAAAATTGTATATTTAATAAATAAAAATTTTAATCTTAAAACTTTTTCATTAAAAAAGTTATATATATATATATATATATATAAAAAAAAGCATGAATATTGGAAAATCCAAAATCTGAAATTGAATGTAATAAGGGAATTTTGAAAACACAAAAACTAGGTTAATGTGATTAAATTAAAATCTAAATTTTTTTTGAACTTTGAAAATTGTATATTTAATAAATAAAAATTTTAATCTTAAAACTTTTTCATTAAAAAAGTTATATATATATATATATAATTTTTATTTTAATTGTGAAGTATAATTATGTTTTCGTAAAAATTATATAAAATTAAAATGAAATAATAATATTGATAAATTTAAATTTTATTAAAAATATTATTTTATAGTCATTTGTATTATTTTTAAAAATATATTAAGAATGTTTTTACATTTTTATGCAAACACATTCTTTTAATTTTAACAGTAAAATATAATTAATTTAATTTGTTCAAAATAAAATTTATATAAAATAAAAAAGTGAAATAATAATATTTAAAAAAAATTAATGAATATATTAAAATTTTAAAGCTTTTTTTATATTTATTTAATATATAAACATGTTAAAAATGTATATGTCTTTTTGTAAATAAATTATAAATTAATTAGAATTATATAAACCAAATACATTAATATAATTTATGGTAAGTTATACCAAAGGAGATAAAACATAAGACCTTTTAATTATATAATTCAAATCATCTAGATTTTTCAAATATATGGCATGATATTAAAAAAATCACATTTCCATATGTTTCACCATTTGTGATAAACATGACATTCATAATTAGCATAAGGGAGATGCTAAAGGTGAATAACGAAGAAAAAGATTCAACACCTTTCAATAATTTTTTTTTTTTAATTGAAATTTAAAAATACTAAATTAATAAATTTATTAATTATTCAACAATATTCAATTATTTGATGGTGTGCAATTTCGATAGGTTAGTTTAAAGAGTCTTTTTTTTTTGGGAAGTGGACAATTATCATAAGCGAGATTTTAAATGTGAATTGCAAATAAAAATGTTCTAACACCTCTCAATCATGTTTGTTTCATTCATTGAAATTTAACAAGAGTGGTAAATGAGTTGAAGGAATCAAGTAAAGCATGAAAATTTGAAATGTATTTTAATTTTTTTAATTCTTGAACATTTAAATATATCCACATTTTTATATTTTGGATCCACTTAGTTATTTAATATTATATGTAAAATAATGTTAAAGGTTATTGTTGGGAATCTAGATTGTACCCTAGATGAGCAAGGAGATTGTTCAGATCTTCTGCTTAAATATAGACCAACATGGGACTAATCCTAGGCTATGGGTATTCTAAAAGTGGATCAGACCCCCTAAGAAGTCTGGCTTCCTTATGGATTTATCACCTACACTAAACCTAAACTAACACCTACTTGGAAAAGGGAAAGAGAATTGACAAAACTTATAAAAGTATGTAAAAAAGCGGTGATGCACCGATGATTTGATCAATCCAACTCATACAAAACACACTATGAGACACTTTTAAGACCAAAGAACATCAATCTCACATAAATATTTCAAAACAAGGCATTAATCAGTTATCCGATCAATAAGAGAGGGCAAATATCCACTTTCAAACTAGACAATAAGATATAGGTTGCACTTGTAATGATTTGTGAGACTCTTAAACACTTCTTGAAGGTGAGAAAAACTCTAGACATAAGTAAGAAACATACATTCAATTACCTATAGTGCATGAATTCATATTTCACACTTCGATCTAGCTTAGAAAATGATGTAATTCAGTCGTTATTGCATCAAAAGGTGTTGCAATACTTTTGGTAGAGTCTGGTCATACCAAAAGGAGGGGTAGATGATCCATAATAAGGCTTAGAAGCTTGCATTTATAGCAAAGAGAAAGAGAGAGTTGTGCAGTGGAAAAGGCCCAACCATTTTTTATGGATTAACACTGTCGAGGATGTTGACTTGGATCTTATCAAGAAAGAACCAACTCTATAAAATAATTAAATGTCTATTACACTTATCCAACTACTAGATCTTTTCTTAGAATCACGTCATTATTTACTTGATCTGTTGACGAGGATCATGTCTTGGGAATGGATAAAATGTGCCACATCTGCATTAGGTAGCCATCTAAGCCTAAAAATGTGAACTATGGTGAAGTGAGACACAGGTCCACTATATGTGAAAACCAATCTTATACCATTGGTTTTCACACAATCACTGGTCTATCTTTGACTTCTGTTTTACACCCAAAAGATCTATTTCACATATATGGAGCTTTGTTGATGATGCTTGGTTTTTGAAATGTAGCCCTGGTTTAACCCTGGTCAACCTTCGATCTTGACTCATTGATATTTGCTTTATATGTGTCTCAAATAACTTTTTTGACTTTCATTAAAAATGTCTTAAGCTTACCTTTACTTATTAGCTATTGATTGCTAACTTGACTCATCTTCATCATGCTCAGCTATCTTTATGCTTATTGGTCTCGTAGATCCTTTTTACTTATTGACTCCACTCATGCCATCTGATCAAGATGCATGAATGCATGTGAGTCTTCGATCTTCTACTAAAACCCACCAAATTTAGACACTTGTCCTCTTTGTATTAATCATCAAGATCTTCTAATCCTTTTTGACTTGTTTTACTCCATTGATCTGTCACTTGTCACTTGTCTTGAACTCATTAGTTTCTTAGATTCACTGACCCATTTCACTCATGCACACCATATGATTAAGATGTATGAGTTCATGTGTACCATAGATCTCCCTGGTCCCACTTTCTTGTTAGTTATTCCACTTCATTAAATCCTTAGTACAATTGAGTGAAAGCCATTTATTTACCTTAGACCTATCTTTTTGTCAGTGATTTTGCTTCATTATATTTTGGCTTGATTATACCGCACTATTGGATTATGTCTAACTTGTAGATCTTTAATGACTTTAACCTGGGGACCTTTTGACTTGGTTGACTCAGTGTGGATTATTAGATATTATGTGTTAGTATGAGGATTCCCATGGATCATTATATTTTACCCAACTTCAAACCTTTCAAGGACCTTTAAAAACTCAAATCGCTACTTGCCTTGATTAAAATTGATGTTAGAATGAATGACTTCATTATTTGATCAACGTTGATAGTTTATGTCTTGAAATGTAGGAATCATAGAGGCATGAAACTTACTAGAGATGTTCTTGAGATTGAAAGGGATGAACCCATTTGACCCGAGGGCTTGTGAGGTTTTCTGAACATACTTATCAAATGTGCAAATAGGCTAACTAGTACATTTTTTAGGGTGTTTTGATGATGCTATGGCTCATAAACTTATTATTTTGAGCTTTTCCTTGATCTTTAGAAGCTCGAATGAACTTATGAAGCATAAGCAAACTTGTCCATAACTTGTGCTGCAAGATTACCTATGCAAACTTACCTAGATCCTTCATTTATCATTGGATCCTTCTCTAACTAGGAACATTGCTCAATCCTTGAAATCCCTATATGTAGGCCAAAAATGGTCAACATCTTTGATGACCTGGCTAGGAAGGATACATGTTAAGCTTGAACTCAGAACATATACATGACTCTTGGATCATCATAGATAATATGTGGACCAATACATGACTGTAAGATAGTTTCTTGAATTAAAAAAATAGAAAACTCTGAACAATAGGGAAATAAAAAAAATTAAAAGGGAAACTAAGCTAAAAAATAAAGGCAACTAAATTACTGAACAATTGTGCAAGAAAGAATAACTTATTTAGAACAAAACAGAAAGGAAACTAACTAATGTATTAAAAAATAGTTGGAGAAAAATAAGAAAAACTAACTATGTATAGGGGACTTAGCTTTTATTAATAGCAATGTTTGAGATGTATCTCATTGATTGGTATAAGATGTTCTTCACCATTCATCCTTGTGAGCTAGAAAGCATTGAGGGATTTACAACTGGAAACTATATGGGGTCCACTCTAGAGAGAATCAAATTTTGTGTTTTCTTAGTTTGGCTCTATCCTCATCCCATTTGAGGACCAAATTTCCTTCTTAGAAACTTTTTGAAGATGTTTCTTTGTCAAAAGATCTCTTTGTCATTGATTGATGGGCCTCCATAGCCAACATGACTTGATGCCTTGTCTCCTCTAACTCCATGAGATTAACATATCTTATTTATATTGGTTAATTCTCCAAATCCTCAAGTTGATGAATTAATTCCAAAATATGGAATTCTAGAGAAATAAGCATTCTTGCTTCCTTGTTGTTTACTAGTTTGTATGGAGAATTGGCAATTGTCCTCTTATAGGTGATCCTATCAGCCCATATAGATGAATTCAATTTGAGATTCCATGATCTCTGATTGTATTCTATAGTCCTTCTAATGATCTTCAACAAATTCTTGTTGGTAGACTCAGTAAGGCCATTACCTTATGGATAATAGTTTGATGAGGTACTGAGAAAAATATGATGTTGAACTACCCACTAGCTGATCTTAGAAGTTTAAAATTATAGCTAAAGGGACCCTAAATCTAGTAAATAAACCTTAATAGAAGTCTAAAACACTAGTTTCATTAGCTTCTTTTAATGCTAGTGCCTCTATCCATATGGTAAAATAATCTATGATAGTCAGGATCCACTTGTGTCTAAAGCTTGTGGGGGGTTGAAAACACTAATAAAGTGCAATCCCCATTAGTTAAATGGTTGATTAACTAAAATTGGTTGGAGAGGTAACGATGCAGGTCTCACTATTCCAACAAACATGGCACATTGTCTATATTTCTTGATTCATGTATGGCAATCACCAAATAAACATGGCTAATAATACCCACCTATCATGATATTGTGAGCTATAATCTTGGCTAAGTAATGTCCTCCACCATGTTCATCATGGAATTTCTCAATTAAATTCTGTGTTTGACTTGGTTCTATGCATCTTAACAATATACCATTAATATATTTGTAAAATAATACATTATCAACACGGAGAAAAGGAATTGAATGTAATCTAAAATATATCCTCTTCGAACGTTTGAAATGAGAAGGATAAATACCATCTTGTAGATATCTTAGCATGTCTTAGAACCAACTAGAATTTGAGGCCTGATTATTTGCATGTTCTTGATCGTTTGATACCATAACCTATTCATTAGACTCCTACAACTCTTGGGCTAGATGTTGATAGAGCCTTTTGCCTCTAACCAACTTTGTGACTTTGATCTCAATTTCATATTCCATGACCTTGGTTATACAACCAACTCTTTTGTCACTTATATCTTTGTTTAGAATAAAGTCTATGACACTTGGATGTGAAAACATCAAATGTATCTTATTATTGGGCAGTAAGTACCTAAACTTCTTAGGAGATATTATAACTAAAAGAACATGATTATGAACAACAGAATACCTTGTTTCATATTCTTCTAAGCCTTGACAAAAATATGATATTGGCTACTCTAAAGTCTCTTTATTATGGTACTTGAGAATACCTGATATTGTGTGAAGTTTAGCAAAGCTATATAAGAAGAAATCTTGTGTAAAATAAGGGTTCAGGAGTGTAAGAGCACTGGTTATAGCTTTTTTGATTTCTTCAAAAAATTTTACTCCTTTTTTAGACCAACTAAATATTTGACCCTTTTTTAACATTGTTGTAAGTGGCCTCGCTAAAGTAGAATAAATTTAAAATGTATCTTGTTATAAAGTTAATCTTGAATAAAAATATTTACAAGGATTTCTTATGTTTAGGAAACAATAGTGTAAGAATTAATTCCATCTTATCAGGGTCTATGCTTGTACCTTTATTTGAAATGACATGTCTAAGAAGCCTACCTTTATGAACATAGAAAACATAATTTTTTGGGTTCAAGGATACTCCTAATTCTTTGCATCTTTCAAACCCCTGTCTGAGATGAATCATATGCTCATTTATGTTGTTAGAGAATATTGTTATGTCATCTAGATAAACAAGACTAAACTTGTTAAGGAGACCCTAAAACACCATATTCACAACCTTATGAAAAGTAGCACCAACATTAGATAAACCAAAAGACATATTTTTGTATGCAAATGTCCCCCACTTTGTGGTGAAGGCTATTTTGTACTCATCTTCTTCTTTGACCAAAATTTGGTTATATCCACTTTAACCATCCAATACAGAGAACCTTTTTGAACCTATAACTAGATGTAAAATCAATTCCATTGATGCCAATGGATAGTGATATTTGAGAGAGGCAGTGTTCAAGTCACATAAGTCAACACATAGTCTTATTTCACCATTCTTCTTTCATAGTGGAACAAGGTTTGCTACCCAGGTTGAGTGTTTAATTGTAAATATTATGGCTGATTCAATGAGCTTATGTAGTTTAGCTCTCATTAGAGGTTCAAGATTTAGATGGATTGGCCTTTTCATTTGTTTGACTAGCCTTGTCTAGTATTCTAACTTAATGGTATGTTGAGCTAGACTTGGATCAAAACCTTTAAGGTCATTGTAATTCCATGCAAAGACATTTGTAATATTTGAACATAGCTTAATAAAATATTCTTTCACTGAAGATGTGCAAACTTTACCTAGATTTAAGTTTTTACTAGTTGTAATATTTATATTTGTATAGTGTTCCTCTTTGGTTGATAAATCAAACATTTATATTCTTGGTTTATCATCTCAACTAAATATATTTTCCATGGTGATCAGTCTTTTAGGTAACTTTTTTGTCTTTAATTTTACAATCTGATCATCATATTATTGTAAATGCTTGTCTTGGTTCCTTGAGGAGAATTTAACTTCCTCTTGTAAGAATCTAATAATATGGTTATCATATTTAAATACTTTCCAATTGTCATGGTTGTCTGTGATAGAAGGTCTCACAACTACCTTGATGTGTGATTAGACTTTGTCCCTTTTTATATTATCTTGTATACTAAATTGTGATCCAATAGAAACTAGCTTATCTACATGCTTATTCTAATTTTTTGATATGGCCTAATTACTGAAGGATTTAAAGCCTTTAACTAGGTCCCATACTCTATGATTATAAGACCCAAGTAGAGGGGTTTTACATATATTAAATCCCCTTGCTTGGTGAACTAGTAGTTCACTAGCTCCAAAGACTTGTAAGGAATTAATCTTCATCTTTCTTGACCATTGCAAACCATGCATTAATGCTTCATATTCAATGACATTATTGGAAAAACCAAACTATAACTTGAGAGAAGAGAAATAACTCTGATTATTTGGAGAAATTAACCTCATTCTAGCTCTAGTGCCATGTTTGTTCCTAGATCCATAAAAATATGGTTTCTATAGTCCATCACTAGGCTACTCATCATTCATCAATGTTAGAATTGGTGCATCATTTTCATGAAGATAATAGACACTAAGTCATTTTTATTAAATTAATTTTTGGGGACAATGCCAATGTAAATCAGAGGCCCATTCATCAAGAAAAATATCTAGGACTCCATTTAGAGGTGATTCAAATTCAACCTTATTATCTTCTGACACCTTGTCTAATATAGCATAATTAGTGTTCACCATGCTTGACATATATGGCTCCAAATGAAATATTGAAATAGGTTCATAACATATTGTCACCTTAGTGACATACCTAGTTTTGAACATTAGATAGGTCCAATCAACTGACAAATATCCTCCAATTTTTGAAGTAAAATCTCTTGAAAGACACATGGAAAAATAGGGAGGGAGGTCCACTACACATACATATTGCTTAATAGCAACATTGGGAAAAGCATGTAATATTAGATTTAGTTATTTTATCATGCCTACTATTTTCATTGGTGGGATATCTAATTATAATACTCCTTTGGTGTTTGGCTCATAGACAAGACCAAGCTTGTCTGCAATTTATTTAGGCATTATAGTGTTACTAGCTCAACTATCTACTATATAATTATGGACTAAATAGTCGACTAATATCAAAGAGAGATAAAAAGGAGGGGTCTTGTTTGAATTGACATTATATTTATCCACTTTTATCATGTTATGTACCTACTAATCAGGTTGCTTAATTTGCTAGTTTGAATTAGATAAGATAACTTCTTGTTTCTCAACTAATTCTTTAGATATCTTGAGATCCAAAAGTTCTTGAATCAACATGTTCTTTTACCCTAGGATGGAAAGGGAATCCCACCTACTAATACTAAAATTTGATTTTTTCATTTGATTAATAATGCTAAAAGATATTCAACTAAATTTTGGTTGCAACTTCTGAGCCACTAGTTGTTCTCTAGTTAGGGGCATTTGGGGAACTTTCAATGTCTCTATGTTCTAAATATTCAATGCTAGAGGAACAAAAACTTGATATTTGACAAAAAATGATGAACACTATAAGTATTTCTCACATCTTGAGATTATTCAACTACTCTTATTTTAGTTCTAGTCAGAGTTGCCACTTGACCATTTGTGTTGCTAATTTCACCAACCTGGTTGAACACAATGTGATAATGCAAATACTAATTAACATTGATAGCATCAGGATGCCCTGGAACTTGTTGATATTCTCTTTAGATTTCCATATTCATGTCTTGATATTGATCATCTCAAAGATGGAACTCTTCTTGTGTCATCTATGGCATGTTAATATCTTATGATACCAAAGCTTGATTATGAATGTAATTTGGATTGGAAGGCTACCAACCTAGATTTTGCATTAAGTTATTTTAGGGAAATATGGATTTTGATCTAGGAATTACATTGGGATTGAGGTTTGCATATGGATTAGTTTGGGTTATAGCTCCTTGATTTTGATAAGGTTGCCTATTATCCTTGAAATGTTGATAAGATGGTCTTTGGTCACTAAAATATTTATATGTACTCTAGTTTTTCTACTAAAAAGGTCTACCTTGGTACTATTATCTCTTCAGTGAAACAATTTCATTTCCTAAAGCTTGTAACATGATTTTAAAATCACCAATATCATGAGACTGATTAGGAGGGGTTACAACTAGGACTTTTAGAGATGGAATAGGGGATATAGATGGAATTTGGGGAACTTGTGGGAGAGGAACAAGTTGAAATTCTATAAAAAAGGACATTAGAGTCTTTGGATCAAGTTTACCAGCTTGAATCAAGCTGTTGTCTACTCTGATAGAAATATCATAGGCATTTGGCAAGTTATTACCACAAATAGACTGTATCATGACACTTATATCAACATTAAGGGCCTTAAAGAAGTACAAAAATGCATACTCTAGGGATGGTCTAACCAATGTAAGGATACTAATCCATGTCTTTTGGAATTTGAGGTTAAATTCTAACACAAATTCATGGGGGTACTTTTTTATGGTAGTCAATTGTTCAACCAAAGACAGATGATTAGAGTTTTCTTTAAATTGCTTAACTAAAGCTACACATAACTCATTCCACATAAAAATAGAGGTCAAAGTAATATTTGTATACCATTGTAATGATTTTCCCTTCAAATAAATAATAATTAGTTTGATAGCCATATTATCTTGAGTCACATTATGAACATAACATAAATTGGAAATATATTAGATATGCTCAATAGCAGTAGTTTTATCCCATTCTCCAAATAAGAAAGGGATGCCTTTTAGAGCATACATAGGAATGTCATCGTACTAGGCCAAATTTAGGGGAAAACCCCTATTAAATGAGACAAATACTTGATTCCTTATAACCATTGTAGCAAAAGGGATTTGGCTTATGGGGACAGTAGATTGGACTAAAATAATAGGTTGAAGAAAAAGTAAACACTACTTTGGAGGATAAGGCCTTGTGCTATTGAATATTTATCTTTTATAAGAATTAAGAGGTAATTCAATATGTTCAAAATAAGTAACTTTACTTGATGATCTTGTTATAAACTTTGGAATGAAAGCTTTGTCTCAAAGATGCTATGAACTCTGTAACCTGAAGGATCTTCAGGTTTTGATGATGGTAAATCTTTCCTACTACTATAATTTTTTTTTAAAATATTCAAACTTCAATTATATCATATAAACTAATGTCCCACAGGTCATGCCAAATTATTAGGGTTATACATTTCACCCTAGTTGAGCAAGGAGATTGTTCAGATCTTTTGCTCAAATCTAGACCAACATGGGACTGGTCCTAGGCTATGGGTATCCTAAAAGTGGATCAGACCTTTAGAGAAGGTCAACTTACTTATGGATTTATCACCTACACTAAACCTAAACTAGCACCTACTTGGAAAAGGGAGAGAGAATATAAAAAAACTTATAAAAGCATGTAAAAAAGTAGTGATGCACCAATGATTTGATCACTCCAACTCATAAAAAACACACTATAAGACACTTTTAAGACTAAAAAACATTAATCTCACATATATATTTTAGAAAAAAGAATTAATTAGTTACTAAATTAGTAAGAGAGGGGAAATATCCACTTTTAGACTTGACAATAAACTATAGGTTATGCTTATAATGACTTGTGAGATAGTTAAACATTTCTTGAAGGTGAGAAAAACTCTAGACATAAATAATGAACATACATTCAGTTAACTATAGTGCATGAATTCAAAGAACACACTTCGACATGGCTTAGAAAAGGATGGAATTTAGTCCTTATTGCATTAAAAGGTGTTGTAGTACAAATTTTGATAGTTTCTAATCATACCAAAAAGAGAGGTAGATGATCCATACTAAGGCTTAAAATCCCATATTTATATCAAAGAGAAAGAGAGAGAGATTTTTGCATTGGAAAAATTCCATCTTCTTTTGATGGAGTAGAACTATCGAGGATGTTGACTTAGATATTATCAATAAAGAACCAACTTCGTAAAAGAATTAAATGTCCATTGCCCTTATCTAATTCCCAGATATTTTCTTATAATTATGTCATTATTTACTTGATCTACTGATCAAGATCATGTCTTGGGAATGGATTAAATGTCCCACATCTGCATTAGGTATCCATCTAAAATTGAAAATGTAAACTATGATGAGGTGAGACATAGGTCCACTATATGTGAAAACCAATCTTAGACCATTGGTTTTCACATAATCACTAGTCTATCTTTGACTTCTGTTTTAGACCCGAAGGATCTATTTCACTTATATGGATCTTTGTTGATGATGCTTGGTTTTTGAAATATAGCTCTGGTTCAACCCTGGTCCACCTTCGAGCTCAGCTACTTGATATTTGCTTCATCTGGGTCCCAAATAACTTTTTTAGATTTCATTAAAAATGTCTCAAGCTTGTCTTTGCTTATTGGCTAGTGATTGCCAACTTGGCTCATGTACATCATGCTTAGATATCTTTATGCTTATTGGTCCTAAATATCCTTTTAAATTATTGATTCCACTCATGCCATCTGATCAAGATGAATAAATGCACATGAGTCTTTGATATTCTACTAGGAACCATTGACTTTGGACACTTATTCTCTTTTTATTAATCATCAAGATCTTCGAACCCTTTTTTACTTATTCTGCTCTATTGATTTAGCTATGCACGGATAACCATGAGCCATTGATCTTTTTCCAACTAAATGTGCTTATGCCACTTATCCTAAACTCATTAGGTCATTTAATTCAATGACCTATTTGACTCACATGTGCCATCCAATCAAGATGTATGAATTTGTATGCACCATAGATCTCCCTAGTCCCACTTTCTTGTCAGTTCTTTTGCTTCATCTAATCATTGGTATGATTGTGCATTGGCTATTGATTTGCTTGGAACCCATCCTTTTGTAAATTTTTTCACTCCATTATATTTTTGCTTGATTATCTTGCACCATTGGATTATGTCCAACTTGTAGATCTTTAATGCTTTAACCTGTGTACCTTTTGACTTGGTTGACTCAACGCAAATAGTTAGATTTTATGTTTTAGTATGAGGAATCCCATAGAACATTAGATTTAAACCAACTTCAAAACTTTAAGGACAATTTAAAACCCAAATGAAAACTTGACTTGATCAAAATTGATGTTCACATGAATGTCGTGATTATTTTATCAACTTTAATAGTTTATATCTTGAAATTTAGGAATCATGGAGGCATGAAACCTTTTGGAGATGTTTTTGAGATTGAAAGGGATGAACCCATTTAACCTGAGGGCTTGCAAGGTTTTTTTAGCATACTAATCAAATTTGAAAATAGGTTGACTAGTACATTTTTTAGTAATGTTCTAATGATGGTCTAGCTCTTAGACTTTTTATTTTGAGCTTTTTCTTGATCTTTGGAAGCTCGAATGAACTTTTGAAGCATAAGAAAACTTGTTCATGACCTATAATACAATATTACCTATGTATACCTATCTGGATCTTTCATTTATCATTGGATCCTTCTCTGAATCAAGAACATTGCTTAATCTTTAAAAGCTCTATATGTAGAACAAAAATAGACAACAGTTATAACCATAAGATTGAATATATTATTTCATTAAGATATATAAATTAAATTTTAAATCAGATAATTATGATCAATTAAACTTGAACTTGAAAATAAATTAAAATTGATAAAAGTAGACATCACAAAAGCTAATGATAAAATGAATTAGATTTAAAAAAGTAAAAGTATTGTACACTTTTTATTTAATCAGAAATACATCTCATAGATAATAAATTTTGTAATTGAAATTTTTATACAATAAAAATTTATTTAATTTTTTTCTAAAATTAAAAAATATTAAGGAAAGAACATTCCTTTTTCTTATATCTATTTATCATCATGGCTGAATTATTGAGAAGAGTCTCATGAAAGACAAGAGATAATAGGAAAACTTGATGGATGAAAAAATTGAATTTAATGATCCCAACATGTATATACAACTTGTGGATGATACTTTTTTTTTGGATAAATTAGATGAGTTATGCAATAGTGTTTACAAAAATCTAAAGAAACATTAGGATGTGTCTGGGTAGACGATTGACTTAGAAAGCAAATAAAAATATCTTTCCAAATATCTTGAGGGATAAATAATGTAGGATTTCAAGGGAGAAGGGAATTTATATTGAGATCCTCCCAAGTAAATATATCGGTCCCCTCTTTTCATAGGGGCAATGATATAAAAAATCTAGGAACATCTAATTTTAAAAAATGCAATTAACTCTATCTTTGTGAAGGGCTAAATGGTTGAATAGGGTAGGTAGTATAATCCAAATAAAAGATGTGTTGAAAATTACTACTATATACATTTTTTTTACATCATGCACCCATATGGACTAGTCTAGAGAATGAAAATACATAATTTTTGTCAAGGAAAAGATTATAATAAAAAAAATTCCATTATTAAGTAGGATAATTTTCATAGATCCAAATTGATAGGGGTGTTAGTTTTAATAATATGAAAGTGAAAAATGTACTTGATCTGAGATCAAAATTGTCTTTTAGAATATTTAAATGATATATTGGCTTATATGTTGAGTGGGTACTAAAAGATATTGAAGACGAAGAATCTCGAAAAATTCTTTTATGATATTGTATATTTTTTAGATCTTTCTATAGTAAATTTAGTTGAAAAAGTATTGGCTTCCATACCTTGTTTATTACTTCTACTCTAGTTAAAATTGAAGGCTCTTTTGAGGCAAAAATTATATAAAAAGATTTTAAAGTTGTGAAGACCCATTTTTAGATAGGTTAATGATGGTGCCTCAATAAGTTCAAATAAATTCCTCCTTACTTTTCAAATATATTGATCTTTTAAAATTTTGACTACTAATGATAAGGTTACAAACAAACAAAGGGAAAACTAGTTTAAGCATTGGAAATGGAGGTGCTAATGGATTGAATGGTGGATGGATTCAGGATGGGATCATGTACCCAATCAAACATATACAATTATGACACTGCATTCTATTATGATCTTAATAAGATATGATATACCATAAAATTTTAAAGACACATCATAATAATTTTTTGATGTCCTTATCAAGGTCAAAGGTATGAATAAGGATGTGCATGAGGATATGGTTACAAGTATTTATTTAGGATGTTTAGGGTTGAATAGAATGGACTTAACCTAAGGTGTAGAGTACATGTATAAAATTAATTTACACTAGATGCCATATAAACTAGTTTTCATCCTAGTACTTTTGCAAGAAACCATAAAACTAATTTTCAGTTAAGGATTTTCTTTTTCTTTTTTAAAGATTTCTTTTAGAATTCTAGTTTTAAAAATTTTTTTTTTACAAAATTACACATTTCATGGTTCATCAAGATCCAATAATATGCAATTTTAAGTTGTTTATTTTCTAGGAATGTGCAACTTGTGCACACTCCAAAAATCTCATTATGAACTTACTTTATCGCTAAGTTTGCTTCTTCTAAATTTAGTCATGCTAACAAGGTACCATCATATCCCCTAAAACATCAATTGATTACAATGAGGGTAAAGTTGGAGTCATGTTGGATGATTTTTTATATTACATGAAATATCAAAATCAAGGATATGATCATGGGCATATGTGAAAATTATGTCATGATACCAAGGTGAATTGGTATTAAAATTATCACACACAATTTGAGATTCTACATACAATAAAGTAAATATATTTAGAAATTATTTTATAATTGCAAAAAATATTTCCTTTTCTTTGGGACTGAGAGAATCCCCTAGATTGAGTATCCTTGCATTATCATATGTTATGATGTTAACATCAATGATTTCTTCAACAAACAATGTAGATCAATTTTACAATTATGTCGGTATAGGAAAAAGGTTGAGTTCCTTGTTAGAAATGTTTTATCCAATATACTTGTTTGAAAACTCTTTCAAAATTATGATCAAGGCTTTATTTTCTTCAGGTCTAATAAAAGGCCAAAGTTTAATTATTCTAATATTATATATTTTTTAATGTTGACATCGATGGTGTCCTCAAACATTCATATGGATTCATCATGTAGTTGTATTGACACAAGGGGAAGATTGAGTTATTGTCTATTGGTGCCTTAGAAAGGTTTTCACCAATAGACTTGCTTTTTATTTTATTCAATTCAATTTTTTTATCTGATAGTGCCTCAAAGACGTTTTCACTAGGGGACTTCAATTTTATATGTTTTTTTTACTATTTATTTAATATTTATATTTATTTTGATTAAGGAACTCTTCCTTTTCCCCAAAGTATCATACTGTATCCAAGATAATTCAAATCCTTTTTTTATGATCACCTGGTATAATGCCATCCTAGAGTCAAATAAATTTTACAATTTCCTCATCATTTTGGAAGTGATCAAGAGATGTGATTTTTTTGGTTCCAATTAATGAGTTAATGGTATTGGAAATTGACGTTTATGATAAGAATAATAGTGTCACTAAAAAAGTTGGTGGAGCAAAGATATTAGTAGAGGTTATTGAAGTAACTTATTTTGATGCTAGAATGATTTTCCTTAGAAATCATAGAATTATCATTGAATTCCTCATACTCATCACCTAGGGATTTGTAACAAATGTCATAATATTATTTGTTTACATGGATTTTGATTCTTTCCATGAATCCCTATTCATGAGGTTTTAGTCCATTTATTGTGAAATTCATGACTACTCACATTATATTTTATATATGACATTATTTACTTTCAGAATAGCATACTAAGCCATCATCATATAGACAAGAGTCATTATAGCTCTCAATATTTTCATTGGCAAGGAAGCATTCTTTACAAAAGTCATTTTGCCAAACTGATATGATGTTCTTTCTTTATTTTTATTTCTATTAAGATAACCATGTATTTAAGGATAGATGGAAAGCTTTCTTAAATCATATATCATATTGAGTTGTAGAATCTCCACACCCTTTGTCAATGATTTTGACATGGGATTTAAAAGGTAGAGTTTTGCATGTGGATGGTAGATCATCTATATGTGTATAAGAATAATATATTTTTTACTCTAGTGCTATGGATCTTGTATTTTTAAAAATAGTTCTTGGTGATAGGAAAATAATTAGTCTTATAGTATCACCCTTCTAGAATTTTGAAATATTGGAAAGGTTGACAATCATCAAGGATAACCACTTCAATCCCTCATTGTGGACATTTTATGTATTGATGGAAGATGGATGTAATAGCCTACATGCCATAAATCCATGGATGACTAATAAGGATATTGTAGTAGAGATCAAGATAAATTACAGGTATAAAATTTTATTAAGTGTTATGACCATACATGATAGGAAGATGAATAGTTCCTGATGATTCACTTTATACGATGATAATGATTGTGTTTGAATCTAATGCTACTATAGAGTAAATAATATGTTTTATTAATGTTGAAGTGTATATTTTTAGTCCTATTCTACTATCTACAGGTACCCATTTTACTTTATTGTTTGAACTGGGTAACAATTATGGGGACAATTTGGGTGACGGTTCTACCGCAATTGATGATAGAACTTCTAGGAGCCATAACTTTTGCAATGCAGCTCCAATTGACTCACTGTTTGAATCATTGGAAATATAAGAATGAGGATAATGAATTGAGATAGAATGGAGCTTTACTTAATTGTTTTTAACCCATAAAAACCCAATGGAAGTGCCCTAAATTTTAATTTTAGTAGTGCAGTCTAAAAATAGTAATTTCTCGAATTCTATATTGTTTTAAATCATGGAAGTTGAACCACTTAATCTCCCTCAATATTGGTGACATTCCACATCCTCCTCCTACTTTCAAAATGACTATAAATGAAGATGTAACTTGAAATGGAAATTAGACATCTCTTCACAAAGATAAGCATATAGTTGTATTGCGATCTTGAGTAATAACACATCTCTTCTCAGAGAATTCATTGTTACTATGTTATTTTTTGTGTTCTTAAAATATCTATCAATAAAAAATTCTATGTTTTGGATCATTGTTGGTAATGTAGGCCTTTATGTATAAAGGGATTTTATGGTATGGACCAATAGAAGATATGTAATTTTTCTCAAAGATAAGCTAATGGTTTGAGGAAAATGATACAATAATTTATTGTAATTGAGATGGATCCATGTCATCAGTGACTCTTTAATCTAGAAGGGTTTTATATAAGTTGTCCTTAGGGATAGTAGATGTTTTGATAAGGTCTAGAATAGAGATCTAGGTAGGTTTTTTATTAACATACTTGACAAAGTTATAGTTCCTTCAAGGGTGGGTAGAGGACTCATTTGAACAATAATTTTAGTTTGCCTAGTTGTGATAGCACAATCTAAGGATTTAGTTTTTATTATTTTGATATAGTTTACTGTATGGTTGATATAACCAACAACTACATTATAGGATTGGGAGATTTTTTGAGGCTAATATTATTCATTGAGTTTTAAACTTAACTTGGTTGTGAAAAAGGTTGGTCATGTTTTGGATATGGATCCTATTATATCTTTAATTTATTTTTTATTTATTTTGATGTGGATGCTCTTCCTTCTACTTTAATATCTTAATTATCATTCAAAACTTGAACATAGTTATTTAGTTTCTTGCACATGCTAGCTATGTTACCTATGATTTTATGAAACTCACAATACTTATTTTCATTAGACCACATGGAATTTAGATTTTATTTCATCAAATGGTCAAGTTCAAAGAAACACAATAAATTTTATAGTTAATTGTTTATGGAAGACTACTTCTAGTGATTCTATGAAAGGAGTTTAGATTCTTATTTTTATTTCTTGTTTGGGGTTAGCCCTAGAAATGATAATGTTAGGAGTGCTTTGAACATTTTCAATATGATTTGAATATTCTCCTCTATCAACAACTAGGCTTTTAGTTTTACTAAATAACTTAGGCTTCTTCAAATTGGCATGATTTTGGTGATCCATGAGAAAATGTTTCCCCTATCCTATACCTACAAAGACATTTTTGATATGAACTCATTTCATGATAATTTCATAGAACATATTTAAAAAATTAAATTTTAAGATAAAACACACTTATTGATTTAATTTGATGTCTAAGATGTTGACCAAATTTATCTCATGAATGGACCAAAGTCTATCATCTAGACCTCTCCACCATTATAAGAGGAAAGAGAATACTTTTCCATTTATTTTTTTAGCATTGCATAAATTCATCATTATGAGTTCATGTTTTACATTGTATAATAATTTATTTGAAAATATCTTTAAAATATATATAAATTTTCTAATGGATCGCTTGTGGAATTGAATGAACTATTCTAAGGTTTGGCCTCTTGGGGTCCAAAGGAATAGTCTATGGAAAAGAATGTCACTGTAAAATACTTCTTGGCATGACATGAAAAATTATTTAACATTTTTAATATGATCACCTTTACCTTCATAGTTTTCAAACTTTTTTGGTTCAAAGTAAAGAGGAAAAGTTATTTTTAGCATGTATCAATCAAAGAGTTAATCACAAAACCCCTAGAATTTGTTATTCATGTTTTGATTTTGGTTCCCATATTGTAAAAATTTGAAGGAATCATTCATGGGTTCTCATTATTTTACAAACAACATGCCTTTGAGTGGCATGGATGGTGGTAAGATAAAATTAAAATTTGTTGACTTATATCCCTAATTGACATTGTATTGGTTGTTTCTAGGTGAAGATTTGTTGGATTTTATTTGATGTTATGAATGATTAGGTGTAGAATTATTAACATGAGAAGATAAATTTTCCAATTTTTGGCTTGACTATTAGAGTTTGTCAGATTCAACTTAGTTTTGGTCTAGGTGGTGTTGTTCATCTAGAACTAATTTCATTTTACCAATATTAACATGGGAGAAATATGGATAGGGTTTTTCATTGGTGAATTATATGTTTGTTTGTTTTGGACATTGAGGTTGATAGAAGTGGCTTGGTTTTCATTTGGAATGATTTTGTCCTTCTTAATTGGGATATGACTCATATTTTCAAGATTTAAACTCTAAGGGATTTTGGGTATTGCCTTTATGAGTTGCATAAGGATTTCACAATTATTTTCTTATAACATTTGAATAACTTGGTCATGCACTTTGTCATTTTTAAATATATCAAATTAGCTTCATTATTATAGAAAGTGTTATTTACAATGCTAAAATTATCATCATCAGTAATACATTCTAAATGAACTTTATCTTCTTCGTGGAAGGTTCCATCAAATAATGGATTTTGGAAAAAGGGGGTTTCCATGTTAATTTCATGATTCAACCTTACTTGAAATCTCATTTTTAGTTTCACATATTGTTTTCATGATTTTTGAAAATGGTCAAAATGGTGAAAAATAGGAAAGGTTAAAATTAATTAGAAATATGTTATTCATTTTTTGAGAAAAAAATGATTAAGGTGAAATTGAGAAATGTAAAAGGACTTATGAAAATTTTTAAATGATGCTTTTGAGGTTCATGTTTAAAAATGTGTTCATCTCCTTATCAGACACTAGATGCATGATTTCACACCCAGTGGAACCCAATAGTGTTGCTTACACCTTTGATAGGGTCTAAATACCCTATATTCACTAGGATTAGGACCCAAAACTAATGGAATAACCATCATCAAGACTTGTCAGTGCTATAAACACAATTGATGGATCCCAACATGTGTGAAAGCACCCTGTTAGGCCATAGGTACCTTGGTTACATGATTTTTAAACCCACATCTTTTTGAGTTTCTCTTTCTTTGAGTTTTAGTTCTGCATGTGCCAAACATTTTAAATACATTTGAATCTATCATTTGACACTAACCCCTTTTCTATAAATTTGGGACTTTCTCATATGGATCTCTTTTGTTACTCTTTATTTTTTTGATCATATTCTTGAAGTCACCCATCATCTTCTAATCTTTTTTTTAGGGTGTCATTCCTCCAACAAGTCTGGAGTTAAATGTTGAAAATATAATAGACACAAATATAGGTCATACAAATAGGGATGATTTCTTAAATAAAATCAATGGGGTATACAAACCAGACTATGGTAAGAGTATTCATGATAGTGTATTGCCAAATACAAGTAATTTTATGAATTCAATATAGATCCTATAATTGGTCCTAACCATAAATGAACATTATGATCCCCAAAAGTGACAAAAATTAAACCCTAAAGGTGATTATGCCATGTGTTTATCTCCATAACATATCAAAAAGTTGCTCCAAATCCCATAAAGAGATTCATATGTGAACTTATCTCCTAATTTAGCTCAACATTTTTAGTATGATAATACTAATTCTTGTGCGATATGGGTATATATAAAATGGATCACTAAACCAAAACATTCAACAACCAAACTTCCAAAAACATTTCTAGGTTTGAGTTCATAAATGAGGTAAATGATATGATCACACTACATCATAGTAAAGTTGGAAGTTGAAAGGAAAGATTCTTCTAGAAACGGATGTACAAGTACATTTAGATCATTCATGAGAATAAACAATTTATCAACTGGGTTGAACTGATTAGTGATTCAATTTATAAGCATCTGATTGAAGTTAAGACAACTTCTAGATTATACATGACTTCATATTTGTTATATGTAATTGCTAAAAGGATATTTTATGGTGGATTGAATCAGGTGGGAAATATCAAAACCACCAAGAGATATGAATAATACACTCAAATCACATTGAAAGAAAGTGCTCATCATTTTTTGAGGGTGAATGATTCTTTTATTGAATATTTGATTCAAATGTTTGTAAGTGAACCCTATTATATGATAATTTATGTAGAAGTAAAAACATAAATTTTTAGCTGGAGAACTTGGTTCATTCAGATCTAAACTTTTTCTTATGTAAGGGTTTGTGCATGTGAGCTATCACTATACATGCCCCCTAGGTATATTGATGATAAATGGGCCTTAATGGAGTTTTTAAGATAACTAGCTAAGAATCACAAATCCCTATCAAGTGAGCATAAATTAGGAGTAAAGTTTCCTATTTCCATTGGTAGATACACATGTTCATAATTGGATAAAGCAAAAATAGTTGAAGAAGAAATTACATGTGTCACTATGAGACCTTCTGAAAGTAAGACTTCATTTGATATAACAAGTTTAATGACACATATTTTGGGAGCTACATATCAATATGTTCCTCATTTTAAAGACTCTTGGATAGAATATAATGATGAGAAGGATGTGAGAATCAGGGATTGTTCATGATTCATTGTGAAATAAATTATTGAATTTGGGATTGAAAAGGTCCCTAGACCATAATTGATGATGAAAAAACTTTCATTCCTAGTTTAAAGAGATAAAAACATGAATAAAAACCAATCTTGAAGATCGATTAGAGCAAGAAAAAGTTATTTTTTCTTGTAAGAAAAACTAAGCATGTTCTTGAGAAAACATTATAGGGGATGAAAATTAGAGGAGAAAATGTTGATCAAACAAGCTTTCCACCACCACCAAAAATATCATGCTATATCTCCTATAGGGTGACAACTCATTGTGTTGGATTTTTTCTCATTATAACTAATGATAAATTTAACCAATTTAGTATTTTTTGCATCAAAAAATTCAAAAGGATCTTGGTCATTCCATTTGGCTTATTATAAATCAAACCCAATTAACATCTCTTCCTTCTCAACATCACATGGTGCTACAAATAATGGATTGGCAAACATTGTCTTATGTTTTTTGTGTTCTCTAATTCTGAATACTATTTACAGATACTTCATAATTCATCTCATTATTTTTGCACATGATAGCTAAACGTATTGAATGTAGAGTACAAGTTTTTGAATTAATAATATGGATAAGGCATGTGTTTTGTTCCCATCATCTTCCTCCTATACAAAAAATTACACCATCTTGAGGTTATCCATTAAGCTACTAACTACGCTCACTCATGCTCACCTTAACTTTGTAACTGTTGATGATTTCACACATTTGTTTTCACTATTTTCCCATCTCTATCATTTTTGATGTGATGCATTAATTTTTTTTTGATTAATTCCCACCTTCAGAAATTAATTTCTTGATCATATTACTTGCCTTTTCTATATTTACATTAAATTTCCTTTATCTTGTTTATAAAATTATTTTTATTTATATCTGCTAATTGTGATTTTTTAATATGTTCTTGTTATCCATTTTGTTCCCTACATGTCATTCCAAAATTGTAATTTATTTTCAATTTATTCTTATAGATTTTTATAAAAAATATGACCATTTCTTTAATTTATTTTGATATAGAGAACATATCTCTTCCTTGCACTATTTCTTTTAATGATTCTATCATGTCGTGCTTGAATTATTATACCTTCTATATAATAATTTTTTGCAATGTTAGAACTCCTATAAAAAAAAATAAAGTACTAAATCTTACTCTATGTGTGGAATGTAGCACTTATTTTTCCTTCTATCTTTATTGATATTAGGTTAAATAGAGCTTACACATACTACCATTACTTGACCTAGAATCAACTTGTAAATAACACTACATAATGGGGCCTTATCTTGTTATATGATGAATTATATATGGACCTTTACATAAAAATAATAGATTTCCTAAGTGCACTTTGAATCTTCTCCCATACAACATGAACATCTGCTTTGGTTAAAACTCCTTAGATCACAAATTCTGATTGTATTGTGCCTTTTGACCACACTTGGGTACTTCTTGATTCCAATTTTTCATATGCCTTGTCACCTCCATGCATGTCAATTCAAGCAAATAATTTTTAAAATTATTCTTTATCCCCAAGCCATATGTTCATTTAAATTTTCAAGATAGGGAGTGTCACATTTAAATTTTCAAGATAGGTACTAAACACTGCATTTTCATGATGACTTCCATTCCATAGATTAATTAGTGTAGAATGTATGCCGTCATGTGCTTGTATTTGGTTTTATATGCCCACAATATCATTGGGATACGATCCTTGCAGTGATACCTCTAGACATTATAAATCCTTGTGAACATTTAGTCTACTTCATTAATAAATAATTTTACTTGGATATTTTCTTGCAGATTATATGTGGTGTTCTTCTAGTGCAATATCATTAATTCTTCTATAAATTTTTTTTAATGATATTATTTAGAAAATCAATTCCTTAAACTTTGTTATAATGTTATCATAGAAGAACTTAGTAGAATCTTATGTACTGCAACGAGGAGTCATAGCTACTTCAGCCCATTCGATGAAATTTTTTACTTTAATTATAATGTTTAACATATTGGAGTGCATAGTATAATATTTTATCTTAAAAATTGATCCCCGTTATTCAAAATTGTCCCAAAAAATTAGAATTATAAACATTTCATTTTTTTAATTTAATTTACCAATATATTGACAAACATTAAAATGCTTAACAACCCAATATGCACCATGTACGACTATAAGCCACCATATCCCGCTCTATAGTAGCTTCCTCATAATCAATTGTCCTAGAAGTGACCTTTTGCTACCCTGGATGCACTTCATCTAGTACATATGTTTATTATTGCTCCAAATCCAACTTATGGAGGAAATAGCTTTTTGACCATCTTGTAAACAAATCCATTGAAGCAATCATCTTTAACCATCTTGTAAACAAACCCATTAAAAATATTTTAGGGGAAGGCCCTTGCAACTAGCTAAAAAATCTTTAATAAAACTCTTGCGTATTCAAGTTCGAAAAACAAATTTCTACGATGTACCAAAAAATTTAGTTGACAGAATGGGTGTTTTAACTTTCAAGCTATAAAGAGGCTTAATAGAATTTTCCGGCCGTACAGAGGCTGAATAGGATTCCTAGTTTCTTTTTAAATGCACATTTAATATTTAAAAAGAACAAAACAACTATACATCAAATGTCCCCCTAACTTTCGGAATGAAAAATCTGTCAACATTTCTTAATGGTATTCCGGGAGATTTTTCATTTCAATATATCATTGTAGAGAGTGCGTATATTCTACACAATTAACGAAAAATAAACAAACTTGTGAATCCTGCGGATAAACCTAGATTTATTTTATTTTTTTTCAAAGTAAAACTCAGATTTGTACACGTGAAGTGACCGATGGCTATATGTTAACCCTGTCCATGAATCATATGTAGTCCATACAATTTTTTTCTACGCCGATGGGATCATGGGATGATGATCGCTGTTGAATTTGGACGCTTACGTAACAATAACTGGCCTATGTTGATATGCGTCAAAATCATCTAATGTGGATCGGATTCGCAATCTTAAACAGCTGCTGCTCATCTTTGTACGTTGCTTTGCCGATGAGAACATGGTTGGTTTTTGGCAAAGAGGTAGGTGAATGAACGAGCCTATCTATTATTTTTTAATTTTTTAAATGGTAATCAGTTTTTTTTGACTTGGGAGAATCTTCTAGATTTGAGGGACACAGTGCCATTTAAAAGCCAACTATTAATGACAAGGGAGACTCGTGTTGACCTCATAGATAAAGTCTAAAATTTAAAGTGTTGTCTTATAAAATAGTTTAACCATATGGATGTTATTAGAGCTTTCTCCATCTAGTTGTCAATGTAAGCTACATTTCTCCACGTAGTGATATTAATTTTTTTTGAAAAGTATATTGGTATGGACATTTTACTCGTATATTAGTTCTCTGAAGTATAAAATATTATTAGTACAGACATTTTAAATATAAATGTGAAAATTGTTAAGAGGTTTTAATTATAAGATCTTTATTTTGAATTGTTTTTATATATTACAGTTATTAATAATTTCATTATCTTCTTCATTTTTGTTTTATTGATTAAGAATAAATCATATCAATCTAACTATATTAATGTGTCAAGAATGAAAAAAATATTTTGGCATAAAAAAAGGATTCTAAATTTTACTCCATGTCAAAGATATTATGATTTTTCAATTGACTTCTCTAAAAAAAACATTAAAAAATATAAAACATTTATTTAAGGTCAAAATTGAAAATGAACATATTCATAGATATTATAACCCACCATGCCAAGATTGGCATTGTAAAATGTCTCACAACATGTAATAAATAGAAATATGTAAAAAACAAATCTAGACCATTGTTGTGTTGCATAGAAAAAAAAAGTAATTAATAAACTTGAATACTATAAAGATAATAAAATTTTAATAGGCAAAGCCTCTAAATGATACCCTATATTAATTCATATTGAATAAATTAAATAATTATAAACCATGTATAAATAAGCCTCAACTCAAAATTGAAGTAACATGCAAAATTTAGGACTCTAAAAATAAATAAAACTCAACTTGCTATTTTTAACAAGGGTTATTTTTAGTAACATTTGCATGTAAGCGCATGCAGCTCTAAAAATATCTAAAAAATAAAATAAAAATTAAAATTAACCTATCAGATGAATTTCAAGTGATGTTCACGTCTGGTTACTTAAAGTTTAAAAAACTCTTAAAATAAAATTAAACTATAATTTTAGACCCTTAGATAGTAATGTATGGCCTTTAAAAAATATCTAAAACATCTCATAATTGAAAGTCCTAGTTATGACTACATTTAACTTTTAGAAATGATCATTTTAGCATAAATATGGGTTCAAATAGAGCTCCAGATTAAAATTTATGGCCTCTGAATGTTTGGCATCATTTTCTACATCATTCTCTTCTATTGAAAACAACTTAGCTCTTGAAAATTACTCTGATTGTACTATTACAACTTTTTCTTATCAATCTTTTTTAGCTCTCACTCTATAATCCAAGTGTTGTCTTCCTATTTTAATTCTTCCTACTATACTAAATACCTATTGTTACTTTTTTGCCTTGTGTTTATTGTATTCTTACCTAAAACTTACACCATCTTTTCTTCTTCTTATTTGGCATTTGTTGCTGCCAATCTAGTTCATCATTTTATTCATCTTCACCATTTTCTCCACGGAAATCTAATAAACTTGAAACATAAAATAACGGTGAGATATCAAAATTTTGTAGTAAACTCATCTCATACGAATTGCTTATTGATTTTCTTTACAATTTTCCATGATCCAATTTTCTTGTACTTCAACTTATTATGTGTCTTTAGGAAATCTATTTTTCATCAAGTAAATCATTGCTAAATATCCTTCTTCAAATATCTTTGACCATTTTATGACATATGTTATTTTCACTTTCCTTTAACTTTCCTATAACTTTCTTCTTTCTTCTTATTCTTGTGACTATTTTATATGTTCTACAAATGCTTCTGCATAATCACTAACTTGTTCTGTAATTGTAACTGTACCAAATATAAAACACCAATATGATTTCTCCCATAAACAATCTGAAATGTTGATTTACCTATTGATATATTCACTAAAATATTATATGCAAACTCATCTTGTGGTAAAGCCAAGTCTCATTGCTTGGGCTTCTCTCCAACTATCCATCTCAACAAATTTTTGAAGCTCCTATTTACAACTTCTATCTATCCATCTATTTGGGGGTGGTATGCACTTTTAAATTATAGTTTAGTATCCATATTCCTCCATAATGTTCTCAAAAAATGACTTAGAATTTTTTTATCTTGATCTGATGTAATAGTTTTTGTAGCACTATGCAATCTCACAATATCTTTACAAGATATTTCTGCATAATCTAATGACATCATTGGTTTTCTTATATGAAATAAAATGAACAATTTTATAAAACTTGTCTAAAATAGCAAAAAATGAATCATTACCTCTATGTACGTTTTTTAATCTTAACATAAAATCCATATTCAAATCTATTGATGCTCCTTTTAGAATCGGTAATGGTATATACAACCTTATATTTTGTGCATGTCCTTTTACTATCTAATATTTCATGTACCTTGAAACATATCTTGTTACATGTCTCTTCATATTTAACCAAAAATACTTCTCCTCCACAAAACTGATTGTCTTTATCTTACCAAAATATCCATCCAAACCATTATTGTGCAATTCTCTTATAGTATTTTCTTATAGGGACTCAATTGGAATGTATAATTGTTTCATTTTGAAGAGATAACCATGTTGTATAATATACACTTGATAAATATTACTTGTATTACCTATCAATGGATTCTTGCATTCCTCAAATATCTTATCAATGTTTGGATCCATATCATATACTTTCTTAAATAATTTCAAATCCAACTATTTCACTCACCATAGTAGTTATCAACCCTACTCATCTTCACAAAACATCAACTACTTTATTCTATTTTCATTATTTGTACTATAATATAAAGGTATAATTATGTAAGAATGAAACCCACTTTACATACATAATATTTAACTTCTTTTAAGTGTTCACATAATTTAAAACATAATAATTAGTAAAAAAGATAAACTCTTTAGGCACCAATTAATTCCTCCAATGATTTAATGTTTGTATAATGACATAAAATTCAATATTATATGCAGAATACATTATTCTTACTTCATTTAATTTATCATTGAAATATACTATTAATTTCCTTTCTTGACTCAACACAACACAAATTATCATAAACGAAGCATCACAATCAACCTCAAACACTTTGCTAAAATCTGGTAATGTATAAACAGGTTTTTTTATAATTTCATTTTACAAAAACTAAAATCTTTCTATTGTTGCCCTTGTTCATGCAAATTCTTTTCCTCTCATAGAATTTTTCATTGGTGCAACAAGTGTACTAGAATTCATAATAAACTTTTTTCAATTATTTTAAACCATGAAAACTTCTTACCTCTGTGATGTTCTATAGGATAGGTCACTCAACAATTGCCATTGATTTTTATTCATCCATTCTTACACTATCTATTGAAACAACAAATCCTAAAAATACCAAATTGTTTTACATAAACTTGCACTTTTTTAAAATGACATAGAGACTATTCTTTCTTAATAACTCTAATACCATTCTCAGATGTTGTGAGTGATATTCTATAGTCTTGATGAATATTAAATTATCTTCAAAACAAAACACCATAAACTTATAATTGTATTATCATAACACTATGATCATCACCCTCATAAATGTGTTGGGTGCATTAGATAACCCAAATGACATCACCATCCACTTATATAAACTATCTCTAGTTTTAAATGTTTTTTTCCATTCATCTCTTCATTGAATTTGAATATGATAGTATCCACTCCTTAGATAAATCTTAGTAAAATATTTTGCTCCTACAAGAATATTCATCATATCATCGAAATGAGGTATAAAAAACTTGTACTTGATTGTAATTTTATTGATTGTTGTACTATCATCACACATCCTCCACCCTCAAACTTTATTTTGAGTTAGAAATGTCAGTGTTGTACAATGACTCATGATCTCGCTTACTACACCCTTTCTCACCAATTTAGTAACCTACTTATTCAATTTTTCATGTTGAGTTGGAATCATTATATAAGTTACTTGATGGGGTACAATTGATCCTAGAATAAAATCAATATGATGTTGAATATATCTATTTGGTGATAAATAATCTAGGAACTCATCATGTATAACATATGCATATTATTTTAACACTATTTCTACTTCTACTCATTTCACCATTTTTATGTCTTCTTTTTTTACTACTAATGCATAGAAATAATATGTCATCTTCATATCTTTTATAAATTCTTTTGCGGTTGGCATGTTTTCAGCTTGCTCTTCTTTTTTAAGAGGTAACAAAACTACATTGATACAAATTTTATATAAACTATATGTGTTCTTTGATCCATCATGAATAGTTTTTTAATCAAACTGCCATGGTCTTCCCAATAACACATGGCATGCATCTCTCGGTATAACATCACACCATATTTCATCTTTGTAATTTTTACCTATAGAAAATTTGATTAAGAATAGTTTATGTACTTTAACTTCATTCTCTTTCTTAAACCATTAAATATAATAAGGATTAGTATGTTTTTTACACTATAAACCTAGTTTCTTAATCATATCTTTAGAAACCATATCTTCACAACTACCACCATCTATAATTAATTTTCGTATCTTACATCTTGAAATACACCTTGTTTGAAATATGTTTGTTCATGGCTATGCATCACCACCTTATTTATTTTGCACATGTTCTTTCTTTGGAGCAATCATTGTTCTTATCATGATGATATTTTTTCCAATGTCTGCTACTGTAACTTTAATATTTTTATCTTCTATCTCATCATGCTCCATGTATATGAAAAATTTGTAAAATTCATATGTATACTCTTGTATATCATTATCCTTTTGCCTAAAATTATTAAATCTTTTCTACAGGGTTTGTGTATAATCTATAGGAATAAATTTCTTCCTCATCTTATTCTCCATTTTTTTCCATAAGTTGATCTTCTTTTAACCTTTTTTCTATCTTTCTTTCTATTGGTTATCTACCAAATTATTGCATGACCCTTCAATTATGTGCATGCAAAATTTACCTTCTTGTCTTCTCTCATAGTTCTCCATTCAAAAAAAATCTCCAGGCTATTCATCTAATCTATCAAGTCCTCTAGTTTTAAAATTCTACCACAATATGAAACATCAACTTTTATTGTTTCATTTGTTACTTTTAAATTTATAACCATCCTCTCTTACATTGATGGAAGTTGTTCTTGTTGCTCTTCTTGTGAAATTTTTTCATGATCTGTGTCATCTTCTATATCATCTTTTTCTTTCCTTTGTCTTTAGTTTACAATAATTTTGGTTAATTCTTCCACTTTCCTTTCCATATCTTACATATTATATGTTTCATCTAAGTGATTCTTCCTCATCCTCTCAAAATTTCTTACATATTCAAGATTTAAACTTGCTCTGATATCAATCAATAAACTTAAATATTATCAATATAATAAAATTCTAATAGGCAAATCTTTTAAAATAATAACGTGTATTGATTTGTATTGAAAAAAATCAAATAATTAATAATAATGCATAAATAAGCGTTAGCTCAAAACTAGAGTTGACATGCAAAATTTGGAGATAAAATAAAGATAAAGCTTGACCAACTATTTTTGGAAATGGATATTTTTAATAAATTTTGAATGCAAGCACTTGCAGCTCTAAAAATCTCTAAAAATAAACTAAACATTAAAATTAACCTATCAAATTAATTTCATCTGAATTTAATGTTTGGTTACAAAAATGGAAAAATTTTAAATTTAGAAAAAGCTAAAAATAAAATTATATTGTGATTTTCGGCATTTAGATGGTCACATATAGCCTCTAAGAAATATCAAAAATGTTTCATAATTGAAAGGATGAGTTATAACTATATTAAATATTTTGAGGCAGTCATATTTGGATGAAGATGGGGTCAAACAAAGTTACAAATCAAAAATTATGGCCTCTGAAAGCTCAGCCTCTTTTTATACATCAATAACACAATAATACAATGAGTATATTTTTATCATTGTATGACAAAAAATGTAAATAGATTTTGTGATAAATCTTTGACTCTTTGTTGATTCCATAAAACATAATCTTGTGTATTCTACTATATGTGACTTCTTTATTTTTTTTATTGGAACAAAGTATTAGTGAATTGAACTATAGTTACAAAATGGATAACCAATATAAAAGATGCAACTTTTATAAACAAAGAAGTGACAATGAGTGGAAGTTGTTTTCCCATGTTTGTAATTAGTTATTTCTAATCCCTACACTTAACACTTTTATGATGAGAATAATGACACTTCAATTTAGAAAGAAATTTTAAGTTATAAAAATGTTATTGAGTATATATATTGAATGTTTGGTAAACAATATCATTAAAAAATGCAACAAGCCCATTAACATTTGTTCAAATTCTTGTAATTTTTAACCACCAACTGAATGTTATGGAAAATAATTGAAGGTAGTCTTCTTTTTCCCCATTACAACATTCCCACCAAGTGACAAAACTATAAATAACCATGCCAAATTGTCATAAACTATTTTAAAGATGGTAAACTATGGTCAAGAAACAAAATGAAAAAAAAACCTCAAACCTCTAGTGAGAATATTGTCTCAACCTAAAAATATAAAAAATAAAAAAGTAAATATTAACAATAATAATAAAAAATTAATAAAATAAATTAAATTAATCGATTAGACAAAATAGGCACCTGAGGGTAAGCTGATATGTACTACTTGCATGGAACTCTATTGATATTGTACGTAAATGCAAGGAATATTGAATGACTTAGGCATGGTAGTAATGTGTTCCCTTAGTTTCAAAGTAATGTTTGATTAATTACAAAGTTGATTTTATAGATAAAAAATAAAGTATTGAATTCATTTTAAATGTATTGATTGTCCTTAGACTACAAGTTGACTTAAGTAGGAGCAATGGTTTTAATAGGTGTTTAAATGATATTAAATGTATATGGACTCATTATAAAACCTTTAGTTATCTGGTATGAAAGGAATTAATAAATGGTCTTCATATATTTTCATCAATTTTTTTTAAGATAATGAAGTGAATATGAAACTTTAGTTGGATCATGATTTAAGCTTGTGTGTTGAACTTCATTTTTATAAATTAGATTAAGAGTATTAATGAGCTTGTTGATTAAACCTTTAAGATTTGTATTATGTACAAATTAAATCAAAGTTCTCGAGTAAATAAATATATAATTTTTTAATATATTGTTCTCTTAATTAAACTAATAAATAATTATCTTTAGTAAGTTGATCTTAATAGTGGATTAGTATAATTTTAATAAGATAATATAAAAATTATTGTCTAGTTATTAGGGACATTACATTTGGTCTATAATAGATATAGAAGTAAACAACTATACTTCCTTCCATCCTTATAATAATCTATAAAAAAAAATATAAATAGGATGATCATGCATATTTTTAGAATGTACATGGCATTAAATCTTTCATTTCATTCAACATAAATATAAAAAAATTGTACACATCATTACCACACACTTTTTTTTTGGTGTCCTTGCATTTCTAACCTTTGGCAACATTCATTTATGTAGATTACCCTATGTCATCATATACAACAACAAATCCAAGTGAATTCAAAAGGAAGTTAATTTTTCTTTCATTCATTGAACATATATAACACATTAAAAAATAACTATAAATCATTTTGAAGAAGTTTAATGCTAAGTACAAGCAATTATATTATCATCATTGAACATTATAGACCTTTTAAACACATAATCGAGTATGGATTCATTTGTGGAATGAAAGACTTACATTATTTTATTGTAAGATTAATTCAAATTTTTATGGTCTCTTCACTATCACTAGGTATGTATGAGAAAATGTTTCCAAGATCAATATACCTTATTATTTATGTCCTCGTTTAATTTTCACTGTAAAAATATTGTGTCATTATTTTCTATATATTTATTGATAATTTATATACCATCGAGAAAATTTTACATGCATATCTCAAACTTATTTTTCAAAAGATCCCAAGAAAATATGTTTCTAGATTTTACCATCTAAACTAGTTAGATTTAAAATCTCAATTAAAAAAAGACCTACAAATGGCTTTTATTCCAACATATTATAATAACACCTCTCTCCCCAAAACACAAATGAACATTATGATGAAATCATTATGTGATGTATAACAAGAGGTTGAATTACTTCTTTAGGTTCTCAAAATTTATGTAAATGTCTACACTTCAAATGAAATATTACATAACCCCTTTCTTTATGAATATCCTTGATGCCCTTTTTAAATAGGATTTTTTGATACAAAGTTTGAATTATTCAATTAAAAAGGTTGAATTATTCAATGGAAAAAGAGACACTTTGCATGATATGAAATAATTTTATACCTCTTGTCTATATGTCACTCGCAAAGATAAATTATTGACTAAAATATATTGTATAAGTTTAAAGGATTATTATCTTATTTAGATTAGTACATTCTTTCACTATATGAAATGATGATTTGCTACCTCATTTTCAAGATTATCTAAGGAGTGGTTACTATCAGATTCAAATTCATGAAGCATATGAGTGTAAAATAACATTCAAGACTATAGATAGTTTATATGAGTGGATGGTGATGCCATTTGGGTCATCTAATGCACCCAACACACTTATAAGGGTTATGAAAATAATGGTAAGAGAATAAAATAGTAAGTTTAAGTTGGTTTATTTTTATTTTATTTTATTATTCAATAAGACTAAAGAAGAGCACTTACAACATTTGAAAATGGTATTATAATTGTTAAGAAAATATAATCTCCATGCAAATTTGAAGAAGTGCATGTTTAAATGTAGAACAGTTTGGTATTTTTTAGATTTGTAGTTTCAGTAGATAGTGTAAGAATGGATGAAAAAAAAGTAAAGGTAATTGTTAAGTGGCCTATCCCAAATATCATCACATAAATAATAAGTTTCCATCATTTAGAAAAATTTTATGGAAAGTTTAAAAAGAATTTTAGTAGTTTTGTTTCACCTATAACAAATTATATGATAGGAAACAAATTGACATGGACAAAGGCAACAATAGAAAGATTTGATTTTTTGAAGAATAAAATAATAGAAAATCCTATTTTAGCATTACCATATTTAGAAAAGTGATTGAAATTTATTGTGATGCTCTATTTGTAGGAATTGGTTTTGTGTTAAGTCAATAAGAGAAGCCAATAACATATTTTAGTGATAAATTGAATGAGGTAAGAACAATGTTTTCTATTATTGATGTTGAATTTTATACCTATGTACAAGATTTAAGATATTGGATGCATTACCTAGTGCCTAAGGTCTTTATCCTATTTACCAATCATGAGGCTTTGAATTATGTTAACACTTAAAATAAGTTAAATAGTAGGCATGCAAATTGGGAGTCTTTCTTGTAGGTTTATACTTTTTGGTTGAACCACAAATTAAGAAAACAAAATTAGGTAGTTGATGCTTTGGGTAAGTGAGTGGGGCTGATAACTACTATTGTGAGTGAAGTAGTTAGATTTCAATTTATTAAATAAGTATATCATATCGATCCAATTTTTTTCAACATAATTAAGCAAAGTAAGAATCCATTGATAGGTGATACAAGTAATGTTTATGAAGAGTATATTATAAAAAATGGTTATATATTCAATTGGAAAATATTATGTATTCTAATTAGGTCTCCAAGAGATAATATTATAAGATAATTGCACACTGGTGGTTTGGATGGATATTTTGGTAAGACAAAGATAATATCTTTGGTGGAAGAAAAGTATATTTTTCCAAAGATGAAGAGATATATGATAAGATATATTTCAAGGTGTAGGATATGTCAGCTAGAAAATGGACACAAATAGAATATAGGGATACAGATGCCATTACCAATTCTAAGAGCACCATGGACATATTTGAGTATGAATTTTGTGTTGGGATTACCAAACACACAGAGAGGTAATGATTCAATTTTTGATGTTGTAGATGGGTTTATAATAGGGTTCATTTTATTATTTTTATGAAAACCAATGATTCCACTAGAGATACAAAATTATTTGTTAAGGATATTGTGAGATTGAATGGCACTCCAAAAACTATTACATCAAATAGGGACACAAAAATTTTGAGTAATTTTTAGAGGAATTTTTGGATGAATATAGGTACTAAGCTACAATTAGTGCATAAAATCCCCAAGTAGATAGATAGACAAAAATTGAAAATAGGATCTTGGGGAATTTATTGAAATGCATAGTTGGATATAGGCTCAAGTAATAGGACATGACTTTATTACAATCTGAGTTTGCATATAATAGGTTGGTGAATAAATCAATAGGTAAATACACATTTTAGATTGTTTATGAGATAAATTATGAGTGTTTTAGATTTGGTATAGTTACTAATTTCATAATGAGTTAGTGATGATGTAGAAATGTTTGTAAGACATATACAACATTTACAAGAAGCTTTGGGAATAAAGTTTAAGGAAAGTAATGATAAGTATAAAGTACAATAAAATGTCAAAAGAAGGTTAAAAAAAAATTTAGAAGGAGATTTAGTGATGGTTTACTTGAGGAATGAGAGATTTTAAAAATTCATATATAATAATTTGAAGTACAAGAAAATTGGACCATGTAAAATTGTGAAGAAAATTAATGACAATGCTTATAAGGTGAGTTTACCACATAATTTTGAAATCTCTCCAGTATTTAATGTTTTATATTTATATGATTTCCATGGAAAAGATGGCAAAGATGAAGAAGCTAAAGAAGTATATTGTAAATAGTAGGTGCGAAAGAAAATGAAAGAAAAGATAGTGCACCTTTTGAATAAGAAGATAATAAACATTAGGCAAGGAAGTTATAGGGTAAGTGCACACAATTTGAGAAAAATTATATGGAAATTTTTGATAATGTGATCATGTTATTAAATAATGTGATTACATTATTGATATAATGTGATCACATTATTTAAATTATGGCTTGATAATTACTGAGCTATAATATGATCATGTTAGTACATAACATGATCACGTTAATACATAAGGCAATCATGTTAATTCAAAAAATAATAACACAATCACATTATTTTGTTTTTGCACATTAATTAATGTGAACATGTACATGAAGTGAATCATGATGAATAGATAACATGATCACATTCCTATTATTTTGCACATAAAATCATGCAAACATGCACATGAAGCCAATCTTGGCCAGAAGCTTATATTTAATAATCTAAATGTTAAACATTTATATTGTCATATTTATTTTTTAATACTTTAAATTTATTTTAGAAAATTAAAAAATTAGGGTCACTGTACATCTAATAGATTTGGTCTTATAGTTGAATGCCTTATGATGTACAAAATGGTTTTTCAAAATCTTATCTATTGAATACTTAGGCATTTTTCAAGGTCTAATTGTTAAACCTAGGGATTTCATGGTATAACCTTTGTAATTGATGTCTATTTTTGGTAAACATATAGTTATTTTTTAGGTTTTTGTGCTTCTTAGATTGATTCTTGGCATTTATAAGAGTCTAAGTTTACCAAAATTTAAGTTCTCAAACCACTCACTTTGAAATTGATGCAAAATGGTGTGATTAGGGTAGTATAGGTCATATTAATGACACACACACATTAAATGACCACTTTATGTATATTTCACTTGTTCATCATCCCTCCCTCATCCCTGATCACTTCTTATTCATGCCTCATCACCCTTAATCACTCTCTCATCATTACTTAGTGTCCTTAATCACTCCCTTGTTGACCCTCATTTTCCCTAGTCATCTCTAATCACACCTTAATCATCCCTGATTATTCCCTCATTAACTCTTATTATCCTTCATCATCCCTAAGCACTCACTCCTCATACCTCATCATCCCTCATCACTCCCTCATTTACCCTCACCACCCCTCATCATATTTAATCACTCCCTTATCATTTGCAATCGCTCCATCATTAGATCTCACCATCCCTAATCACTCTCTTATTGTTCCTAATCATTGATTTATCATCTCCAATCACTTCCTTCTCATCTCTCCTCATCCCTAATCAATCCCTTATTGACCCTCACCATTATTCATCATTTATAATTGCTCCCTCATCATCTTTTATCACTCACTTACTGACACTCACCATCCCTAATCATTGATTCATCATACATCATAATTTCTAATCACTCCTTCATCCCTTATCACCCATAATCACTCCCTCATTAACCCTCACCATCCCTCATTGTCCCTAATCACTTCCTCATCCTACTTAATAACTCCCTCATTGACACTCACCATCCCTCATAATTCCTATTAACTCCCTCATCATCTCTACTCAATTCATCCTTGTCCCTCCTCATCCTTAATCACTCCATCCAATACCTTGATGTTGCTATTTTTTGGGGTTTTAACAATGATACGAGTTACAAGTGGAGAGTTGAGTGCTAAAATAAAATATAATAAATAGTGATCAAAATAATGAGAAGGCAAATTTGAAAGATAAATATTTATCACCTATGAAAAAATATGGGCCTATTAGAGATTATGTAATTCACAATTGAAAATATACTAGAAAAAGATAAGCAATCAAAACCCCCATAGCACCAAAAATGGGTAGTAAATATGAGGATCACCAAGATATGTGATTTCCTAAAACCATTCAATTGCTTTCCATATGAGAACATTTTATGATCTAAATAATTACATTGAAGGCCTTTTATTTGTATGTCTATTTATTGATTCATCATATCAGAGAGTAGAAAGTAATTTTCAATGAGTATAACAAGTAGTCTAAGATTGAAAAGTGGTGCTTAATTTATAATTTCAATATTCGATCCAATGAAGACTATCATTTGTGAGCTCTCTACTTGCACATCTTGAGAAGTGGGTACAAGTTATATATCACTATAAAAGGTAAGTAAATAGTAGATTATTAACCCAATGATATGTTCAGTACTAAAAATATCTCTACTTCCTCAAACAAGAAATTATATGAATTAAACATATTTTTTCATTAACAAATCTAGATCTATGGTGAGACAAAACACTTCATAATTTCTAGTGGAAGTCATAATAATTTAGTTTATCTTAATACATATTTTAAAAAATTGAACTTGAAATTCATACATCATCCATAACTAGATGCTAGTGTATGGTGTAGTGTAGGCCTTGAGAAATGGATCACCTAGTAGTGTCACTTAGTGTACAAAATCAAACTTTTTAACTATGCAATCCTTTGTGACATCTCACCATTAGTGGTATGTGATGTTTTACATGTGGTCAAACATATATTTACCATTGAAATGTAGTATATGAAATAAATCCTTAAAATATTATGATAGATTATCATGATCTTAAATACCATATATCATAGTTAGTTCATAAACTTTTAGTCCTTAGTGCTAGAAAATGCAATAATATTCTTAGTTCTAGTCAGAAGTATAACCTTAATGGTAATAATTAAATGTAATAACATCCTTATGGAATAATATCATAGTGTGTGTTATCCAACAATAAAAAATACAAAATAATCAAACCATAAACTAGATGATTACAATGATATCTTTTAGTCACCTAAATAAGTTCCTACATGTACACTAAATAATACTGATGATTTGACCCCTTAACTACCTCTACCTCAAACATATTTATAGAACATATCAATTCTATATAATAAATATATCAAGTGGTAGGTACATGAAATCATGGATAATGAACACATCATGCCCAAATCATTATATTGTATAAGCTAAATTGTACTTGTGCCAAAGTTATGAATCAATTAGAAAACTTTCAAAAGATTAAAGTGAAGAACTTTTATCCTCATCTAAATATTAAGGCATTTTTATACCATATCCATGGTGTAGAATTATTTTCAAAAATTGATCTTAAGTTTTGGTGTTATCATATTCATGTTGAACCTCTAGACATTTACAATATAGTCTTAAAAACAAAGGAGGGATTGACTAGTTGGTTGTGCCTTTTAACTTAACTCTCGTAGCAAATTGATTCATAGAGATGTTAAATGACATCCTAAATAAATTTACCTATGTCAATTTTTTAGTCTACCTTGATGACATTTTAATCTTTAGAAAACATGAGATGAATATCTATACCATGCTAAGATAGTGTTTCACATTTTGCAGAAACATATTTTTATGATAACATGAATAAATGTTAACTTTTCATGAAAGACATAAAATATTTGGGATAAATTACAAACACAATGAGTGCATGTGTGAACCTAATCAAGAATCAAGTCATATAGGAATGGAAAACACTAAATAACTTTGCATTTGATTCAAATCTTGTTAGAATTAGAAAATTATACAAGAGATATGTGTTTAATTTTTATCCTTTGAACAAAGATACCAAAGGTGGAACCAAATAAAGTTTCATATAGGCATCTTCAAAAAAAAATAAAATTTATGAGCTAAAATTTAGACTCTATTTTGTGTTAGTACTTATGTTACTTGACTATAAATTTAAAAAATCATCCAACTCATTTAGTAATAAAATTAACTATCATAAATGGGTGTTGACAACACAACAGGACCTGAAAAGGAGTTAATTCCTATTATAATGGATTGAACAAAATATGATTGGAATAAAGGATATCTTTAGAGTATATATTTATGTCAAATAATGACGGAGTGATGAGGGATGATAAGGGATGGTGAGGGTTAATGATAGAGTGATGAGGGATGGTGAGGGATGGTGAGGATCAATGAAGGATTGATTAGTGATTATGAGGGATGAAGAAAGAGTGATTATGGATTATAAGGGATGAGAAGGAAATAATTATGGATAATAAGGGATTGTGATAGTCAATTAAGGAATGATTAGGGATGATAATCTTGAGTAATTAGAGATGATGAAGGATAATGAAGGTCAATGAGGGGGTGATTAGGGATGAGGAGGGATGAAGAGGGAGTGAATAAGGATGAGGAATTGATTAGGGATGATGAGGGATGAGGAATTAGTGATTAGTGATGATGAAGAATGGGGGTAATGATTAGGGATAGTGAAGGTCAATAGAGAAGTAATTATGGATGATAAGGGAGTGATTAGAGATGACTAGGGATAGTGAGGGTCAATAAGGTAATGATTAGGGATAATAAGGAATGATGAGAGAGTGATTAAAGGTAATGAGGGATGAATATAAAGTGATCTTAGATGCAGTAAGGATGATAAACAAGTGAAATTAACATAAAGTGTTCAGTTGACATGTGCAAGTCATCAATGTGAACTACATTACCCCAATAATACCACTTAGATCAAGTTCAAAGTGAGTAGTTTTCAAAAATCCATTATGACAAACTTAGGAATCCTAAAAAATTCTAGGAATTAATTTAGAAGTCACAAAAACCTAAAAAATGACTATATGTTTACCTAAAATAGATATAGATTTGAAAAGTTATGTACTAAAATCCCTAGGTCTAATACATAGACCTTGAAAATGCCTAAGTTCTGAGTAGATTGGATTTGATAGAACTATTTTACACATCATAAGGCATAAAACTATGAGAAGAACCCTATCAGATGCAAATTGAACCTAATTTATTATATTTACTAAAAATAAATTTAAGTATAAGGAACTAAATGTAAAAATATAAATGTAAAATTATACTTCACATTTAGAGTAGTAAATATAAACTTACAGCCAAGATTGGCTTCATGTGCATGTCCACATTATTTTATGTGCAAAATAATAAGAACACAATCATGTTATTACTTTTGTAATAATGTGATTGTGTTATCTATTAACTAAGATTCACTCCATGTACATGTTTACATGCTTTAATGTGCAAAATAATAGTAATGTGATCATGTTATTGCTTTTACAATAACGAGATCATGTTATATATTAATGCAATAATGTTATATATTAATGTTAGCATGTTAAAAATTAATTTGATCATGTTATTTCAATTTGAATTTAAATACCATGTGATTTGGCTCTGTAATAGATTGGATTCCCAAGCCAAATGCTTGGCCTTGTAAATCTACAGTCGATTCTGAGAGTTATGATAAAAAACAAAAAAATACAACTTTGATCACCAAATATACTATGAGTTTCAATGGTAAAATTTAAAAAAATAATACCATCATGATGAGGATGCTCTCCTCTTTCAAAAAATATTATATTTATAATTTTTTTAACTAATTTAAGGTTTCAAATTATGTTGATTTCTATCTATACCCTTTCTAGGCCACTACATGCCATAAATATACATGCCTATACATATTCATGTAATTTGTATTTCATTGATCCATGTGAAAAACAAATTATATGGTCACAAACTAGGTCTAATACTACACACATTAAGAAAAACAAAATTTTTGAGGTAGTTATGTACATCACATAGATGGATATCTATTTTTTTTTGTCAATTTTTATGATCTATTTAGTTACAAAATTCATTAAAAAAGGTGTGTGTGTGTGTGTGTGTGTGTGTGTGTGTGTGTGTGTGTGTGTGTGTGTGTGTGTGTGTGTGTGTGTGTGTGTGTGTGTGTGTGTGTGTGTGTGTGTGTGTGTGTGTGATAAACTATAATATATTATCTAAATTTTCATTGAAGTATTTCAAATAATATTAAATACTACTCAAAAAATGGTGCATTGCACGACCATCTATCTACTCTATTTTCTTAGAAAATAGGAATTCTTCTTAGAATTTAAAATGTTTGACCTAGTTATACTTAAAAATATTTTGTTAAAAAATAGTGATTTATAAACTAGAATCAAAATTTTACATTTCATGTTATTACACCATCTTAAAATTTAGAGTATAGATATCTCAAATTATCTACAGAAGTTCAAATTTCTAAAATTTCAAGAAAATAATGTCCACGGGTAGGCCACTTTTTATCCCCCAACTTTGTACAGTTACCCAATAATATTTATTTAGTATAATTTCAATTACTTAAATAGGATTAAAAAACTTGGATTTCATAATAGGATCTAAATAATATTGATAATAGCAAATTGCATTAGCATAATCAGATCAACTTACAGGAGTTGAGTTGTTTTCAACAAGAGGAGAATGATGTAGAAAAAGAAGTCAAACTTCCAATTGTGATAAATTTTTATTGATAGTTCTATTAGAGCCCATATTCATTCCAAAATTATCATCTTGAAAATTTTAATGCAAACTTAACCTAGAATATCTTATTATAGACATTTTATATATTTTTTAGAGGCTATACGTGACCATCCAAGCATCTAAAATTATCATCTAATTTTATTTTTGAGTTTTTTTTTAATAAATTTATAGAGTGTATATTTTTTTAACTATAGTTTAACTTCAATTTAAATTATTTTGATAGGTGAATTTCAGATTTTATTTTATTTTTGAAGATTTTTAGAGTTTCATGCACTTGCATGCAAAAGTTACTAAAAATATCAGCTGCTAAAACTAATAGGTCAAGTTTTATTTATATTTATATTTACAAATTTTGTATGTCAAATCCAATTCTGATTTGATTCTTATTTATATATGGTTTTTAATTATTTAAATTATTAAATATGAAACAATATTGGTTATTATTTAGAATATTAGCCTATTGGTTGACTTATATGGATAGGGATGAGTTCTGATGGTACACTATAAAATTAAGATACAAATACATTGTATAATATGGTGATTTTATATGAATTAGGTCACCACACCTAAAGCTAATTAATTTTACTATCTTTATTTTATAGATATAATCTTAACAATGGACTATTTTTAAATGATGAGACTCATTGGCCCATCTATATGTATTTTCTGTAAATAGGAGGGTGAGTCAGTAGATCATCTCCTCTTCCATTTAATATATGCAATAAACATATAGTATTATCTCCTTTATAAATTGAATCAAACTCAATTATATGCACAATTGGTAAAGATAACCAATATTTCATGGCCAGAATTATTGAAAATCTTAATAGTATTTGGCAAGTGGATTTGCAAATGTAATTTAGAACATTTGATTATAGAGGAAAAAACACATTTTTAGGGATAATAAATTAGTATGTAAAAGGTGTTGGGTATAATTTGAATATGATATCTCTAATAATATATATTTTTTGAATGTCACCAATAAGGGCCTGTCAGGTAATAGAGAAAAAAATATTGATAACTAGCCTAAAATTCTAAAGGTTTCAGATTTAAAAACAAATAGTAAGTAGAATATAAGAATGGATGCTAGGTGGATCCTACCTAGGGTAGAAACTATGAATAAAATTTATGGGGCATCTATGAATAATCCATGAGATATAAGGGTAGATCACATAATCTTTTTCAATCAATGAGAATTTTATAGGGGGTGGTGTCCTTTTTTTACCAAAAGCTACAAACAATGACGTTGAAGTTACAATATTAATTGAAGTGGTCATATTAATAATGGAAAAGATTTTTTTGGATGGTGATTCCATGACCTTCATAAATGCAATGACTAGTCATAAAAATGTATCTATAAAAGAGAGAGCACTTAATATGGGTCTATAGATATAGTAAGATATTTATCATCCATAACATTTCAACATCTTTTATTGAGTATTCATGTTTTAGACCTAATAGTAAATGTTTTTCTTGATTAGTACTATAAGTGATAATATCAAAAAATTGAATAGAATTTAGGAAAATTCTAAGTTCCTACTATAAATCTGACATAAACTATAATTCAGGAAAATTAAAGAGACAAACAATTCAACTTCACTTACCAAAAGGCCAAAGTTACTTGTGTTGATGTGGATTTACCCATAAAATAGATCGATTGTGGTTTATTCAATGGAATTTTGTAATAATTTTACAACATGCACATATGGAGGATGATTAATTTATTTCCAAGAAAATATTCAAACTTTTCCTGAGGCCAAGATGATGTCTATCTCACTGTCCTACTTGTATTATGATTGAAAAAGAAGGAGAAAAGAGTGAGGTTACTGATTTTGGATGGGGGAAAATGGAAACTAAAGATTAAATATGAGTTTATATGGATGGATAAGATTTGACCTAGGGTTTGTATGTTTGTATTTTCCATAGAATTGATTTAATTGGTTGTTAATTTATTCTATTTGTTTAATTTATTCACTTTTTGGATGTGGATGTTTTTAATTAAGGAGTTAATTGGTTAGATTTATTAATGAGTGGGTACATTTGATTTTACTGTTATTTAATGAAGTAGTTAATTAATTATGATTGACATGGAGTTTGACATGGATGAGGATAATTAATTAATTATAATATTTATGTTTACATGAAGCTAGTTATGAATTAATTAACTAAATAATAATGATTAATTAGCTACATATCCATGAAATGTAATTAATAGTTGATTAAATTAATTAATAATGATTAATTAATTAATTATTCATGGAGTCAATGTTTTTTTACTGGCAAATGTTCATTAATTTATGAAAATTCCATTTTCTAAAATCTAGATTTGGGTATTTTTTGAACTTGAAAAGAGCATCAGGTCATCAAAACTTTTAGGTTGCATATACAATTTAGAGGTTGACTTGCCTTCCATTGACAACTAATTCCATAGTTTTGACTATAAATTTCCATGTTGTTAAAAGACATCCTACATTATTTGTCTAACATATATTATATACTACATATGACATATCTTAATCTAATTTATTTCCTAGATGATCGATAATAAAAACTCAATTCATCTTTGTAATACTACATGGAATCAATGGTAGGGTAGTTATAACATGCAACAAATAGTGAATTAAATTTAAAGGCATCCATAAGGTTTGGGAACCATCGAAAGGGTTTAGATGGTGTCTAGATAGATCACATAGTTTCCGTAGGGCTTAGACGATGCCTATGATGTTTAGATAAAAACTTAACATACTAGATGACATATACAAGATATTGACACCCTCCACTAGGCTTGGATGATGACCACACAACCTTGACAGTGTCCATAGGATCTAGAATCTATCCACAAACTTTATATGGTGACCAGATAGCCTAGATGTGTCCACAAGGTCTAGGAACTATCCATAGAGTCTATATGGTGACCAAACTACCTAGATGACATTTAAGGATTGAGACATCATTCACATACTCTAAATGGTGACCAAACCACCTTAAATGATGTCTATAGGGTCTAGATGATGTCCATAGAGTCTATAAAGGTGACCAAGTAGCTTGGATGACATCCATAGGTTATAGATGGCATCCATAGACTCTAGACAATGATCAAACTAATTACATTACATGTATAGACTCTAGATGCCATCCACATGGTCTATTTGGTAACTAGATAACTTGAATGACATCCATAGGCTTTAGACATTATTTGCATAATCTAGATGACGACTAGATTGATTGGATGACATCCATAGGGTATAGATGTTGTCCACAAGATTTTTGTGGTGATGAGGCAGAATGGATGGCATCTATAGGGATTGGGAAATACATAAAAGTGTTGGGAGATGACTTGAAGTACTTGGTATTTATAGGGACTCTAACCAATGGCCATATAAAAAGGATGATTGACTACATAATCTTGAAGTGGTAGGCCATAACTTGTCTAGCAAAAAATGTTTGCATGTTCATCTAGTTATGAAGGTAAGAAATCATGTAAATTATTAGTAAAAAGACTATATTATCTTATTTTGGGCATCCAACAAGAACAACCAAGCAAATTCAACCTCCAACCATGTAATTATAGGTACTAAATGATTTGTAGAATTTCTTTATTTATTTTTTATAACTATTATTTAACATTTGAAGGATAATAGTAAAATATTTATACATGCAAATCCATCCACTAAGTGTGTTTTTCATAATAATACCATTTGAATATATTATTGATGATGACATGCAACCACTTGAAGACATAACTGAATATGGCATGCTTATGGTGAGTGACAAAATAGATGATATGATACCAACATTAAAAGAAACTTCTACATCTCATAAAACAAATTCTATGGCGAATAAAAATCCCCAATTTTTGCCAATGAAGAGTAGACTTGAGGAAATTCCATATGATGATATCAATACAATAGATCAAAGTCCTCAAAAATTAGTATGAAGAAAGAGAAGCGGATGGAAAATCGGAAGGCTTTTTAAGTTTGACTTTGTATCAAGATTTCCTTTCATTGAAATAGTAGAGACATAAAATAGTGCTAATACCCAAACTAAATTTAAATTCCTAATGCACTCTTATAAATTAGGAAAGGAACACAAAATGTGACTTAATTTGGACATAATCAAGAAACATTGTAGAAAAGTTTATGTACCCATTCACAAAGATGCATAAATTCAAAAGACTCATAGATGGAAAGATGACAATGCATGAATTTATGATAGATAGATGTCAAAGTATGAAAAAAATCATAAATATATGAAATATATTTTTAATAAATGAGGAATAATTACAAATCAAATAGGAAACATTATTTAGTTGAATGGGCATGCAAAAAATATACAATTGTCAATGATCTATCATATTCTCAGAAAAAGGTAGACACAGATCTGACTTTCCAAATTATAAAACTCTATTTCAACATTATGAACTTCATAACATTCCACAATAACATTGGTAAAATGGTAGTACTTGAGACATGGAAAAATATCTTGAGATGATTGAAAAGGAATATTTGAAAGAAAAAATAAAAAATGCAAGATTTATATCAATGTCCATTGATGACATCATAGATTTTGACAACACAACATGGGTTTGTATCCATTTTTACACTTTTGATAACAATTTAAGGACACCTCATCTATTATCTATACATAAAATGGTTGAAAATTGCAACGTAGAAAACCCTTTCAAGTTAGTTCTTTCTAATTTCAAGGACATCACTGGAATGGATGATTATGTTATAGATATGAAGTCGGTATGTGTTGGAGCTTATGGTATAGTATTAATGAAAGGGAAAAAAAGGATTTTTGTGTTTGACTAAGACATTAATTTTCCCATATATGATTTCAATTCATTGCATGGCTCATAGAATTAATCTTGCACAAGAAATTGTAAGTACATTTGAAAACATTGCAAAAGTGGAGGAACTTATCCATGATTTATGTGATTATATATGAAGCAATCATAAAAAGTTTTTAGTGTTTAAAATTTTCACAATTGGGGTTACTTGTGGTAAAGAGTTTCTAAAATATAATTATACAAGATGGATTTCCATGTAAGAGCCTGAATGTAGAATTTTTAAAGCATAACCATCACTAGTAGGTTTCATGTTTAAATACCATATACAAATTGATAAGGTAATGGATATGCTATACAATTTAACATATTTTGAAATGCTTTTTACACTATGTGGTATTCTCCCAATGTTTAATGAAATAAATTGTTGATGAAACATGCTCAAGAGAGATTGATATATACTGTAACCTTTATACATTGGATAAAATGGGTTTGTAAATCTATTGATGTGTTGTACTTGGGCTAAAATAGTTATAAGATTCATGGTTTTTTTAGTTAGTAAACTTTAACAGATATTAAGGGTCCAAAGTCATATTTACAAATCAATATTCATGATCATCTTTGTATCTTTTTCAATGCAAAGGAAATACCACTACACACATTCCAAAAATGAATTGATTATACAAGATAAGAAATTGAATAAATCCCTATAATAGGTATTCTTTAAAAAATCATGATAATGGAGACATGGATAATATTAAGAAAGATAAAGGATAGTTTTCTTATGGAAGTTGGAGAATGATTTCAAAGGGATGAGTTGTTTGAAGCCATGGTAATGGTGAATCTCATATTTTGGAGAATTGAAGATGGTAAATAAAAAATTAGTAATTTATTTCTTATATACATGGGATCTCTTTCATATATTTTTAGAAGTCTATAGATATCAATGGACTTGAAATTCTAGGTACTTTATGAAAAGATGTATTGAGAACATAGTCTAGCCATTTTAGATTCATAATCACTGATTAGTACAAGTGTCTAAAGGAGCCAACTGAAAGTGGAGCTATTACAAGTCTTTGGAAAAATTGTATCCTAGTACCATCTCATAGGAATATATAAGTGAATATTTTTTATTGGATGAACTCTACCAAATAATGATTTTGGGCTATGTGGAAGATGGAAGAGTCTTTAGTTCATTATCTTTTGTTAAATCAAAACTTCACAATAGATTGGACACAAATATAGACACATGTTTGAGATTGTATGTTTTACATTATCCAGTGAATGCATTTCCCTATGAGATAACACTTCAAATTTAGAATTCACTTAGTTAAATAAGAGGATTTAATCAATATAACAAAAGACTCAACTAATCCATATATTAAGACTCTATTTGCATTGGATATAATACATAGTAAAGAAAATTATGAAGAAAGTGTTACTCAAGAACTATTTCAACTCCCTGAATATTAGTATGTAACCTTCAACTTTAATTTTTATAATATTCTTAATATTATAAATCATGGAAATTTTCTATTATGTAAATTTCAATAATTTATAAATTATGTTATTGTATTATTTTAAAATTATTGTGTTATATTGTAGTTGTTTAAAATTCAAACTTTGCCAAACAATATATTTAGTTTTTATGTATGTAAAATATTTATTTCACAACATGAATTTATTATTTCATGTGGTTGTCATTATTGTACATTAATAGATTATTATATTATCACTATACATCTTAGGCAGTAAATATCTAAAATTAATAGAACAAAGACTTATATTTAAACTTGCCATGGATAAATATTCACAAAATAAAATTGTCATGGATAAAATGTTTAGAAAAAAATAGAAATAGAGACTTAAATTTAATCTTACAAACTTTAACTAAAAATATAAACTTTCCATTTTCAACATAACATATATAAATATGCACAAAATAAACTTGTCATGGATAAAATGCCTAGAATAAATAGAATTAAGAACTTATATTTAAATTTGCAAACTTTAATTTATAATATAAAGTTTCAAAGTTTCAAGTTTTAACATAACATATATAGAAACATCAATTAAAAATTATTTAACCCATTTTCATTAAACAAAGATACATGCACTGAATATATATTATTCTACATAAGTTCCAATTTTCTATTAAAATGAAGATGTTGCTACCTTAGCTTCTCTCTTCCTTGAATTTGAATGTAAAACACCTTATCTAACAAGATCCTTAGTTGTAACATTAATAGTTGTAACTATTGATATTTATTTGTGTAATGCATCTCCTGTTGATAGGATATATGGATCCATATTTGTTTTCTCATTTAGAAGAACATCTAGATCCATTCCATGCTCTTTGATTATCCTCCTTAGTGTGTTATTTTATTTATTAACTAGCACAAGTTTTTATTTAAAAACAATTGTTGCATCTAAGATTTTCCACATATTTTCCAAATGAATATTCAATATGTGTGCTTCATTATTTAGGTTATTACATTTTGACTGTAATTTAGAAACTAAAGTTGGTAAAATAAAAATTACAAAATTATGGAAAAAGTGGATAAATAAGTAATTACTTACTAAAGCTTTATCCCTCTTTTCATTTGCAGGACGACAAAAGTTTTGGTATCTTTCCCATTTGTTGTAATAAGAATGTGCCTATGCATTCATATTTTACAATCGATTAATCATAATATCAAAAATATTTTCATTATAGGGATTTACCGTAGAAATAGATCTCAATGCTTCTTGATTCACTAACACATCAATTTTGGACTGATCATTTTGATCTAAAGATTATAAATAATATCTTTGGGAATGATTATGATATTTCTCATTAATTTATTTTACCAAATGGTTTTCCTTAATCTCCCACTATTTCAAAACATTCAAATCAGTTTGTATAATGTCATCTAACAAAGTAAAAGCATTATCTATAACAAGATTATTTAATGATTGTCAAGAGATTTCTCCTCATCATTGCATGGTTTAGTAGCTGCACTAAAATAAACACATCCAAATATTTTTTATGGATCTTAAAATATTTATCCATGAATAATATTGTACACAACAAATCTATCTATTAGTATGGACTATATACTTATAAGGAAAGAATCATTAAGATCAATATTCTAAAAAAATGTCATGGCACCACTAAACACTCTATTCACATACAAACTAGGGAACTCCAAGATTTTTATATACAAATTTGTTCCCCTAATAGTTATTAGAATTGGTAAATTATTTTGCTTAGTCTTTACAACACGGGAAGGGGTAAGGTGCCAAATTAATTCTCATCGAAGGGTGCCTTGCAATACAAAATGCCTTAACTAATCAATAAATAAACTTCATAAAAAATAAATTTGTTACAAGTACATATAATAAGAGTGTGGGGTTGAATTATTTGTATTATAATAGTCCTCCAATTTCATTCAATATTCATGAAGCATTCATTCACTTACATACATCAATCTATGCATACACAAACATCTATAAAATCAAACAACATAAAGACATGAGATATATGTGAGAAACCCTATAAGGGAATAAAACCCACTAAAACACCACTTAGAATACCATCCTATAATTAATGGATAAAAATTTTAGTGAGGCACCAACCCCACAAAGAGCACCAACCCCTTACTAGTCAAACACAAGCTCAACTAGTCCTTTAGCAAGATCTAATCCACAAGGAGGATCCAAACCCCTAGGTAATCAGTAACCAAACCATACATCTTGAATATCTGATCACCTTTGGACACATGTTTCTTAATTAACTTAATATGACCTCTTTATTTTATTCTTCTAACACTTCTTTCTCTCTCAAATAACCTATTATGCCTTCTCACTCAACTAACCCTTTCATTGGTAGAATTAGGTCAAATGACCTTGATCAACACCTATATAAAAATAGTTAGATCTTCATGTCATATTTAGAACACCTTTTTGATGATCTTTATGACCTTTACCTTTTCTCAAAAATGCTATATCCTTTGCAGAGTTCCTCAACTCTCTAACTAGTCAAAATAGGCCAATTAGGCCTTGTATTTTGTATACACCCTAAACTGGTCAAGAAATCACTCATATTATGTCTTTTCATAGGAGACTCCATTTAGAGAATATGATTTTTTATTCACATTTAGCAAGGTATTTTTATCTAGCTTGTTTTGGTCTTACTACATTCCTTAGACTCTTTTTGTTTATTCCTAAACATCCGAAGCATTCTAGACTTAACCTTTTTAGTCCCAGGAACATATTTTAAGTCTAGACCCATCCCCTTAGGTCCCACACCCCCAAGAAAAAAATTACCAAATAGGAATATAAAATTAAAAACCTAGGGTGTCAAATTTTTGGTGTTGTTGTCTAAGTCCAATTTTGGCCCCAACAGTTAGCTTCGTTTGTAGGCTGAGTCTTACCCCTTTTATTTTCTTCATATCTAAGTATCACAATGTCATCTAAATGCAATAAAAGCTCCCAAATTTTAAATAATGACTCTCTTATATAAAGGACTAGATAAGGAATTTTATATCTAACACATACTATTTTGGCACATTAGAGATACTAAAATCAATAAATATTAAAGCTCAACTTCTTTACATCACACATAGATTTACATGCTTGATCAAGGAAGGGCCTAGGTGAAATTCATTCTTAAACTGGTCATGTGCATTGATTAAGCATTTTCCCTAAGTGAGAACTATATTGGATCTAAGATATTTGACATGAGGGTTAATGTAGGCAGCAACTAGAACAACAAGGGTTCTTGATTGTGTGATCATTCTTCCCACAACCCGATTTCCCCCCTCTTTTTGCTTTGATTTCCTTTGTTGTTTCCATGTAGGTAGGTTAATATAGATATTTAATATATAATATGACACATAGTGAGCTTCACATAGTCTCAAGATTCAATATTTGAATGAAAGAGTGTCACAGGGTTGCCAAACATAACCCAAAAAAGCTAGACCGCCAAGACAACAACAACAACAACAAAAATCGACAACAATGCCAAAATTGGAAAATAGTGTTGGAAAGTAGACTACAGTGCCAAGTAATAGGTTGTCCTGAGTTTGGCACTCCTATTCAATCCAAAAACAAAGTTCTAGGTATTGTTTGCAATAGTTTTCCATCCCTGCACAATGATTTCTAGACCCTGTATCATCCGTTTTAGTCTAGAATAAGCTAAGTTAATTTTTTTTGTCTTTTCTTTATTATGTAAATTAAGTTGATCATTTTGACAAAAAAAATTATTTTACTACGTAAAACCAAAATCTCTCCCTATTCCAAACCTTTATTTCATAGGAATTAAACACCTAATTTCCTAGAATAATATAACATTTGGTAAACCTGACTTACTTAAAACTTTCACACAAAAACCCTGGAAACCCTACAGATAATTATTTTTTATTTTTTTTCAAAATTTCCTATTTTTTTAAATTTAAAAATAAAAAATCTACCAATTAATGGTAAAAATAACACATATTTTGTTTAAACCCTAGTTTTCACATGCTAGGTCCTTTTTTAATACAAACACTAGGAAAAGTACATTGTTAATTTTAAAAATATTTTCTAATTTTTCATAAATTTTTCAAGCAAAATTCTACAAATTTGGTCTAACATTTTCAAATTATTTCTATAATTTAAAAAAAAATCATTCAAAACCCTAGATTTTGAAACTAGGTCATCAAACAACAAGCCTTGCCTCCTTGCTAATTTTAGAAAACTATTTTGGAATTTTTGTAAATCAATTACCTTGTCAAAAATTATTTCAAAATTTCAAAATTAGTAGTTTTCTATGCAAAAAATTTAATTCCAAAATTCTAAATTTTGTATAAATTTTTGTGCATTTATCCTATTTTTTTTTAAAAAATTAGAATTAAAATTATTTCATATATTTCAAAAATTCGAAAACCCTAGTTCAAAATCCTAGATTTCCAAACTAGGTCCTCCAACCTCAAAATTTCCTCCCTTACTATTTTTAGAAAAATAATTTGAATTTTATTGCAATTTATTTGGGTTATCAGAAGTAATTTTTAAAATTCAATGGTAGTAGTTCTTTATGCATTTATTTGCTTCATAATACTTTTCAAAAATCTCTTTGGTGATAAAATGGCCACAAATGCAATTCTTTCTTCTCATCCCTTAGATAAATTTTTCAAATTTTGTTACAATTATGATAATCATTTGACAAATTTGTAAAATTGCACATTAGCTAAAACTATAGAAAATGATTTCATTTATAGTGAAGATAATGACTATTATTGTAATGAAGGATATGATGATGTATGTAATGATAAGTGTGAATCACAAATAGATGAATCTTTTTCTCTTAAACCCATCTCTTTTATTCCTTCTTCCAATGAATATACTTTTGATAAATGGGAAAGATAATTCTCACCTCATTCTCCTAGGCACAATGTACAAATTAATCATGCACTTCCAAGTGAAACTCTTATTGGTGATGGTTTGCTTCCATGTGAACCTAATCTCTCTCTACCTTTTGCTACTGTTATGTTCAAAATACAACAATATAAATATAATAGAATCAAAGTACCAAAGCATAGTTCAAATGATGCTTTATGTGTTCCTAACTCTACTCTCTCAAAATAATATTCAAATGATAACTCTTCTACTATTCCTTCTCAAGTTGAAAATGAATAAAATGCATATAATCCATCCATGGATAACATAGATACACATGATATTCCAAATTCCAATGAGAACTTATTCCATAATATAAACAAATCAACTCTTCTCTTACACCTCTCCCTTGCATTGATGGAAGTGATAATGAATATGATATTGAACATGGAAATCAATATGAGAATGGAAGTGAAAATGAAAATGATATCTCAAATTCTATTATTTCATATGAACACAATTCAAAATGTGACAATGCATGGAATAATGATGACTAATATGCATATAGTGAAGAAGAAAGTGCATCTCTTATTTCTAACCTTTCTCTCACTCCTCTCAAATCTAATTCATGTCAAAATGTTTCTTCTACTTCTATGAATATTTTATTTTGGATAATGTACATGTTGATGTTAATAACACATTCTCTATTAAATTAGAATGTGATTGACTAAAACATAAAGACACCAATGAATTTCCCAAACCAACACTCACTATAGTAGAACCCATTTCTCACTCGTCACCTAAAGAGAATGGTATCCCACATCCCTCTAGTAAGGTCATCCATAGAGATATTCATTATATTCATTATATGACTATTAATCCTATGGTTCAAGTGAGGACACCTCCTTTCTATGATCCACATGCTAAATGTAGCATTCCCATGGTTAAAATTAATAATCAAATTCAATGATTAAATGAACCACTTCAAGATACTAATGTATCATCCTAGGAGATCATCTCTTTGATGCATGCATTTGGTGAACTACAAAACCAAGTACATCTCCTTACCTTAGAAAACAAAGACTATAAATCTTGGATTAATGCCAATAATATGCATGCTAACTATATTCCAAAGACATTCATAAAAGTTACATTGCCTAAGAATTTCCAGACACCATCATTACATCACTTTGATGGAACTGGAGATCCATTCACACATCTTCAAGCCTTTCAAAAGGTTTTGACACCTCAATCAAGCCCTTTGATTCCACTCAAGTTTTTCCAGTAGACATTAATGGTGAAAGCACATAATTGGTTCTTTAATCTACTCCCCATTGGTTCATTGCACACATATGATGACTTAGAGGAAGCATTTCTCAGAAACTACATTGTCAACATGAGCCCTTATGTCACATATGAGAAACTTGCCACACTATATCAAAATTCTTCAAATCTAGGTAGTGAGTATATCTTAAGATTAAAGGCTTGAATGTTAAGATTGGTATAGAAACTGATAGATCTATAGATTTAACATATCTTTATCAAAGGACTTCGTCAGCTCTCATCGATCATCTACTATATCAGACAGAGCCTTGTTTCAAAAATTTGTGTTACACAATTCCAACTTTGTAAAAGAAATTAGGATTAATTAAGGCATATTTAGTTTATCAGATCACTCTAGAATTCACGGTAGCATCTTTAGATAGAGATCCTACCACCAACACCCTCCATGTCCTAGACAAGATAGGAGACCACAACCAACAAAACAACCAATCAAAAACAAAGAGCAAGTTTTCACAACACAACCTACAGTATGAACTATAGAGAACAACAACAAATGACTACTATAGTTTGATTTAGAAAGAGATATCTCATCTATCATATTATCAACATTACTAGATAGGAGGGTCATCACATTTCCCTTTATTCACCGATGAAATCCACATATCTTACATAGGAAACCACATCAACCCTTTTATAATTATCATTATATCTATGGACATGATGATGATAATTGTTATGGACTCAAAGATTGCATTAATAGGTGTGCTAATTAGGGCATTATCGCATTCACATAGGGGGCACATAGATCTCCTCCATTTTGGAACCCTAGACCTCATTCCTTCATGACTGATTCATCCCAAGACATTCCTTTATAGTAATTATTGATCATTCATTATGAGCACAATGCAGGTTTTAGGATAGAATCTCACAAGAGATCTCCTTTACAAACTATTCAAAAGTTTGAAAACTAGTACAACAAAAATAACCCACATATAACAATGTAGTCTATGGTATACATAGTGCAATTCTATATACATATCCAATAGAGTCATATGTACTACAACATAGTACTTTTCCATAGAGATATTCATTATAGTCAAGTTTTTAGGGTCCTATCTCATGTAGCAATCTAGTATGATTAAGACTACTTGAACCACATTACAGAGTAATACTTTAGAAAGATATTTATTATAGCCAAGATTTTAGGGTCCTATCTCATGTAACAATCTCTTACGATTAAGATTAAATGATCCATCAACATAATTTTTAGCTCTATCTCAACATATTGCACATTTATATACATCGCAATAGAGGCCACAAACTATTAGATTACATCCAAATGAGCCTTCTTCATGATAGATAGTATCAACTATAGAGCACATTTCTACACAGCATGAGCAATATGGGCACTTTTTCACTTACCTAACAGGGTTTAGATATTGATATATCATAGTGTAATACATCATACATTCATTTTAGCATAAGTTCATAGCTTTAATTAGCAGGACAATGATGGATCCAAAGTTCTAACTACCATTTGTATTCTTGAGTCACTCTTGGGGAAGTAATATGCACACAATACTATCTTACGTCCCCTATTAACAACTAACATTCCTAATTCTCAACAACTATCCTATCCAAATACCAACCTATCAAAGTCTAGATATTACCAACTCAAACTTATCCAAACACTTTCCCACTCAAATGAAATCAAACATATACAAATCCTACTTTACCAATCCCAAAAACCAACTCAAATTTATCCAAATAGATTACCAATTACCACAATAAAGAAATGTTTACCTACATACAATTGCAATCCAAAATCAATAAGCCTAGTATCACAATTATCAACACATCTCATCCAAACATAACAAAAAATCAAATCACATATCCAAATTACTAATTTATGAAAACAAACGTGAAAATTAAAATCAATACTAGATCAACCATTTATAAAATTAACCACTTACAATCGATATACTAACATATTCCAGAATACATAGCATAGATACACATGATTTCAATATTAAACCAACATATATATATATATATATATATATATATATATATATATATATATATATATATATAACATGTCAAAAACATATACATCATGTCAAAGTAAAATCAATCATGAATAGGGGTCCTGTCCTCACTCTTGGTCTCACTCTCTCCTCCTGTGTTAGCCCCATAATCTTGTCTAGCACTCGATGAATCTGCACCTTCTCAAGATCCTAAATGCCTCTTGCATTGATTATCTCACTCCAACAAATGACTATATGCCTCATAAAATTTTGCATGTCACCATTGAAGATCTACATAATCATCCACTATCTTTGTGCTCACTAATCCATAATCAAGATGAGGAATCTTATGCCTATCTCATTCAACCCTCAACTCATCTCACTCTCCCATTGCCTTAACATACGTAACTATAATTATAGTAGCCTCATCAAGCAAATAAGTATACACATCATATATAATGGTCACTCTCTCTATCAAACCCTCCTCCATAGAATTACCAGGAACATGCCATGTAAGCTCATGCAGTGTAGACTCAATGATAGTCTCCTAGATTATGTCATCCCCACCACTAACCCTAGTAGGTGCCACACCATATACACCTCCCACTCCACTTTCACACATAAGAAAACCAACACTACATTATATATGTATTTTCAAAATACAAACTCAAACACCAACATAAAAGTAATTCAAATACAATTACTGATTATCTCCCATCATCTGGATTGGCTCAAGATCCTCATACATAGGAACATCCACTGTATTCATGAGGTACAATGGATCCCACCACTCCCTAGCCCACCATGCAGTGTTTGCCTTAATACATCCCACATCATCCATATTTGAAACATTCATAATAGTATCTTGTGCATCCATAGATAAAGCTGTCAACTCAGCCTCAGTAGGTCTCACATGAGCCCTTAGTCTCATTGGTGCCCATGCACTCCTTAACCATATCCATGTTGTAGGAGGAACATCATATTAAACTCCAAACTACCTCATCATTTTCTCATATTGAAAGTGCTCATAAAATCTAGTCCAATGATCATATATTGTAAGTATTCTCCATCATTAGGCCACCTTAAGAATCCTTTAATGGTCTCCATATGATATCATAGGCCATCAACCTATCTACCACCGTCCTATAATAATCTATCCCATGGAATATAATATCCAACTCATTCATCCATTGCCCAGTAAATGGTTATGGATATACCCAAATCACCCTCGATAACCCCATAGGTCACATAATCACTATGTGCTCATATACCCAACAATGTAACAATGTGGGTACACCCACACCACTGCTAAATGCCTCATGAGTAAATATATAGAAATACCTATACAAGTGGGTAATCATAGTCTTACCCCATGAGAACACTGTACCATACATGTCAATATTGTGAACCACCCTATGTATCTTATAGGCAATAGACACTCCACTACTATCCATTATAACAAATGAGTCTAACATCATAGCTAACCATTTCCACAAGCATGGAACACTTGAATACATGGTCACTATCAAGAGAACATAACTATCACTACCTTGATGATGTAGTCCTATATGTAGCATAGAAAATTATCTAGATGCTTGATCAATGGCATCTGTACCCATATCATCCTACAATGTCACATGCCACCCACTAATTGGCAAAAGCAATATCTGGTATATATCCTCCAAAGTAATAGTAATTTCCCTAATAGGAAGACAAAATGTACAAGTATCAACATTCCAGCTCTCCCATAAGGCGATAATTAGATACTTAACCCATTGTATAGTATCTAGGTCACATACATGACCCAATCTAGTCATATCCATCACAACATGCTCATCAGTAGACAATGGAAACATCCTTAGTGTCTCCATAACCTAGCCTCTACAAAACTCTCTCATCCACATATCACCCTAAAAAACACACCAAAAAGTAATAGATATATTAGGTAAATATGCCAAGTAAACAACCAAACTATACAATAGTAAATAGTAAATAATAAACTCCAAAAGTCACCAATAGCATACATTAGCACTGTAAAATGACACTAGTGCTAGACAATAGTGCTATAACCTAGACAATAGTGTTAAACCTTGGATAATAGTGCTACCTCTAGGATAGGAGCATTGTAACTAGTCAATCATCCTTTAAACCACTCAAAATAACTCAAAAATGACTAAAATAAGCTTCTAACTAGGTAAAAATCAAATGACCTGCTTACTCACCAAGCTAATCTCCCCATCAGCCTGAATCTTGGCTACCAAATTTTCAAAACATGTTACAAAAGATGTTCATCTCCTCAACATCTTGAAATCCAAAGCTCTAATATCTCAATCACTACACAAATGATCTCAAAGTCAATCCAAATTTCTATATAAGCTAACAATTCTATTCAAAATCAGAACACTATTTTGATTATAAATAGAGCATGGTAGCTCCATTTTACAAACCATTTTGATGCTCAAAATCACAATGATGACATAATCAACATCAATAAATATCTACTCTTTCACTATGTCATCTACCTACTCTGGGATTCACACACCTTTCTAATACCTAGGCATACAAATTAGTTCCCACCAAGTAACCTAGCCTTTTCAAACAATCAATCAAAGACACCTTTCACTCCTGGTAATTTAATTCCACAAATTAAAATCTTGACTCTCAATAAATTCAACACATGCCTTCCCCAATTCCTATACGTTCCTCCACTACTCATCACTTTTGGCTCAACATCCTCCATCATTGATTTCGACCCTCTCTCCAAAAGGAGGGCATAATTCCTACTATTCATATTCCTACACTTATCTAACACATCTATCTACTCTCATAGATTGATACACCATGGTTCTCAGACCTCTAGTAGTTAAATTATTAAATACAACTTAGATCAGTTAAAACATATAGTCATTTGGACTACATGGGTCATTTAGCATGGTTTTTACACCTCCAGTATTTAGATTATCAACATTACTTAGCTTAGATTGTTCAAGATTATATAGTGGTTCATATCACATTAGGTCATTCAACGTTACTCAAGCCATTTAGAGGGATACACCTTTGATTTATAGATATACAAACTATCTAGATACTAGATTTGAGGGCATGTATATTTATTACATGCTTCACACATACAACTTCATACAACATAACATAATTATAGGCCAGATAATAGATTATAACCATAGTGTAGGGCACATTATTTTGATCTGCAATTTTTCACATAGGACATGAAATGATAGATCATATCACATTTGGTTATACAAATTTCCATATTATCTAGATGCATCACTCACATATCAGATTTGGGGGCATGACATAGGTGTTCATGTCCTTCATCTTCTAGGATTATATAGATAATGATGGTAGGACATATCATTTTTATTCTCATAAATTTACCAAAATTTTTAGTTTACACCTAGGTATTACTCAGGCTATCACCAAGTTAGACCATATGATTATTTGTTGTCATTGGTCCATAGTATTACTCAGACTTAGACCCAAGAGTTTATGTGGGATAGAGGATAGGCATGAGTTTTGGACCTCTGAGTACTTCTCAAATCTGGTTCAGATTGTTCAAATTTAATATAGGGGGCATCTATTATAGGGATTCATTTTTTCTCCTAGCATTATTTTTGTTCTTCATCCACTTCCTTAGCTAGGAAGTTGGACCCTTTTCTTCTGCACATTTATCTTCACTTAGGTAAGTTCAGGTAAGCATATTCTTTCTTTATTTTACTCTAGTACTTCATTTTATGGTATCACTAGATTAAAAGGGGGGAAAATGTATACACCCTAAATTAGTAAAGAAATCACACATATTATGTATTTTCATACTCCTTTCATAAGAGACTTTGAATAAATAATATGAGTTTTTATTCACATTTATCCATGTCCTTTTATCTAACATGTCTTGGTATTACTACATTCCCTAAATTTTTTTTGCTTATCCCTAAACATCTATAGCATTCAAAACGTAACCTTTTCAATACCAAGAACATAATTTAGGTCTATAATCATCCCCCTAGGTCCCACATCACCTAGACAACAATGCCCAAATAGGACTACAACACTAAAAACCCAGGATGTCTAGCTTTTGGTGTTGTTATCCAAGTCCAATTTTGGCCCCAATAGTCAACTTCATCTATAGGATGAGTCTTACCCATTTTCTTTTATTAATGTATAAGTATCCCAATGTCATCCAAATTCAATAAAATCTCCCAAATTTGAAATAATTAGTCTCCTATATAAAGGACTACATTAGAGATAATAAAATCAATCAATAGTAAAGATCAACTTCTTTACATCACACATAGATTTACATGCTTGATCAAGGAAGGGTCTAGGTGAAATTCATTATTGAATCAGTCATGCACATTGATTATTCACATTCAATAAGGGATAAATACATCAGATTTAAGATCTTTGACATGACGGTTAATGTAGGCAATTATAAGAATAACAAGGGTTCTTGATTGTGTGATCATTCTTCCCACAACCCAATTTCCCCCCTCCTTGTTCTTTGATTTCCTTTGTTGTTTAAATATATGTAGGTTAATATAAATATTAAATATATAATCTGACACATACTGAGCTCTACATAGTCTTGATATTCAATATTTATTTGATAGAGTGTCATAGGGTTGCCAAACATAGCCTAGAAAAGCTAGACCACCAGGACAATAGCGTCAGAAGTGGACAACAATGTCAGAAGTGGAAAACCATGTTAAAAGTATACAATAGTGCTATAAAGTGGAATAAAACTACAAGTAACAAGTTTTATTGAGTTTCGTGCTCCTTTTTAATCTAAAAATAGAGTTTTGGGTCTTGTTTGTGACAATTTGTCATCCCCAAACAACAATTTCTAGACCTTGTATCACCCATTTCAGTCCAAGATAAGCTAAGTTAATATTTATTTGTATTCTCTTTCTTATGTAAATTAATTTTATAAAATTATAAAGAAACCTATATTTCACTACATAAAACTACAATTCTCTCCCTATTCCAAACCTTTATTACTTAAGAATTAAATACCTAATTTCTTAGAATAATAAAACATATTTATACTTGATTCTTGTTCATACCCATATTAGTCAAAAACTAACCTTAATAATCTTATATAATCCTTTAAATACATAAATACACACATTTAAAAAGTGTAACACAACTATATAGGTCAGTCATTACTCTTAAGGGCTAAAACCACCATTAGGCCTAATAGCGACCTAATCAATTAGGCCTTCTCTAAGCACACATTGCAATTATACCTCTTTAGAACACTTTGAGCCTCCAAAAATGGATTAACTATTTCATATTTAACTTTAATATACCCATTATAATATCACCTTATTCACCCAAAAACATTTGGCTCTTTTCACTCTTTGAACCACCCAATTAGGTCTACTTGTAAATAGGCCTTCTTACTACCAAAAGATCTATCTAGAAATTTTGATGAATAAAACCATATTTTAAAAATAACACAATAAAAAAAAATTATATAATATAAATAACTTATATTCACCGTCATATTCATTATAATTCATAAAATAGAGCAAACTACCCCAAATTAATCAACTTCATAAGCTTAGTCAGAATTGCACACATGCCTTAGGAACCCAGTCAAAAGCCTTTGAGTTTTCATAACTTCATAGGATTTTATAATGTATAAAATTAATTAAAATTAACCTATGATAGATTTATAATACTTTAAAGGTCATTGGATCCTTCAACGTAGTGTAACATGACTCAAAAACATCATTTTCACTCATACATAGAAAACTACATGTGGCAGGAAAAACATAATCATTGAAACTAAGCATTAGAAAAACTATATAAAAAATTTAGTCATATTAAAATGGGTTTAAATTAACCTTATGTATCCTTAGATCATATTTTAAAATATATATTTCATGTTTATGTATCAATATTTATCTTACAAACCAATCTCACAATTTTACTCTACACAGACTTCAATGTGTTAGCAGACCATTTTGATGATAACATTTTGATTGTGTATAAGCATCATAAAAAATTATAAACAAAGGGAATATGAGTAAAATTTAGTTAATAATAAACCCATGAATTTGGATCCATCCTTAGTCCTCTGTAACCAATACCTAATCTCATTCTCAATCTTGCCTAGTTTTCTCAATATCTTGCCCATTAGGCCTGTTTAAAAATGGATATAAAATTTCATTTTCACAAAATACAAGTTTTAAACATCATACTCCCTCCATTTACATGTTCTAACCTGCTCAATCCTGCTTGTTACATCAAAATTCTTAAAAGCAAGGAGTTACCATAGCTTCTACTCACTATCATTGTAAAAAAACCCACATAGATAAAATTTTAAGAGTCTTTTACATGTTTAAAATATAAAAATAGGTCAAAAAACCATTCTAAGCCATAATTGATAAGATTTTTCCTATCAAGTCATTATGAGGGTTTTAGGAGGGTTTTGATTAGTTTTGCTTCTTAGTAATCATTCATAAAGGATTGCCCCTAAACTCCAAAACAAATGAAATGATAATAAATATAGGTAAATTTAAAAAAATTGGTTATCTTCTCAAGATCTCATGTAAAGGTTTCACATGCCAACGAGCATAAGAAATTTCTTATCGGATCTTTAATACCCCATTCTACGTATATAGAAGACCTTAACACCAAGTTTCATTATTTATCCTTTAGGTATTGAATTTAAACTTGGTAAACATGATTAAAATAAAATATAATACTTATATAAATTCTCTCAATATCTCTATCACATTTGGAAATGATCTTGACCCCTCATTAAGCTACTATAGATCACTTTGTACACTAGGTCTTACACTGTCAGTCATACTTAGATCATGATCATAACTTGAAACCTATTGTACTATTTTAAAATAATCATAGAAATGTAATATGACCTCATATTATACTCATACACTATTAACCTTCATCACAAAATTTTGATATTGATCACCTCAATATGGTATCATGACTATGCCTTCTCACTAGGTCTTCATGTGAGGCCTAAGCCTCAAGACATGACCTTGTAACTTATATGAAGGTTTATTTACCTATTTAACATGTTTACACATATTTTTATACTCTCTCATTTATGTATTGACATAAATAATCAAAATTTAATATACTTTTTATGCAAACACCTTCTCTTAAAATGAGACTAGGTTTCTCAAGACACCTAGTACATAAATGAGAGAGTTATAGGATTACCCATAAAATCCAAATATAATGAAAATAAAATATATATATTTACACTAAATAAATTCCATGATCCACTTAGGATCTCATGAAAATGATCCACATGCCAATGAGTATAAGAAATTTCTTCTCAAGTTTGCAATACCTCACTTTATGTACGCAAAAGACCTCAACACCATGCTTACTAAATTTTAATTCATGTATGAACTTTTTTTTTTTTTTTAAATTATTAAAAAAATCCTATAATAATTTTTTTAAATCTATAGATATCTCTATATCCTTTGTAAATTATCTTAACCCCTCATTAGGCCACTATAGGTCACTTTATACACTAAGCCTTACATTGCTAGTCATACTTAGATCATGATCATGCCTTAAACCCTATTGTAATAATTTAAAATCCTCATAAACATGTCATGTGACCTCATATTATAGTCATACACTATCAAACATCATCAGAAAATTCTCATACTGATCACCTCAACATGCTATCAGGCATGTGCCTTCTCACTAGGTCTTTATATGAGGCCTAAGCCTCAAGAGTTGACCTTGAAACTCATATGAAGGTTTATTTTCCTCTTTCCCATGTTTAAACATATTTATATACTCTATTATACATGAAATGACACACATCATTAATATTTAATATTATTTTTATGAAAACACCTTTTTTTAGAACTAGACTAGACTTCTCAAGACACCTAATACATAATAATATCTTACCTTGTACCATGATCCTAACTTTAACATGCCAAAAACCTTAGATGAATTACCAATTTTAATTAAAATTTTCTCTCATCATAGATACAAGAGGTTTCATTTCAATTTTCTCTTGTCATGAGACTTATTTGACACATATCATCTTACCATGCATGACCTCAACTTTGACCTTAACAAAACTAACATTGGTCTTGAATTTGACATCAATGACAACAATAATGCTTCAATAAAAATAATAGGAATCATACCTCAATAAAACCTTGGTTAACCTAAAGGTCAGATACAATAGATTCTGGATCCATACTATTAGTTGCTTATATGTTTTGTTGTGGTGGATGTGTTGTAAGAAAATTTAAACCTTCAATTTATGTCAAAAACTCAAATTCTCTTTCTATCAAACATATTGAATATCATGTAATATAAAAATAGCATAATTGAAAACATGAAATCGAATACCTTGAATAAGAGGTAAATGTTGCATAGGTTTATGGGTAATGTTTCTAATGTAGGATGTCATTAGGAAATGACATGACACATTAATTATTACAATTTTTTTTAGGTCAAATTTTAATAAATTTTAAAAAAATTTAAAATTGGATTTAAGGATATGGATGTGCCTAAGGAGCCTAGATGATGTGCAGAAGTCAGCAAGACATATATTTACATATTCTTATGCCTTATCAATAGTGTCACTACACCATAATTTGTATCATCACCCCTATTATATTAAGAATCCCATGAGCCATTGAAAGGACCATATTTTTTTAATATAACTTCTCTTCTAGTTTGAGACATAGATTATCTTTTATATTAAAAGGAAACAAAAATAATTGGTTTCATATTTGAATTGTAACAAGTTAATAACATGATAATTTAATGACATAAAAGTACACTTTAAACTTACCTTTAGTTCCATAAGGGCCAATAAATTAGATTTCATATTTTCATGCAATATTATGGGAATAGTTGGGTACACCTCATATTAGAAACCTAATATATAATTAGAAATGCAAATTTTTTACCTTTCATTTTTAAAGGCACAATCCAAATCATTTATTATCTTGTTGGAAATGAATGTAAACCAATCGAATTGTTAACCTCCTAGAGAATGGAAAATGTATGTTACAACCTAGAAGCGGATATATGTAAGTCTTCCCTACAAAACAATCCTTGCCTAGAAATTTTCAATGAGGTCTTAGAGATATGGGTTTGTTATATTTTGACTAAAATACCCTTTCTCAAATGATTATGGGTACCTCCAATGGAAGTAAAAACTTATTTTCAATTTACAATTAAGACATTTAATTTCAAATTTCATACATAAAATAGTAAGCATTAATTAATGGAAGCAAGATAAAGATTACTTGTTGAGGTAAATGTACATATATCCAAGTGATTTTTGAGATAAATTTGATCTTCATCAAATAAATATATTTTTTGGTCATTAGCTTTCAATTTCTATGTGGAAGTCCCAACAATCACTTAATATCTCAAGGAGCAGTGCCAAAAATAATAGTCTAAGAGTTGAGTCTAAATGAAAACTCTACAATAGAAGGTTTTTAACTATATTTGATAATGTCATGTAAATTTTTATTCATTTCATAATATGGCATGTAAATAAGCCCTCTCAAATAACATCAATTTATCTAATCATTGTAAGTGTCTTCATATTCCATAAGCCTTAATATCTCTGCACAAATAAGATTGTGGTAAGGGAAAAATATATGGGGTTGGAAGTTATTGGGGTTGAGAAATTAAAATATGAGAGAAGTTATAGGTTATAGGTCTAGAGGATGAGAGAGATTTGGGCTATGAAAATGAGAGAAATGAATAAAATACAATGTACAAGGGATATATATAGGGTCTAAGCCCTCCCTCATGGAGCTCAAACATTGTCCACATCCTTTGAATAATGTCCACATGTTTTGGATGTCATCCACAAACTAACAATGTCATCCACATACTCTAGTTGATATACATTCATTCTATATGATGTCCACGAGATATGGACACTATCTACCCCCTCTAAATGATGTCCACTAGACTTAGACATCATCCACGTGGTATGGATTCCATCCACACAATCTAAATGGTGTATATAAGCTCTAAACACCATCCACCCATTCTATATGGTGTCTTGCAGGTACAAATACCTCTACTTACTCTAGATTGTGCTCATGGTCTCTAGATGATGTCCATGGGCTCTATATGATGTCCATGTGCTCTAGATGATGTCCATGGGCTCTATATGATGTTTATGGGCTCTAAATAATGTTTAGATCCCCTAAATGGAATCCATGACCTTTAGACATAGTTTACAAATTGTGAATAATGTCATAGGATTTAGACATCATCCATAGGTTCTAGATGTCATACATGCCTTCTAGACATCATCTAAAATTCATAGACACCATATAGATCCTGTTTGGCATCTAGAGCCCATAGATTGTGTTTATAGCCTATAGATGATATCTAAAACCCATGGATGATGTCTTGAGATCATGGATGCCATTCACAGGGTGTGTAATTCATCTAAAGCCCATGGATGGCATATAGAGGGTGTAAACATTGTTTATAGCATGTGGATATTGTCTAGAGAACAAGGATGGCATCCACTAGGTCTAGACATTATTCAAACTCCAAAATCCAAAATCTAGTGTCTAAAAAATGATGCAAATGATTTGCCTTCCCAAGAAAACTACTTTCCCTTTGATTCACCTCTATTTTATAACTATATTTTAAATATTTTCCAAAACATTGCATTGGTATTTTTCTGAGGGGCCCTTAAAAAACCATACATGGAGTGTTATAGTGGAAATAAAATTGGATTAAGTGAAATTAACATGCTATATATTAGTTAATTAACATGATAGTTTTAGTGTGTTAGTCATATAATTAGGGTTGTTTTCAGTGATGATGGATTAAATGATTGTATATTAGTGCTGACATTAAGGTGGAATAATTAGAGTGTATACATTTACCCCTCTTTAAGTGCACATTGCAACTGGAAGAAGCAACAAAGTTTTAATGAATGGAGAAAAACAAGGATAAATATGGGTGCAAGAGGATGCCATTAGATGCATGATTAGTAAGGATTATGATGCCCCCTCAAGAGTGCATGTGAAGGTGAAATACATGGATTTTATCTAAAAGTGATAAGAGTGATTAAAATAGAATAATTGATGTGATATATACAAGAATTGTAGAACTAATTAGGGGTTGTCTCTCATGTGATGACTGAGTATGATGATTATGGCTATGTATGGTTTTTATGGATTTTATTTATGATTTAGACTTAGTCAGTTAGAATGGATTTTAATTATTGATAGTTAGTTAGAATGAATGTTAAAAACTAATATTGATAACTGAATGTTGGGGATGTGACGATTAATATTTATAATATTACACTTAGTTCAAAACATTTGAGACACTTAATGTTTACAATAGTATATGATAGGATGTGTCATGATATGTATAAATATGATATTGTTGTAATATAAAATAGGACTAACACAAATTTAAAAATTAATAGAAACACACAAATAATTAAAAAAAGAATGCAATAAAAACATGCTATTTTTTTAAAAAAATCCCTTGTCAAGTTAAAAAACATAAATTATGTGCTCAATGATAATGATAGATTTTATTTTACCTAAAAAATAATATATGTGAGTAGATATGTATTGGGAATTATATATCCTAATAAATCTATGATTTTTTTTGGAAAGGTGAAAAATAATTTTAATAGGAATGAGGATGTGATAGATAATGTTTTGGGTTATATATATATATATATATATATATATATATATATATATATATATATATATATATATATATAAGGTTTCAAATTTTCTACTACTAATGACAAGGATACAAACAAAGGGAAAAAAAGTTTAATCATTAGGGATGGAGGTGCTAATGAATGTAATGGCAGATGGATTCATGATATGATTTCTAATTACTACATCACATAAGACATATGTGGCCAATAATACATGTGCAATTATGATGTTGTGTTGTAGTGTTATCTCAATAAGGTATGATATACCAAGAAACTTCCAAGACATGTCTCAATAAAGTTTCCATGTCATTATCAAGGCCAAAAGTGGGAAGAAGGATATGTATGAGGGTATGGTTACAAGTATTTATTTTAGATGCCTACGGTTGAATGGAGTGAGCATGACCCCAAGTGTTGAGTACATGTATAAAAATAAATTACACTTGATTACATAAATTACTTTCCATCATGGTACTTTCCTAAGAAACCATAAAATGGTTTTTAATTAAGGAAGATTTTTTAAAAAATATTTGTGTTTTTTCAGAATTTTAGATTTTTTTTAAGGGATAAATGAGGTACTTCTAGAAACCAATCGATATAAACACAACAAATGAATCAACCAATGTCAATTAAGGAATTTTTTTAAAAAATTTTACAACATTAGACATTTCATGGGTTCATCAAGATCCAACATTATATTATGATAGGAAGTTTATTTTATAGGGACATGCCACTTGTGTGTACTCCACAAATGTCGTTGTGAAATTCCTTGATGAATAAGTTTGCTTCTTCCAAATTTAATCATGCTAACATGGTACCATAATAGCCTATACAAAACTGAGTGCTTCCAATAAGGGTGAAGATAGAGTCCTGTTGGATTGATTTTTTGGATTACATGAAATATAAAGAGGGAGGATGTGATCATGGAGGTAAGTGTAAATGTAAGGATATCAAGGTGAATTGGGATGAAAAATATCACACGCCATTTAATATTATATATATTATAAAGCATATATACATCAATGGTTTCTTCAACAAACAATGTAGATCCATTTCTTAATTGTGTTAGTATAGGAGGAAGGTTGAGTTCCTTGTTAGAAATGTTTCCTCCAATATACATTTTCAAAAACTCTTTTAAAATTATGATTAAGGTTTTAAAATTAGGATTAATAGAAGCCCCAAGTTTAATTATTTTAGGATTTTATTATTTTCTAATGTTGACATAAAAGGTGTCCTCAAATTGTCATCTAGATTCATCATGTAGTTGTAGTGATATGGGGAAAAGGATGAGTTCCTCATCTATTGGTACCTTAGAAAGGTTTTAACTAATAGAATTATTTTTTATTTCTTGATTTTAATTTTTTTTTCTAATAACACCTCAAAGAGGTTTTCACTAGGGGACTTCAATTTTATAAGTTTTTTTCTATTTTTTTTCACTTTATAGATTTTTTGTGACTGGGGAAATATTTATTTTCCCCAGAGTATCATAATGTATCGAAGTTAATTTCAAATCCTTTTTTATCATCACCTAGTAGAATTCCATCCAAGAGTACCATAAATTTTGCAATGGCCACATTATTTTAGAAGAGATCAAGAGATGTGTTTTTGATGCAAAAAAAGTGGCCATACATTTGGAGGCCATAACTTTTGATCTATATCTCCATTTGAGCCCATCTCTGTGCCAAAATGTTTGACTCAAAAATTCAATGCATCCATAATCTACCTTTCTAGTTATACAACATTTTTTATAGTTTTGGAGACCATATGTGATAATTTGAGGGTCTAAAATTGTCATTTAATTTTATTTTTAGGTTTGATATAAATTCAAAAATTATCTATTGTTATAGTCAGAGTTGAAGTTTAGTTAAAATTCATCTAATAGATTTGTTTTAGAGAATAGTTTATTTTTAGAGATTTTAGAGTTGTGTTTGCTTGCATTTGAGACTTACTAAAAATAATAGCTACTAAAAATATGAAGTTGAGTTTTATTTGTTTTTAAAGTTTTGAATTTTGCATATTAACTCTAATTCTATGTTAAGTCTTATTTATGCATGACATATATTATTTAAATCATTAAATACAATTCAATACTAGTTATTGTTTAGGATCTTGGCCTATTAAATTCTTATTTATATTGATAGTTTTATGGTACATTATTTGGTATCAGATTAAGTTTAAATCTTTAAGATGTAACATATGGTGATAGGATGAGAAGGAATCACTTAGATGAACCATACTATGTAAGAGGTGTAGAGGCAAGTAGAATAATTAATTGAGATTATTATGAATCAAATACAAAAGAGAGAAAAATATGATGTAGAAGATGACACACATCATGAAGAAGATATTCTATAAGAAGAGTAGTAATAATATCCAACATCAATGAAAGAAAGGATGCTTAGAGATTTAGAAGGAAGGAATCAAAGAATCAAATTTGACATTCTAAATTATTGGGGATGTTTAAAACATAAGGAATTAATATATTGGATGAATAACATGGAGAAGTTTTTTTAATGAAGAACTATGAGAGAAAATAGGAAGTTAAGGTTCTCATGCAAAATATTTAAGGTTCATGTAACGATTTGGTGGGATCACCAGAAGAAAGAAAGATAAATAAAAGATAAACACAATATCAACTCATGCAAAAATATGGAGAAGACATCAATAGATATTTTTTTCTTATGGATTATGCATAAACCCTATATAGAGCATTTCAAAATTTGAAGTAGAAGGTTCACAATATACAAGAGTAAACAGATGATTTTTACAATCTTTCCATACATGTGGAAAATGATGAGACAAAAGATCATATGGTTGGAAGGTATGTAAACAGTTTGAAGTTTTATCTTCAAGATAAATTAAACATGCATAGAATACTTAGTATGGAGGAGGTGTTTTTAATATAAACAAAGGTGGGTTTAATAACACTAGAGGATAATAATCTCATGTTCTAAAAATATAATAAGATAATAGCTATGGGTTTCAAAACTAACAAAGAGGAAAAGGATTTCAGAGATGATGAAGCTATGGTGGTGGTAGAGGATGGTTTCAAAATAAATGCAAGTCTTATATTTGTTACAAATGAAAAGAATAAGGCCATAGAGAATTTGAGTTTCCACACCACCAATATCAAGAAAAGAGTCAAGAGGATCATGCAAGAATGAATTTAGTTAAAGATAAAATAGAAGAGAAAAACATTGAAGTTGGAGCTAAAGATATTGGAGAAAATATATTAATGATAAGAATAGTGATTTATCTAAGGAAAGAACATGTGAAGAATAAATAAGGTGGTGATGCATGGCTGAAAACAAATATCTTTTAAACAAAGTGTAATTCAGAAGGTAAGATATGGAAGGTAATTATATATGGTGGTAGTTGTTAAAATATGATTTCTAAAGATATGACTGATAAACTAGGTTTGCAGTGTGAAAAACATCCTAATCCTTATCAGATAGCATGGTTTAAGAAAGGGAATGAAGTTATAGTAGATAAAAGGTGTTTGATCATGTTTTATATAGGTAAAACATACAAGGATGAAATATGGTATGATGTTATATCAATGGATGCATGCCATGTATTATTTCTAAGGTCATGATATTTGATACAAAAGTAGTTCATGATGGAGCAAAGAACACACATAATTTTTGGAAAGGTGGTTTGAAGGTAGTTTTGTTACCTCTTAAAAAAGAAGGGTATGTTGAAAGCATGCTAACTATAAAATAATTTATAAAAGACATTAAGATGACATGTTTCTAGTATAAATTAGTAGTGAATAAAAAAGACACAAAAGGGGTGAAAATAACAATACAAGTTTAAGTTGTATAGAAAGTATATGCAGATTTTATACCTGATGAGTTACAAAATGGTTTACCACCAAAGAGGGATATTCAATGTCATATAGATTTGATTTTAGGGTCAGCTCTATGCATTTAAGTAGCTTATAGGATGATTCCTACAAAACATCCAAAATCAAATAAGCAGGTTACTAAATTGGTGAGGAAGGTTGTAGTAAGGGAGAGCATGAGTCACTATGCAAAACCAACATTGTTAACTCTAAATAAAGATGGAGGTTAGAAGATGTGTGTGGATAGTAGGATAATTAATAAAATTACAATCAAGTATAGGTTTCCTATGTCTCCTTTAGATGATATGATGGATTTTCTCATAGGAATAAAATATTTTACTAAGATTGGTTTAAGGAGTGGTTATTATCAGATTAAAATTTATGAAAGAGGTGAATGAAAAACATCATTCAAGACTAGAGATGGTTCATATGAGTGAATGGTGATTTCATTTAGGTTATATAATTTACCTAGCACATTTATGAGGGTGATGAATGAAAGAGTTTAGAAAATTCTCACTTAGGGTAAAATCCATAAACCATTACCACAATAAATTCCATTGATGCATTGCTCAAATAACGCCTCAGTATATTATATACAAACATATCATACAATGGGAAATATTCTATATATCCAAAGCTTCCATCAAAATCTCCATCTCCATAGCTTTCATAAAAACATAATTAATGAGCCTTACATATATAGGAAAGGAAGATCAATCCTAACTAGGAGATCAAGCTAGAGATTAAACCTAGAACTAAGAGATAATTATCCCAAAATGGTATAAATATGTAGAAATTATCTGCATAATGTCTAAGAGATAAATATGTAATATATCAGAATATCTAAAATAAGATAAATGAAACATCGACACATAAGTGGGTGAGAATAAATAAAAAACTAGTTGAACATGAGTTAAGGTAAATAACTTACTATAACATCCCCCCTTAAATGAAGATAGGGTCCATAAATAAAGTGGCATATCCACAATGTGATTCTTGGCAATAAGGCCTGATTAGTTACTCATATAAAATATATCGATAAAATAATCTCTCATAAAGTAGAGAAAGGGAGAAAAGCCGTAGGAAAATAAAACTACCCACCCAAAAGAGAGAAAATAAGGAATGAATGGGTTTTAATAATAAGGCTTGATGAGGTATTCATACAAAAAAAATGTAGTGTGATACAAGTGTGCTTATGGATGCCAATCCTTCTTGTCATAATACATGTTATCAAACCAATCTCCAATAACCATTACTCAACATTTTATCTTTTCACATCAATTGTTGGATGAATTTAATTTTTTTTTGTTTTTTATTGCTATTAAATTTTAGAGATTGAAGGATTAAATAAAATATCACCAATTTATCCATGTTATCTAAGAAAGATATGATCACCTTAAATTTCATCCCATTTGGATCTCAAAAGAAAGATCTACAATTTTTTTGCAAATCTATTTTTGGGTTATAATGACTGTTCTTTTTCAAATTGTGAGAAAATTGTAGATGCTTTCTTATAATTTTTTTTGGGTTTTGTGCACCTTATCTTCTACTTTCTAAAAAAATACCCAAAATAATAAATTCCTCTAAAAAATCATGATGAGTAAGGAAAAACTAAGATGCCGAGTAATGATTGTTGAAGACAACTCTTATACCATGAAAGAGTTTAGGAAACTCTCACCTAGGGTCACATCCACAAACCATTACAACATTATAAACCATTAATTCATTGCTTTAATAATTCCTCTTATACTATACACAAAAAGATCATATATATATATATATATATATATATATATATATATATATATATATATATATATATATATATATATATCCAATCCAAAGCTTCCATCTAGAGCTCCATCTCAATACCTTCTATAAGTGATCAATCCTAACTAGGAGATTAAGCTAGAGATCAAACATAAGACCAAGAGTAAACTATCCTAAAGGATAAAAATAATCCAATAATTATACCCATAGTATTTAAGAGATAAATATGTAATATCACATAATATCTAAAATAAGATAAATGAAATATTGACACATAAATGGGTGGGAGTAAATAAAAATGTAGGTAAACATGAGATAAGGTAAATAACCTACACTAATAATGAACACAGTACTACAAGAATACAATGGTAAGTTTGTGATGGTTTATTTTCATGACATTTTAATATTTGTTAATAGTAAACAAGACCAATTACAACATCTTAGAATGTTAATAGAATTGCAAAGAAAAGATAAACTTTATGTAAATTTGAAGAAGTGCAAGTTTATGCATAATGGTTTATATTTTTTGGATTTCTAGTTTCCACATATGGTGTAAGAATAAATGATGAAAAAGTAAAGGAAATTATTTATTACCTATCAAAAAGAGAATCACCTAGGTAAAATTTTTCCATGGTTTATAATTTTTTTACATAAAGTTTAATAATAATTTTAGTAGCCTTGTTGCACCAATAACAAATTGTATGAGAGGAAAATAACTTGAATGAATAAGGGTAGTAATACAAAGATTTGAGTTGTTTAAGAATAAAATTACAGAAAAAACTTATATTAGCATTACCATATTTTATCAAAGTTTTTGATGTTGATTGTGATGCTTCATTTGTGGCAATTTATGCTATGTTGTGTCAATAAGGAAAGCCAATATCATATTTCAGTGAGAAATTGAATGAGGTAAGAATAAAGTATTCTTTGTATGATGTTTAATTTTATTCTATTGTACAAGTAATAACATAATGGAGGCATTACCTTATACCTAAGGAGTTTATCCTATTTATTGATCATGAGGCTTTGAAGTATGTGAACAGTTGAAATAAGTTAAATAGTAGGCATGCAAAGTGGGTGTCTTTCTTGTAGGGTTATAATTCTATGTTGAAGCATAAATTAAGAAAATAGAATCAAGTAGTTGATGATTTGAGCAAGTGAGTGGGGTTTTTAAATACTATGGTGAGTGAAGTATCTGGATTTGAATTTATTAAATAAGAATATGATATTGTTCCAAATTTCATAAAAAAAAATTGAGCAATGCAGGAATACATTGAAAACTGATTCAAGTAATGTGTATGAAGACTATATTATGCAGGATGGTTATATATCTAAAGGGAAACAATTATGTATTCCAATTAGGTCTCTAAGAGACAATTTAATAACATAATTGCATACAGGTGGTATGGCTAGACACTTTGGTAAGAAAAAGATAATGGCTTTGGTGAAGGAGAAGTATTTTTGGCTAAAGATGGAGAGAAATATGACAAGATATATTGTAAACTACAAGATATGCTAGGTGGAGAAATGACATGCACAAAATATAGAGCTATAGATGCCATTACTAGTTCCAAAAGGACCACTAACAAATTTGAGTATGGATTTTATGTTCAAATTAATAGACACACAAAGAATTAATGATTCAATTTTTGTTATTGTAGACATGTTTTCTAAGATGCTTCACTTTATTGCATGTAAGAAAACCAATGATGCCACTAGAGTTGCAAAAATATTTTTTAAGGATGTTGTAAGATTGCATGCTGTTACAAAAACTATTACATCAAATAGGGACATGAAATTTCTAAGTCATTTTTGGAGGAAATTGTGTAGGAAGATGGGTGTTTTTGGTTATGAGTTATACGCCTCTCAGATTTATCCTTGTAAACTTGAGAAGATGTAAAAATAGATGATAAATTTGAATTATTTAATTATATCTAGGGAAGGGTTTAGCATTAGGATGGACTAAACATGAACAATGACTGGAAGACATTGATAGAGGGTATGGTTAGTTCTTTGCTACTTCTAGTTTTTTTTTGAACCAATGTGAGAAGACCTATGGGGTAGATTAATTATTAGGAGGGATACTACAATTCAATATCAAGGGGATTATTCACACAAAAAATCAAATATGACCAAAGCATAATCAAACATGCATATTCCACTTGGGAAGATTCATCACACAGACTAGGAAAATGGTCTAACCCATACACAAGCTACTAAATACAGATGGAAATATGATTTAAACCTTAATTTATAAACAAAATCTTGAAAACTAGGAGCTAAATAGAGGATTACAATGCTGGGATTCAAAGAGTAATTACAGATACATTTCAAATATGCAAAACTCATGCATCTATAAGAAAATAACATTTAAAATAGTCAATAAGGTGTATTATTTGTAGGGTAGAATGAGTAGGATTATTTAGTTATAATAAAGAGTGGTGTGGTGGGTTTCAAGTAGTAGGAATTCATTTAATACCCATGATATCATTCATTCAAATATGCAAAAGATCAAATAATAAGATAAGGAAACTATTAGGAATGGTTTGCATTCATTGGTGCCAAACTAATGAAAATACTCAAATGATCCTTCAATCCCTAAAGCATACACTACAAGTAGAGATTAAAACACTTTATCCTATCAACTCCATATTTATACGGTGTTTATAAAAGATAATCAGCAAAACATTCCCAAATCTTAGTGCATAAAGGATTTTATAACCTAAGTATATGCCCACAATGACTACCATTAATAAGCAAAAAATCAGATGCGCAATCAATAGAGCATGAAGAATGAATTATTGAATTTAATTAACAACAAAGAGAAAAATCACATGTATTTTCCATTAAATATGAAATAAATCTTACATACATCAGTGTTCAAAATGTTTAACAATGGTGAAAATCATGGTGAGTTTGCTCTAAAATAAGGGAGAAATACACAAAATGCTTTTAGAAATTGATAATGACTATATAGTTACAATCACCTTCAAGAGAGACAAAAAACATAGCAAAAGATCCAAAAAAGCCAAAAACCTAACAACAGTCTCTACAAAATGGATATTTTTGCAAGGTTAAAAACCTAAAACCTAAGAAATCCAATGACTTAACAGTAATCTCTATAAAGAGGATATTTTTGCAAGTTGAAAATCCTAAAACCTAAAAAATCCAACAACCTAAAACGAATCTCTACAAGGAGATTTCTACAATTTTAAAAGCCTATAACCTAATAAAGCTAACAGCCTAACAATAATCTCTACAAAGAGAAGATTTTTGCAAGTTGAAAATCCCAAAACCTAGAGAGTGAACAATAACCTTAAAAAGAGGATAGATCCAATATTTTGGGAATGTAATCCAACTAGAAAATGCCTTTGATCACACCTAGAATCTTATGTTTACAAGGAAATCATTATGGTAATTGTTTTTCCATGTAATGATGAAGTTTGATAAAAATACTTGCATTTACTTATCTATAAATTCATTGCACTTAAGATTGAGGGATAATATTACCTTGGGAGATAAACAAACACTTGTCTTCATATGTAACTACTTTGCCTTATTCTCCAAATAATCATTTGCCCAACTAGAAGTTTGTGGATGATGGCTTCCCTCCTCCTTATGCAATCCAAAGTATGCCCATAGCTTTATCTTGATGGTGCCAAAATGCTTTAGTTGTGATGGAGGTAGTATGGGATCCATGGTCATTTGAAAAATATGCATCTAATGTCCCACTTTGGTTTCAAAACCCCAACAACAATTTTCTCATCCATCAAAATCTTCAACACTAGCCAGATATTGCATATGATACTTGGATTATGTTTTTACCCTTTTCCCTATTGAGGTCAACACCAAATTTTCCTTTTTACTTTTACTACCAAACTTAATAGTGACATGTGTATTTTTTATTTATTTTGATTTATGTAGGACATTGGGCTTGAGTTGTAATTTTTGACTTTTTGGCCTAGTGGGATTTCAAGCTCTAGGTGCAACATTACAAGTTGGGGGATTCCAAAAGTTTGATGCACATTTGCAAATTTCAAATTTGCAATTTGATGTTTTAGTTCTGCTCAAAAAATTTATTACCTTTAGCTTGGTATGTATGTGGTGGGTCTCAAAACTTGAAATGCTTTTGACTTTCATGGATATTTGACCTAAGACATCTACAACACAACCTCCTATTATATTGTTATTGAAGTTTTGTTTGAATAATAATAATCTCATTTACCACTTCCTATTTCTAAAATTCCATTTACTATTATATACACCTTGACTCTTTGCCAAAAGTAGGTGAACCTCTATTTCATTGTCAAGATGTGCTTGAAGTCCTTTTGATTCTTCTTGATGCTCATAACTTTTTGTTGTAGATTTTTAAAGTTCCTATTTTCCTATTCTAGAGAAAAAAATTTATTATTTGTATTTGCTTCATTCAAAACCCTTTTTCATGGTATGCTATCAATCATATTTTAAACAAAGATTCTAGGTTTATTATCATAAAAAAATAGTTGTAAAATATTATTCTTTATATTTATTTTATAGTTAAAACTTTCCCCAAAATTTTCCATTTCCATCGAGATTGTTTGTTTCAAGTTCAGTTCTCTTAATTCTCCATTAATATCTATCAAAGATCCATTTACAATAAGACAATGCTCCCCTTTATTCATGATCATATCTAAATTTTCAGTTAGTAAATGAATTACTCGACAGTTCAATGAACTATGATTATTATCTTTGTTTTTAATCCCCTTTTGTGAAGAACTTTCAACATCAAATTGAGATATACAATCCCTTTCTCTTTGTAAATATCTTAGAACATTCTTAATCAAAAGATGACTTTGAATGGACTTAAATTGTAGTAAATAGATGTTTTTACAGTGTATGGTTGATTTTTCCCTTTCATATGGACCATCAAGCCATAAAACTTCATAATTATAGTTACACTACGCTTCTCCATATACAAAATAATGTATAGACCAAGAGACCTTCTCAATACTAAAATAACAATTTCTTTAATCCATGGCAGAATTAAAGGCACACATGATCATTCTAGGCATTACTTTATTTCATTCCTTGTCCATAACTACCTGTATGGAAGGCAAAATTTGGTCTTTGACTTGATTTTTGAGGAGGAGGACCTATTTTTAAAACTTTTCTTGCACTTCCCATGAATCTTTTATGCTTTTCTAACTTCATATCTTCGATTCTACCATGCATCTACTCCTGCCACAAGGGCCTTGATGATAAAATATAACAATTCCCATCTTAGGTAATATGGAGACAAATGAAGACCACACTTGGTGTATTCCTTCCTTTCAAGCCATTGTTACACAAAAAAATAACATGTGTCCCTTCCCTTTGATGGGATTTCAAGATCTATGTAGGCACGTCTTACAATGCCATGAGCTTGGGAGACTTAACCACATATTACAATTATTAATTTGTAGTTGAACATTGCATTTCCACTTGAAAATCTTGTTGACTCCTCTTTTCCATGCAGTCAACATGTACGTTGTGGGTTTTGTAGATTGGATTGCATTTTGTAGTTTGTAATTTGGATTTTGTTGTTATTTTCCCTACTAAGTATTTCCACTGATTGGGTTTGGGCATTGGTTTACAATCTATAATTTATTATTTCAAAACATACATTCTAAACTTGTTTCTCCACTTGGAAATCCTACAAACTTTTACACTTCACTTTTAATTTGCAAATTGTAAATTTGCATTTGAATTAAAAAACTCTACCGATGTTCTTTTTCATTTAAATTTTTTTCTTACCCATTGAATTCATGTGGACTTAAAAACCCATGGTGTGATTTTGAAACATTTTTGCTAAGCTCAAAATATTTGTGGCTTCCACATGGATAATAAATAGTTGTGTCTGTATGTATTAGAATGTATAATAAAGGCTTGGGTAACCCACTTACAATTTACAATTTACAAGTTATAATGTTGTATTTTGGTATTGCATTTCTGCCCCATACCTCCATTGTGGACATGAGAACTTGGTGTACATATTATAATTTACAATAAAAAATAGATAATGTGTGTCCACCATGGATCTTTTCCAACCCCCATGTGGGCCTTTACCTAATCATCACTTTTATGTTTGGAGTCTTAAAACATTTGAATGGGCTTTAGAAACATTTACGTGGTCCTTTCATTTCTTTCCATGTGGACCATGAGAACCTCAATGTGTACTTTCATGTTAACATTATCCCTTAGAACATTTTGTTTACCCTCTCATGAATCTCCATGTGGTTGACATGTACTTCAATAGAAAATTAAATGCCTATTGTAAATGCACATTGTAATTTCCCTAAAAATATCTACCTTGCATATTATTTGTAATGGAAATGTTAAACTTAGCCCTTTTTATCATTTAGTCATTTTCTTAATCTTCCTGGGTCAATTACACCATAAACGCTATAATGCCACTAAAACATGAAAATGTTAAGTGTTAGTTAAAATCAAGGTTTATACAACTTGATTGTGAAAGCTGAATTTTTATGACTCGAGTAGGCATTTTTTGGATAGGGGAAACATTTAAAATCTCAAGCACTCATTCTTTGAGAAATAGGGTAGAAATTGATTAGCTCAGATTTTGGGACTTACGTTGGCTCTTGCCCAGGGATCTACACCCCTTGTGGGGGCACAAATAACCCCATAAGATAAGACCAAGTACCAATCCCTTTGGACATGGAGTTAAATTTTTGGCAATTTCTTGACAAAGACCTTCATAGACCTAACAAAATAAGAGAAGATCAACAAAAATATATCAAAAGGATCTAATAATGAACACATGATGAAAAGTGATAAAATAACTTAACAAACAAAGCCCAACATAGAGGGGAAACAAAACAACAAAACTATGCATTGTACATTATTTTACATAAACATGGAGTTAGTCAAGGAAGTGTTTCAAATGTCTACCATAAACTAGAAGTTCTAGTCTCCCACCATCAATATCTCTTAAAAAAAGGTGTGTTCAGTAATTCTGTAGTTGATAGAATAAGGGTCCATCTAAAAGTCTTCAAATTTACCATTCTTGCCTTTTTCCTCATGTCTCTTATCCCATAGTAAAACCAGATCTCCTACCTAAAAAGTTCTTAGAGCAACCTTTCTATCAAATATTATTTCGAGCCTTTCCTTAAACTTGAGGCATGTCTCATGAGCTTGTTTCTAGTTTTATCAAGCTTAACAATCTGGTTCATTTTGATTTCATAGTGGTTACTTTCACCATCTTCATCTATTTATTGCATGAACTGATAGGTTGGCAACTACAAATTCATAGGGAAAATAACTTGAGATTTATAAACAAGCTCAAAATGGATTTTACCCATAGTTCTCTTTGATGTGATTGTATTAGACCATAAGGAAAATTTAGTTCTTCTCCCCATTTCTTCTTGTTAGCCTCAAAATTTATTATAATGATTTTGAGAAATTTATTATTACTAGATTCTGCTTGCCCATTCCCCTGAGGATTTTAATTGGAAGCATAAGTCAATGTCATCCTGTATTCCTTAAATAATGCCACTAAAGGTTTATCTCTAAAATTCATGCCATTATCAAAAATTACTTTGATAGGTACACCAAAATCTACAAATAATTAGATTCAGTAGAAAGTCTCTGATCACCTGGTGTATCTCCTTCTTTGCAAGGACTACTTGGACCCATTTCATGAAGTAGTTAGTTGCAACCAATTTTCCACCTATGTTCAGTGCCTGATGAATCAATGCTTTCCCCAATGAAGTCATGTCCCATTGTTTAAATGGGCCTTCAATATTTATAGGTTACAAGGGGAAAAATCTAGAATATTTCAACATTCTATAAAATACTTGACATTTCTCGCATTTTCTAATTTTATGTGCAAAATCCTTTACTAGTGATGACGAATAATAACTAGATCATAGAATCTTATGAGCTGTGATTTTAGGTGCAAAGTGAAAACCACATACTCCATTATGGATGTCTTTAATTAAACCAATAGTTTCTTCCTCTACCAATCATGTTAGGAGAACCCCATATTTTTTCTTCCATGCCAATCCATTTTAAGTCAAGAGATACTTTTGGGATACGAGTCTCAGAGTTATCCTTTGATTATTATCCAAACTAGAAGGACAGTTTATACTTGTCAAGTAATAAATAATATCCCTATACCACATAGATAAGCTAATTTGACTCAAAGAATCATCAATATTGAAAATATTAGTGTTTACCTCAATAAATTATAAATTCATCTCATCCATAAGCTTGGCTAGGACCATCCCTCTCATTAGCTTAGTGGTCTAGATCTCGATGTCATATTCTTGCAACTTATTGACCCTCCTTCATATGGTGCTTGATGTTTCAATCTGAGTCAAGATGTTTTAAACCATTATATGAAGGACACATGTAACAATATTTGAACTCAAAATATAAATTTTGAATAATTTAACATCTTCCAAGTGAGTGAAAGCTTGTTTTACCATGATAATATAATTCAGTTCAGATTGCTGCATAGCTTTAATGAAGAAAGGTATGGGTTGTTCATGATCATCATCATTCATTTGCAATAATACAACAACTATATTACATTGTGATGCAAAATAAAATATACAAGCTCCCTAGTGTAATCAAGACTGGGAAAGATAGGGGTAGACTTTAAAGATCTTTTAATGTCATTAAATTCCTATATGGCCTTCTCTCCCCTTTAGATGGTTTGTTCCTTATTTGGCATGGATGTAATAGGTAGAGGATCTCTACAAAATTAGACACAAACCTTTTTATAAAGTTGATATTTCCAAAGAAGGAATGAATTCCCTTCTTGGACTGTGAGATAGGAAACTTGTCAATGGTTTCCACTCTCTTCAAATCTATCATGACGCCATCATTAGACACTATATATCCCAAAAATTTGGATTTTTTCACTTTGAACTTACATTTTTTTGGATTAATGGAAATACCAAACTCCTTGCAACTAAGGAAAATATTTTCTAGATTCTCCAAATGTAATTTTCTAGTCTTAGAGTACACTATAATCTCATCCTAATATATAAAAATGAAATTGTTAATTACCCCTAAAAATGTTACATCCATAGGTCTTTGAAACATTTCACCAGCATTCATTAACCTAAAAGGCATCCTCATGTAAACCTACATGGCCCAAGGCATTGGAAATATAGTCTTGGGTCTCTCATATTCTTTTACCACAACCTATTTATATCATAAAAAACTATCTAATGTGGAAAAAATATTTGATCATGTAATACTCTCAAGATAATTATCCATATTAGGTAAGGGTAATTATCCTTATTAGGTAAGGGTAATTATCCTTAAGAGAAGCTTTATTCAAATTTCATAAATCTTCACACAATTGGATGTCACTATTCTTCTTTCTTATAGGGACTATGTTTGCCACCCATGATGAATACCTGATGGGATTAATAATCCCATCATCCCTTATATTCTTTAAATTATCCCCCATCTTGGTGGCCAAGATGGGGTTAACAAGGCTTTGCTTCTACCTAAAATGTTTATTGTCAGACTGCAATGGGATGACATGTTCAAACAAATCTTCTCTATATGCTTTAAATTCAAAATAAGATGAATCCAAAAAATCTAGATACTTATTTATTAGCTACATGAAGGTTTTTTAAATCTTCTTCACTGAAGCGATTATCTAGCCAGATCTTTCTAGGATTTTATTTAGAGCCCAAACTATATTTATTTACATCTTTTGAGACAAATAAGTCTCTAGTTTGGATTTAGTTTGTTGCATCAAAGGATGCCTCTAAACTCACCAATCCTCTTGGGATGGTGTTTGTCTTCAACTACATGTTCTATATCCCAAATAAGGTTTCCTTCCCATCATAATATTGAACCATGGATTCCAAGTATATAATCTGATCTTAAAATTCCACTTCACAATTCAGAAACCTTTTAATTTGTTCATCTTCATCAAAGACTTACCAATGATGAATGTTGTCTAGGATTGAAGGTCTAACAAATACTTGCACTTAATACTAATAGTGAGGGTTCATATTTTCAATTTTAAACTAACTATCCATCCCTACAAGTCTATCAGAGTCTTCATTGAAACTTCTATCATGATAACAAATATTGAAAGTGTCAACGAACTCTAGAAAATCCCATATGACATTTTATATTATTTCAGCGTTTTATTTTTGGTGGCAAAAATATTTTGATCTTGTTTAACCACTAACTCAAAATCACCCTTTATAATTGGACTTATAATTCCATGCTTTTGGGAAATTCTCAAACCAAGCAAGAGTACCTCATACTCAGCAATGTTCATGCACTCGAAGGAGAGCTTAAAAGAAAACTTAAAGTAATTATTATTAGGGGCATAGAAGAGAACCGAAACTCCATTTCCAAGATTGGAGCAAGCCTTATTAAAATACATTTTCCAAACTTTGCTACTTCCACTATCATATCCACTAGTACCTATCTTGACTCCATGGCATAACACTTGCCAAAATAAGATTTTATTTTCAATCCAAGTTCATTTAAGATACCTAGGGGCACCACATTGTAAGAGGATCTAGAATCAAATATGTAGTTGTGAACAATCAAATCATTAATCAGTAGGTGGTATAAAATAAATCAACATCTAGCTAACTCTCTATTAATGTAGTCCCCAAATAAACCTCTAGGGCTGATTCAACAACCTCATGTGATTATTCATCATCATCCAAGAGTATTTGCAATGAAACATCTTCATTGAAATATGCATTCTCACTAAATTCCAAATATTCAAATGCCCTCCTTCTATGTTCTAGTATTCTTAGTAACTTGACAAGTGGCAAAATGATTTTTTATTGACACAATACTTGGGTCATCTCACATATGTTGTACTAAGGAAGGGGATTATTTGGAGGAAGGTTGATAACACCTTTAGCTAAAATGCAATCAGTCAAAGTCATATGTGGAATAAGATGGGATGACTAGCATTCCAAACAGTAGTTTTCAAGGGTGGATTTCATCTTATATCATTCATACCCTTAGGAATACTAGATATTAGAGGTTATCTATTGTTGGGTGGAGCACCTATTTTTTAAATAATTTGGGAAGCATGTGCTAGTTTGGAAGGAATAAGGACTTATTTAGTTTTCTTAACTTCCTTATGTTTATTCTCTACCCTTGGATCATTATGGGTAGTCTGCTAAGGAGAAGTACCTTGTTGCCTACTTCTTAGACTATATTATTTCTCTTGGGCAACTCTTACACTATTTAATAACTACCTATCCTCAATTGAAATAACTACCCATCATACGTTTTAATCATCATAGATCTTAAAAATTCAAAGTCATGATTAGGTAACTCATACTCTTGTGTCATTTTTAAATCATAAACAAATTTAGAAGATGGGACACAAACCTTTATTACTACACTCCAAAATTGATCAATGGTAGTAGCACTCAATAATTCTATGGAGGTGGAAATTTTACTTCAGGAAATTTGACAATTAAAAATCAAGATCTCAACATTACCATACATAGACTCAGGTTCCTTTACATATTTATCAATTAATTCATAAATATCAAAATGAATATGGAGGATAAATGATGTATCACAACAATCAATGCCAAGATAACAATCTATAGCATTAAATTTGGTGTTCAACATATCAAGAACCTCCTTTCTAGGTCCTCTATTTTGATTTTTGTCATTTTAGGTTGGTGTCTTTAACCTATCATTATCTCAATTATGAAAAGAAGGTCTCCCTTGTAATTTATTATGATTTTTATCTTTCTCTTGAATATAAAATCCATGAGGGATCCCCTTCTTAGCTCTAGCTAACCTATATGACATCTCCTTGACAATAGTTACCAAGGTTTTCACAGTCTCCTCAAGGTTGGTTGTCTTAGTGAATTAATTTTTTTTAGGATCGAATAACTTCACATCAAACCTTTTTTTTAGAGGGTTACCCAAATCCTTTATGTTATTTTCAATTTGGATGGCCATGTTGAATGCCAACCTCAGATTTGTCAAAGCCTTGTCCCTCAAGTAGTAAGCAACCTTCTTGTCAAATACATCATAGAATTTAATCAAGTAAGTTATATCACTAGGTCTAATATTTTCAAAAAGCCTCATCATAGTCTTACTAAAAATATTATTTAATTCCTTCACACACTCATTTAGGTTCTTGTTTATGTTTTCAAATTCATCAAGAAGGAACCTAGGATCAACTCTATCACCATATTAAATTTCGAAAACATTCTTCATTTTTTCCCATGAATCTATGCATCCACAAGGAAGAGAATTGAACCACTCACATGCATCCTCTTTTATCATGTGCAAAAATATATTAATTCACACATCCTTATGTTCAAACTCATAATCTTCAATTATAATGTGAAAAATAATTAAATGTTGATAACTAGTCATTGAATTATTCCCATGAAACTTAGGAAGTTGATTCTTTTCTTCATATGGAACTTCATTTAGGTAACCCTCCATCTCAACAAATTTAATAGGTCTAAATTTAGGAATCCTAATTGTAAGACATTCATTTTCATCCTAATCTCCATGCCTCATGACTTGTTAAATGGTGGGTTCAAGATCAGATGACAAAGGGTTATGAGGGGGTGAGTGAGGTGGACTTGGGGAATAAACCCTAGGAGGATATTTAGATGGTTGAGAAGGTGATGGGTAGTAAATAGGACTATAATATTTTGATTTATTAGGAAAACTATGATAATATTCAATCAAAGGAAGTTTAATGAATAAAAGTTTAGGTGTACTAGAATTTTGAGAGTCAAAACACTCCTTTACTATAGAACTTTGTCATTCAATTAGCCTCCATATTTATCACATTCTATGATGGACGCTTACCTCATACACAAGCTACTTTGATGATTCACCTTTGAATGAGGGTGTTAGTTTTTATAGATTTACAAACCATAGAACACTCAAAACTAAAAGAATTAAAATGGGCATTGATCTTCCAAAAACTAGGTAATATCATTGAGTCACCACTAGAAGAAAACTTATAGAATAGAAAAAAATTTGGAATAGGAACTAATACATTATAAAATCATAATTTATTTATGAGATATAAGAACAAAGATACTAAAAAGTCAAATTCATGTTAAAAAAGGCAAATCACTTAAAAACATGAATAAAAAACTAGTTATTTACAAGAAATTCTAGCAACACCAATGCCAAGGATATTATCCCTACTAATGGAACCAATAAAAATGTTTTAGTAGTTACGTCCCAAAGTATCAAATCATTAAATCACCTTAGATAGATAAATTTAGAACCTAAACTAATAACAACTCTCTAAAATACTCCATGGCAACACAAGTGCCAAGGATCATTTCACTCCCTAGAAATGGTGTCAGGAAAGTGTTTACATAGTTGATGGATAAAATTATCAAATCAAAAAATAAAATACATAAATTTATAACCTAAACCAATAACAACTCTTTGCAAGAGTACCCAACAACATAGGTGCCAAGAATAATCCCCAATAATGATGTTAATAGATTGTTGGTTCCCAATTTTACACCTATAGGATTTAGCCTTGAAATCTTGAAAATATGGAAAACATAGATGATAACTTGAATTATTTAATTCTATGCAGGGAAGGTTTTATCATCAAGATGAATTGAACACAAACAATGACTAAAAGACACCGATAGATGGTATGGTTAGTTCCCTGCTACTTATGACTCTTCCTAAACCAAGGTGAGAGGACTTATGGGGTAGCTTGCTCACAAGGAGGGATACTATAGTTAAATATCCATGGGGTTATCTGCACATGAAATCAAATCTGACTAGAGCATAACCAAACTTTCGCATTACACTCAGGAAGACTTATCACACAGATATAGCAAATGTTGTAAACTAGATACAAGCTACTAAAGAAAGATGGAAATATGATTGCAACCTTAAATTATAATGAAAATCTTAACAAATAAGATCCAAATAGAGGATAAAAATGCTAGGCTTCAAATATAAACTACAAATACATTTTAGATATGAAATATTCATGCATATGTAAGAAAATAACACTCAAAATAGTTAATAGGATGTATTATTTGTAGGGTAGGATGGGTATGACAAGTTAGGTATATTAAAAAGTGGTGTGGTGGCTTTAAAATAGTAATAATTCCTTGAAAATCCATGATATCATTCATTTAAAGATGCAAAATACCAATAAATAAGATATGGAAACTATTAAGACTAGTTTGCATTCATTGATGCCAATCCAATGCGAACATTCAAATGATCATTGAAACCCTAAATCATACACTAAAAGTAGACATTCAAGAAATTTATCTACCAATTCCATAATTCCAGTGTGCCCTTGAAAGATAATCAACAAACATTCCCAAATCGTAGTTCAGAAGGAAGTTTATAACCTAAGTCTATGCCCATAATGACTACCATTAATAACCATAAAATTAGATACCCAATAAAAAGAGCATGAAGAATGCATTATTTGATTCATAGGTCAATTCAAAAAAGGTCCTAGATTATACAAAAACTTACGCCATCACATAGGGTCTGTTGAGACCTTTCCAATGGTATGTGGAACACAAAAAATGGAGCTCAAATACTCCTTATGCACCCAGTCAATGTTCCAATCAAACTAGTCAACATTTGTAAAATTTGGTCAAAATATAGAAAATAAACATTAAGGAATAATTTTAAATTAGGTCCACAACATAGATATTATCAAGATATTTATGACATAATTTATGGTTTGTGAAATGGAGTCCGTATGTGGAAGATATGGCCGGTCAAAGTTATGGTCAAACTTGGTCACCAAGATGACATGGTAAGAATGTGAACTACTAAGAACGTGACATGTGGTAGTTAGTTCATATAGGAAAATAATGGGGTTTAATCATTTGTATTTGATAGGTGAATTTAGTCATCTTCGACATGGGTAATGTCATAAGGCCAAAAAAATTACGGTTTAGATGGAACATCTAGTGGGACGTCAACAAGTGGTGAGTAGTCAACAAGTGGCACATGGACAAGTGACGAGAGGAGATTGGACCACTTGGTGGGTCCTCAATCCACCACATGGTTTAACACCAAATGAATACCAATGTCTAATTATTCTTGAATGTTCCAAACAAACCAACTTACCATTTCTACATACTTTCCATGTAACCCTATATAACCCCATATTCCTTTCACGTTTCTTGTCTTGAGTTTCCATGTGACATCCATGTCCTAACTCACATATACCACATTATATTCAAAAACACATGAAATAATCAACATGACACCACATTTCATTAGAATCAATGGTAATGCCAAACATTTGGCATTGTTTACAACAAGTTTTGTGGTATTTATCTCTTACGCCCCCCCACCCCACCTCCCAAATGTGGGATTAATGATATACATGCCCACCAAAAAGAATGCCATGGGAATTAAATTAATGACCTATCTAGTAAAATGATAAGGCCCAACCACTACACCCATAGGATTGAGTGGCTATATAAATCCATGAAACTATATTTGAATAACAAATCTTAGTTGAGTAGCTAAGAGCTTAAGGAGCAACTAACACTCTTCCTCACTTTTGAGGTATCGAGATGCATTTATAGACTTTGAAGTAAACTATAGATTTATTCTAGACTCTTATCTGGTTCCAACCATAGGTTGAGTGTTTGGATATGAGGATATTTTTTGTATTTTTTAATGCCTTAAATTGAAGCCTTGGGAGACTATGTATCAACATTAATAGACTAGTTTACAGAGATCTCAATTTTTGAGAGACTTAGAGAGGGTTTCACATCTCAGTGTAAACTAGGGGTTTGTCTTAGACTCTGAGATGATTTAAATTGTTTTTTTAAATCTCTATGATGATTTTTTGAATACCATGTTATAAACTTGTATTTGAGACTTTTGGCAGAGATTCATAAGATTTGAGATTGTAGTTCCTGACAATAAGGTAGAAGGTTTGTTCATAGGTATTGGGACATTTTGAAGCTCTAATATGTGCAATGTTAGAGTGAACCTAGAGATGTAGGAATTGATGAACTGTATAATGAAATCTTGTGCAGTGTTGAGATGTGCTTTTCATGAGTTGATTTTTATTTGGGCATTCTTTTCCACATTTTGATTAATTTTGTTGATTAATCATTATTGAATGCATAATTAAATTTAACAAGAAGTAAAGATCCATTATAAACCTTTTTTCATGGAAATAGTTGTTATTTTATGGATTAGATTTGGTATTAGAGTGGATAGTGTGTTGGGTTAACTTCTGTGTAGGCATTACTCTGATACGTTAGATTGATATCAGAGAGTTTTTTGCCTTTTATGGCTATTGGGATCAGCTTAGACATGGATTTGTATTCATGGATGTAGTTTCCCATGATACAAATGATTATGTCACACTGATAATAGTAGGCATAATGGATAATGGAGCTAATCACCATAGTGTTGAACATGAGTACTTATTAATGAACTCAGGATCATTAGATCTTTGAACTTGAGTAGAAAGTTGATTCTATTTTTGATCAATTAAAATAATATTTAGGATGGAAGAAACATCATCTAGATGATGCCATTACTTCAAATTGTGTAATATGCAGTCATTGATCAAGACATGGACATGTGGCAAAACATTGCTAGTTTTGACGTCCTAATCATACACCATAGTGGTTATAATAGAGGAAAATAGGTAGAGGAAAGAATCCTACTATTCCAAGTATGAGTCAACATGCAGAATCCCTAGTTCAACAAAGGACACCATCTAGACCTGTATACATTATCTTATGGTGTACAAGAGCCTCAAGATAGAGTATTCTAGTCATTTTAGAGGGATGTGTCATCAGACTTGTTTTTTATGGGGACATCAGAATGGGATATATAACCTATGACATAGTACATCGATTAGGATTGCCAAAATATGACATGCTAAAATAGTTGACACATGGAATGGAATTATCTAAGGTATGAAAATATGCTGTTGTACCTTGTGATTTTTAGTTGGGAGATAGTTCTCAGACATGGTAACTCTTGACATTATTCCATTAGAGATGGAGGAGATGGTTCTGGGAAATTTCTATCTCTTCACTTAGTAAGCATCCTTTAGAAATTAAAACATAAAAATTCACTTGGATCAGACTTGGATCATGTAGTTTGAGATGGGGCAGGTCTTTAGACCCAATCATGATGATTCAAGTTAGACATCAGACTCGTATGTGTGAGAAGACCATCATGAACTTAAAGATGAGCCACATGATGGTCTATAGAGTGATCATAGAAGGAGTTAGGTACACACTAGAATCCTATAGCTGATAAGGAATCTTTGGTGTTTTTTGGGTTATCTATTTATATATAGTTATAAAATTAACATAAATAATGTGTTAGTTATATGTATGAATAAGACCCATACGGGAAATATTGTGACATACATCTTGCACAACTATAAAAAGACTCATAGGGCACTATATATATACATATATATATATATATATATATATACATATATACATATATATATATACATATATATATATACATATATATGTATATATACATATATATATATATGTATATATGTATATGTATATATATATATATGTATATATATATATATACACATATATCTATATATACACATATATCTATATATATACATATATACATATATATATATATATGTATATATATATATATTTATATATATATATATATCTGTTTATATATATATATATATGTATATATATATGTATATATATATATGTATATATATATATATATGTATATATATATATATACATACATATGTGTGTGTGTGTGTGTGTGTGTGTATGTATATATATATATATATATATATATATATATATGTATATATGTATATATATATATATATGTATATATATGTGTATATATATATATATATATATACATACATATATATATATATATATATATACATATATATATATATATATATATATATATATATATATGTATGTATGTATAATTTTTAGTTTGTTATGTTATGGAAGTCACTTGTAGAGAAATATTGATTGACACATTTATCATACTCAATTTATATTCTCACATTTTGGGTAAACATTTTCCATTAAAAACAAAATATGTAGATTAGGGTATGATTGTATCTATAAATGTTATTCTACAAAAAATAGTTTATCAAACCTAGGAAGTACTTGATCCACACATACATCTTATAAAGCCATGCAATAAAGGAATACATTGGAGGACATGCTAAAATATAACTAGACTTTTCTATGTAAAAGCTCTTGTGAAGGCATGAAGTAGAGGAAGTCATCACATTATAGTTCTATGTAGAGGCTATTGATGGACATATAAAAATAGATGATTTGTGGAAGAGGTGATCATTTAGTTGTTCCAAGTGTTGTAGGTGTAGTTATAGATCCTGAGTAGATCAATAAAGACCTGTCAAAATTACTCAAAACTTACTAGCATTTTAGAGGATTAGTATAACTTCCAATTATGGAGCAGTAGTTTTGGAGACCACATAGTTGACTATTGAGATCCTCATGAGATAATATGAAGTTTCAGATCTAGTATCAGCTTCTGGTGGACCAAAAACCTTCTTAGTAGGAAGATTGATCTAAAGGTTAATTCAGAAAAGGTTCTACATTTGACTAAAACTTACACCATCATGTAGGGCTCATTGAGACCTTTCCAATGGTATGAAAAACATAAAAAATGGAGCTCATATACTCCTTATGTAGTTAGTCAAAGTTCTATTCAAATTAGTCAACATTGGTAAAACTACATAAAATAACCATTATGGAATAATTTGAAATTAGTTCCATAGCATAGAGCTCATTGAGATGTTTCTATAATAATTTATGGTTCATGAAATGAAGTTCTTAGATGTAAGATATGACCGATAAAAGTTGTGGTCAAACTTTGTCAATAGGATGATGTGGCAAAAATGTGGACCAATAAGAATGTGACATGTGACAATCAATTTATACAGTTGAATAGTTTGTTTAAATCATTTGTCTTTGATAGGTGAATGTAGTCATCTTTGATAGGCATAATGTCATAGCGCCAAAAAAATTGGGGTATAGACAAAACATCCAGTTGGATGTCGACAAGTGGCGAGTGGTCGATAAGTGGCAAGAAGAGATTAGACCATGTGGTGGGTCCTCAAACCACCACTTATATTTCAAAAAAACAATTACCATGGTCAAATTATTCCTAAATTTTCCAAACAAACCAACTTTCCCTTTCCACATACTTTCCATGTAACCCTATATAACCTCATATTCCATTCACATTTCTTGTCTTAAGTTTACACGTGACATCCACATCCTAACTCACATATGCCACATTCCATGCACAAATAAATTAAATAATAAACATGCCACCAAATTCCATTGAAATCAATGGTAATGTGAAACATTTGTCATTGTTTACCATAAGTTTTGTGGTATTTATCTCCTACATGCCCCCCCACCTCCCAAATGTGGGATTAATGATATACATGCCCACCAAAAAGAATGCCATGGGACTTGAACCAGTGAACTATCTAGTAAAAGTATAAGGCCCAACTACTACACCCATAGGCTTGAGTGGATATATAAATCCATTAAATTATATTTGAATAACAAGTCTCAATCGAGAAGATAAGAGCTTAAAGAACAACTATCACTCTTCCTCAGTTTTGAGGTATCGGGAGGCTTTTATAGACTTCAGAGTAAACTAGAGATTTGTTTCAAAATATGATATGGTTCCAACCATAGGTTGAGTGTATATATATGAGGAATTTTTTTGTATTTTTTAATTCCTCAAAGTGAAGCCTTGGCAGATTGTGTATCATCCTTAATAGACTAGTTTGCAGAGATCTCAAGTTTTGAGAGACTTGTAAAGGGTTTCACATCTCAATGTAAACTAGGGATTTATCCTAGACTCTAAGATGATTTCAAAAGTGTGTTTAAATAAATATGATTATTTCTTTAAGACCATGTTATAATTATATATTTAATACTTTTGGGAGAGATCCATAGGATTCCAAATTGTATTTACTGATAGTAAGGTGGAAGGTATGTTCATGGGTATCAGAACTTTCTGGAGCTTTATTATGTGAAATCTTAGAGTGTCTATTTGATAATTTTATGGTATTGCCTATACTCAATTTTCATTAAAAATGATTTTTTCATACTATAATCAAACTTGGAGACGTAGGCATAATCAAACTCGGTAATCAACTCTTGTGCAATGTGGAGATGTGCTTGTCGTGAGTTGATTTTTATTTATGCATTATTTTCCATTTTTTATTAATTTTTTTAATCAATAATTATTGAATTCATAATTAAATTTTACAATAAATTAAGATCCACTGTAAAGTTTTTTGCATGGAAATAAATGCAAGTTTACAGATCAAATTTTGCATCAAAGCAGTTAGTGTGTTACACTAACTTCTATGTAGGAATTACTCTAATATGTTAGATTGCTATCAGAGAGGTTTTTTCCTTTTGTGGCTATTGGGACCAGATCAACCATGGATTTGTATCCATGAATGTAGTTACCCATGATACTACTAATATTAGGCTCAATCATATAAATGATTATGTCACATCGATGGGAGTAGGCATAACAGATAGCAAAACTAAACACCATAGTGGTGAACATGAGTGATCATCAGTGCACTTAGGATCAACATATCATTAAACTCCAATAGAAAGTTGAATATCTTTATAATCAATTAGAAGTAGAGTTAAGACAAAATAAACATCATCTAGATGATCCCAGTACTTTAGCCAGTCCAATATGTAGTTATTTCTCAAGATGTCAACATGTGGCAAAACATTTTTGGTTTTGACATCCTAAACATGAACCATAGTGGTTCCAATAGAGGAACATGGGTAGAGGAAATATTCCTACTATTCTAAGTATGATTTAGTATGCAGAATCCCTAGTTTGACAAAGGACAACATCTAGACCCCTAGATATTATCTTATGATCTACAAGAGCCTCCAGATAGAGTATTCTTGTCATTTTAGAGGGATGTGTCATTAGACTTATTTTCAATGCGGACATCAGAATGGGTTGTGATCGTTAATGCAGTACATAGATTGGGCTTGACAATAGTGCCACTATTACATGCTAAAATAGTTAGCACATGCAATGGCATTATCTGAGGTATGGTAATATGTTGTTGCACATTGTAATTTTTAGTTGGAAAATAGTACTCAAACATGGTAACTCTCGATATCATTCCATTAGAGATGGATGAGATGGTTCTGGGAAATTTATATATATTCACTTGAAAAGCATCTTTTAGAAATGAAATCATTGCGCTTCATTTGGATGACACTTGGATCATGTAGTTCAATATGACATAGGTTTCTAGACCCAATCACGATGATTCTAGTTAGACATCAGAGTTGTATGTTCTAGGAGACCATAAGGAACCTAAAGATTAGCTACATGATCATCTATAGAATGATCATAGGAGTTAGGCCCATACGAGGATCCTATAGCTGGTGAAGAATCTTTGGTATATTTTGGGTTATCTATTTGTATATAGTTATAAAACCAACAAAAATAATGTGCTAGTTAAATGTATGCATAAGACCCATACGGGCAATATTGTGACATACATCGTGCATAGTTGTAAAAATACCCACTCAGCTCTATTGGTGTGTGTGTGTGTGTGTATATAATTTGTATTTTATTATGTTATGGAAGCCCCTTGTAGAGAAATATTAAGTGATAGTTTTATCATAATCAATTTATCTTCTCACATTTTTGTGTAGACATTTTCCATTAACAACAACATATGAAAATTAGGGTATGCTTGTTTTTGTAAATGTTATTATGAAGAAAATAGTTTAGTAAACTTGGGAAGCACTCGATCCACATGTACTTCTTGTAAATCCATGCAACAAAAAATTAAATTGATGGACGTGCTAAAAGATCACTAGGATTATTTGTATAAAGGCTCTTGTGAAGCTATGCAGTAGAGGAAGTCATCACATCTTAGTTTTGTGTAGAGGTTATTGATAGTTGTATATCAGTGGAGGATTTGTAGAAGAGGTGATTAATTAGTTGTTCCATGTGTTGAAGGCACAGTTGTGAAACCTAAGTAGACTGATAAAGACCCATCAAAATTCTTTAAAATTGATTGACATTTCAAAGGATTAGTATAGCTTCTAGTTGTGGAGTAGTAGTTTTGGAGACCATAGAGTCCACTACCAAGATCTTCATGAGACAATATGAAGTATCAGATTGAGTACCAACTTTTGGTGGACCAAAAGCCTTCTCAGTGGGTAGGATTGATCTAGAGGTTAATTCATAAAAGGTCCTAGATTAGATTGAAACCTTCACCATCACATAAGACCTATTGAGACCTTTCTAATGGTATGCAAAATGACAAAAAATGGAGCTCATATACTCCTTATGCATCAGTCAAAGTTCTATTCAAACTAGTTAACATTGGTAAAAGTTGGTCAAAATAAAAAACATTACTATTATGGAAATTTTTTAAATTACTTACACAACATAGAGATCATCGAGAGATTTCTAGCATAATTTATAGTTCTTGAAATGGATTCCATATGTGTAAGATATGGCCAATCAAATTTGTCAAACATGGTCAATAAGATGATGTGGCAAAAATGTGGACTAGTAAGAATGTGACACATGGTAGTCAACTCATATGGGAAATAGTGGGTTTAAATCATTTGTCTTTAATATGAAAATGTAGTAATCTTTGACAAGACTAATGTCATAGGGGAAAAAATTGGGGTTTAGATGGAACATCCAGTTGGTGGTTGACAAGTGGCATGTGGACAAGTGGTGAGAGGAGATTAGACCACATGGTGGGTCCTTAAGCCACCACATTGCTTGCCACCAAATAATTACCATGGTCCAATTATTCTTGAATGTTCCAAAAAAACCAACTTACCATTTCCAAATACTTTCCATGTAACTTTATATAACCCCATATTCCATTCATGTTTCTTGTCTTAAGTTTCCACGTGACATCCACATCCCAACTCAATTATGACACATTCCATCCATAGACCCATGAAATAATCAACATTCCACCACATTGCATAAAATTCAATGGCAATGCTAAAAATTTGGCTTTGTTTACCAAAGTTTTCATGGTATTTATCTCCTACGTTCTCCCCCCCACCTCCCAAATGTAGGATTAATGATATACATGCCTACCAAAAATGATGCCTTGGGACTTGAACTAGTGACCTATCCTATAAAAGGATAAGGCCCAACTACTACACCCATGGGATTGAGTGGCTATATAAATCCATGAAATTGTATTTGAATAACAAGTCCCAACCGAGTAGCTAAGAGCTTAAGGAGCAACTAACACTCTTCCTTAGTTTTGAGGTATCGAGAGGAATTTCTAGAGTTAATAATAAACTATAGATTTGTTCTAGACTTTGAGCCAGTTCCAACCATAGGTTGAGTTTTTTTTATATGAGGACATTTTTTTAAATTTTTTAATGCCTCAAAGTGAAGCCTTGGTAGATTGTGTATCAACCTTAATAGACTAGTTTGTAGAGATCTCAATTTTTGAGAGACTTGGAGAGGGTTTCACATCTTAGTTTAAACTAGGGGTTTATCCTAGAATCTGATATGATTTCAATGGTGTGTTTAAATCCCTATGATGATTTATATAAGATAATGTTATAATTATGTATTTGATACTTTTGGTATAGATCTATAAGATTCAAGATTATAGTTGCCGACAGTAAGGTGGAAGGTCTATTCATGGGTATTATGACTTTTTAAATCTCTATTGTGTGTATTCTAAGTGTGTCCATTTTAATATTGTAGGGTATTGGCTATACTCACTTTTCATGGAAATGGATTAGTTCATACTATAAGTGAACCTAGAGACGTAGGCATTACTGAACTCTATAATCACTTCTTGTGCAATGTGGAGATGTGCTTGTTATGATTTGATTTTTATTTGTGGATTCTTTTTTAAATTTTGATTAATTTTTTTAATTAATCATTACTAAATTATTAATTAAATTTAACAAGAAATTAAGATCCTTGTAAAAGTTTTTACACAAAAATAAGTGCCAGTTTACGGATCATTATATCATTTCATTAACAAGAAAGAGTAGAAATCACATGTATTTTAAATTACCTTGGAAATAAATCTTACATACATTAGTATTCATAATGTATACAAATGGTAAAAAACATGGTGAGTTTACTCTAAATTAGGGTAGACATACATAAAATGCTTTTAGATCTTGATAATGACTATATAATTGCAATCACCTTATCAACAGAGATAAAACACACACAACAAGAATCTCTAAAAATCCAACAACCTTATAATAATATTTACATAGAGGAGTTTTTTTTTTTAAGTTAAAAAGCTTAAAACCTAATAAATACAACAATATAACAACAATCTCTAAAAATAGGATATTTATACAAGTCGAAAAGCCTAAAACCTAAGAAATACAACAACCTAACAACAATATCTATAAATAAGAGATTCTTGCAAGTTGAAAAGACTAAAACCTAAGAAATTTAACAACCTAACAACAATCTCTATAAAGAGGAGATTTATGCAAGTTGAGAAGCCTAAAACCTAAGAAATCTAACAACAACCTTGCGAAGAGGATATACACTCTTTAATTATATAAATATCTCATCTAGAATATTTGAGGAATATGCTTCAACTAGAAGATGCCTTTTATCATGCTTGGAAGCTCATGATTTGTAAGGAAATCATTTTGGTAATTGCTTGTCCTTGTAATGATGAAGTTGATAATAAAACTTTGATCTCCTTGGCTATAAATTTGTTTCACTTGAGATTAAGGGAGATTATTCCATTGGGAGTCAAACAAACTCTTGCAATCACATGTAACTAATTTTCCTTGCTCTCTAACTAATCATTTACCCACCTAAAAGTTTGTGAATGATGGATGACTTCATCCTTGTTCAAGCCAAAAAATGCCCATAGATTTTTCATGATGGAATCAAAATGCTCTATCCATGATGGAGGCATTATGGGATCTATGGCCATTTCTAAAATATGATTCCAATGGCCCACATTGGTCTTAAAACCCCTGCAACAATTTTCTCATCCATGGAGCCCTTTGACATTAGCCAAATATTGCATATGACACTTGGCTTATGTTTTTAATTTATTTCCTTTTGAGGTCAATGCCAAATTTTCCTTTTTATTTTATGACCAAACTTAATTTAGTGACATGTGCTTTTTTGCTTTATTTTACCTTATGCAAGACATTGGGATTGAGTTGCAATTTTCCACTTTTTGGCTTCGCAAGATTTTGGGCTCCAAGTGCAACTTTGAAATTTGGCAGGGATTCAAAAGTCTAATGCACATTTACAAATTACAAATTCATAATTTACAATTTGATGTTGTAGTTATACTCAAAATTTTTGCTACCTTTATCTTGGTGTGTATGCGGTGGGTCTTGGACCTTGGAATACATAGTGAAATTTACAATTTTTTAAAGTTATAAATGATCATTACATTCTTGCTAAAAAATTATGTTTCACCTTATCTTTAGATGTCAATTTTTTAAACTTAAAAATAAACATTGCATTCTTGCTAAAAATGGTTGTGCTACAAATGAACTTCGACTTCTATTTTTTAGTGTCAAGTTGTGCCTGAAGTCTTTTTAATTCTTAGTGATGCTCATAAATTTTTTTTGTAGATTTTTTGAAGTCCATATTTTATTATTTTGGAGGATATAATTTATTATTTGTATCTACACCATTCAAAACCCTTTTCCTAGTATGTTATCAATCACACTTTGAACAAAGATTCCAGGTTTATTATGAACATAAAATAGTTGTAATATATTATTCTTCATATTAACTTTATAGTTAAAATTTTCCTCAACATTTTCCATTTCCATCAAGGTTGTTATTTTCAAGTTAAATTCTCTTAATTATCTTTTAATATCTGTCAAAGCTCCATATCTAATAGGTCACTGATCTCATCTATTCATGATCTTCTCCAAATTTTCAATTGAAAAATCAATTACTCAAGGGTTCAATGGCCTATGATTATTTTATCTTATTTTTTAATCCCCTTTTGTGAATAACTTTCAACAATAAATAGAGATATATAGTTCCTTTTGCTTTGTCAATATCTTAAAATGTTCTTAATCAAAGGATGAGTTTGAACAGGATCAAACTGTAGTACATAGATGTTATCATAGTGTATGGTTGTCTTTGCCCTTTCATATGACCAAAAAGACATAAAAATTAATAAGTAAAATTACACTACTCTTCACCATCTACAAAACAATTTTTAGACTAAGAGACCTTCTGAACCTAGGTGTCAAAAGTTTTTAATTCATGTCAGAATGAAAGGAACACATGACCATTACATGCATTAATTTATTAGACTCCTTGCCCATAAATTACTTGGATGGAAGGTAGAATTTGTTCTTCAAATTAATTTTTGAGGAGGACTTATTATTAAAAAATTTCCTACAGTCCTTGTTCATAAGCTGCCTAGATGGAAGGCTTAATCTGGTCTTTAGTTTGATTTATGAGGAGGACCTATTATTACAACTTTTCATGCACTTCCCATGAATGTTTTTAGCTTTTCTAACTTCATATCTTTGATTCTCCCATGTATCTACTCCTATCACAAGGGAATTGATGTTAATATACAACAATGCCCATCCAAGGCATTGTGGAAATAAACAAAGACTACACATGGCATATTCCATCATTTGAAGTCATTATTGCATAGAATAATAATGTATGTCCCTTCCCTTTGGTGAGATTTCAAGTTTTATGCACACATATCTTACAATGTAATGGTTTTGAGAGACTTAAGTACATATTACAAATTTTAATTTGTAGTTGAACATTTTATTTCCACTTGGAAATCCTTCTAGCTCCTCTTTTCCACATGGTTAACACCTATGTCACAAGTTTTGGTGATTGGATTTAATTTTACAATTTATATTTTGGATTTCATTGTTATTTTCCCCACCAAGTATTTTTGTCGATGGGATTTGGGAATTGGTTTACACCTTACAATTTTCACTTTCAAAACTTGCATTTTGAACATATTTCTCCCCTTGGAAATATTGTCCATTTTTACACTTCACTTTCAATTTATAAATCGTAAATTTACTTTTGACTTTAAAAACTCCACTTCTCTGCCTTTTCATTTAAATTTTTTTCTTACTCATTGAATACACATGGGCTTGAAAACCTGTGGCGTGGGTTTGAAACATTTATACTAAGCTCAATATAGTAATGGCTTCCACATGGATATTAAACAATTACTTGACCTCATTTATTGGCATGTATGCCACGATATTGGGTAACCCACTTGAAATGTTAAAGTTAGATGTTGTATTTTGACATTGCATTTCCACCCCATATCTCTACCATGGAATTAAGAACTTGGAATGCATACTCTAATTTGCAATTATAAAAAATGATGTATCTCCCCTATAGATCTTTGCCAACCCCCACATGGACCTTTACCTAATCAATGTGATTGAGTGCAGGCCCTTAAAGCACTTTCATGGGATTTAGAAACATTTATGTGGCCCCTTGTTGATTTACACATGGACTATGAGAACCCCAACATGTAATTTCATGCTGATGTTTCCCATTAGAATATTCTTTTTACCCTCCTATGAACCTACATGTGGTTGATGTGTACTTTGGTAGAACTTTGAATACCTATTGCAAATAAACATTATAATTTCCACAAAAATCTTAACCTTACATATTATTTTTAATGGAAATGTTAAACTTATCCATTTTTATCATTTAGTCATTTTTTGAATCTTCCTAGCTTTCTTATACAATACAGACCCTGTAATGTCACTAAAACATGAAAATGTTAAGTTTTAGCTGAAACCAAGTTTTGTAAGGTTGACATAACCTAATTGTAGAAGCAAAATTTTTATGACAGTTGAAATTTTGTGGATAGGGGGTAACATTTAAATACTTAAGCACTCACTCTTTGAGAAACAAGGCTCAAATTGATCAGATCAGATTTGGGTACTAATAGGTACTAATCTATAATTCAATATTGCATACCATCCCCAAATAGATGGACATATAAAATTTGTAAATATGATCTTGGGAAATTTTTGAGATGCATAATTAAGATAATCCAAAGCAATAGAGCGTGTATTTACCATAATCTAAGTTTGGATATAATAGTTCAATGAATAGATCAACAAGTAAATCAACATTTCATATTATTTGTGGGAGAAATCTTGAATGTTTTAGCTTTGGTACAATTACTAATTATCTAATGAGTTAATGATGATGTAGAACCATTTGTATAAAATATATAATAGTTATAATAAGAAGTAAGAAGAAAGTTACAATAAATTAATGAGATGTATAAAGCAAAAAAAGATGTCATATGATGGTCAAAAACATTTGAATAAGGAGATTTAGTGATGGTTTACTTGAGGAAATAGATATTTCCAAAAGGCACATATAAAAAGTTGAAGTACAAGAAAATTGGACCATGAAGAATTATGAATAAAATAAATGATAATGGTTATGAGGTGATTTTACCATAAAACATTGATATCTTTCTATCATCTAATGTTTTATATGATTACCATGGAGAATATGGTAAAGGAGAAGAATATGAAGAAGTAGATTGGAATCAAAAGGTGCCAAAGAAAAAGAAAAAAAAATAGTGCATGTTTTGGATATGAAGACAATAAACACAAGGCAAGGAAGTTATGACAAGTATTTAGTACAATGGGAAGGATTAAAATAGGAAAGCAATGCTTGTATTATAGAATTGGAGATGAAGAAGGTTGATAATAAAAAATGGAAATAGTAGAATTAAAGCAACTCAAAGGAGATATGTTGTTTTCAACAAGAGGAGAATGATGCAAAAAAGGTGGCCAAAACTTAGAAGGTCATAAATTCAGATCCATAACTCCATTTGATCCCATATTCATGCTAAAATTACCTAATCAAAAAGTTCAATGTAACCATAACCCAACCTTCTAGTTGTGGGATGTTTTTGATATTTTTCAGAGGTGATACGTGACCATCTTATGATTCAAAATTGTCATTTAATTTTATTTTTGGGTTTTCCTAAACTTATAAATTATCTATTTATGTAACTAGACTTGAACTTCATTTTAAATTCATTTTATAGGTTAATTTTTAAGTTTAGTTAATTTTTGTAGTTTTTAGAGTTGCATGCACTTATATGTGAGAGTAACTAAAAATAGTAGGTTGAGTTTTATTTATTTTTAGATTTCTAAATTTTAAATGGAAACTCAAAATTTGAGTCAATATTTATTTATGCATGGTTTGTTATTATTTAAATCATTCAATATGAATTAATATTGGTCATTGTTTAAAATATTAGTGATAGGTTGTCGATATACCTTTCATTTAACCAATCAATGGATTGGTTTCGTTTTCTACTAAGGCTAGTGTCTAAGGCTATATGCAATGAGATGATGGATATTTGAGTTAATAGTTCATTTTTTGTGGGGTGTTTACTCTGTTGTTGATGTATAAATCCTAAAGGGAGTAAACAAGATTATAATCCTATGTTGTAGAAAAGGTAAATATAGAAAATTTTCTTAACTAAATCTCCCATATGGCATTCCTTGTTAAAATTATTATTCAATTCACACCATCAATAGCTAGAACTTAAACATCCGACATAAGACACTACAATGTCCTCACTCAACTTTCCTGACTGGGTAGGATAATGTTGTATTTTAGAATGTGATAATTTTGATTTCCTATTGTCACCTAGACTGCTTGTTGACAAATTATGAATATGGAGATGAGTTTTTCTAGTTAGAAAACTTTCCTATTAAGTTTATTCTTATGATAATTGAAAGACACACTTTGAATAAAGTAAACTCACTTGCATTAAACTAAAAAAAACAATTTATTTAATTAAAACACACTTGCATTAAATAAAACACACTTTGCATTAAAAGGGAAATCACACTTTGCATTGAATGTGAAATCACTTTTTGATTCAAAAGGGAATTCACACTTGAAGTAAAATGAAATATACCTATATTAAAAGAAATACACTTTTAAACTATAAACTATAAATACCAATTGTCCTAATCTTTAAAGAGAAGTGGGCCCTTGCTCTTTTCTAAGAACATGACCAATTAACTTAGTAATGGAATATAATGTTGTAATCTATTAATAATTCATTGTCAAAGGTAACATATACATATGATATTAATTCTACTAAAAAATTATGCTTGAATGTTTCCTGATTTTATTTACTCTTTATTACCTTAGAATTAGAAGGAGACATGTAGTTAAAACACATCTCAATAACCATTGTTAGAATATAAAATCTGGCAATCTAAACAACAAAATTCACTTATTATATATAGAAGATGTAGAAATCAAATCCCATGCTTATAAGAGGCATTGAAAATGATTCAAGTAATAATAGACATATTATAACTAACATATATCTAAAGAGATTATGTCTGGATTTACAAAATAGATATACATTTATATATGGATCATTTTAAATTATTACTATGAATGGTAATACATAAATGAAGATATCTAACTAGACAAAATCTCTATATTTATAGTAGATATCTTTGGAGTTGCTATATTATTCTACAAAGTATAGTTGGGCATCTTAAGGGCACAACTAGGCATCTTCAGAGTAAGACTGGAAAAATCTTTGTAACTTCATCAAAACATCTTTAAAGCTTTGTCAGAACATCTTCAAAACTCAATGGATCATCTTTAGAGCTACTTATATAGATCTTTGAAGCTTGAATAAGGATCTCCATATCTCACCATGTTCTATGTTGAGTCTTCAAAACTATTGCCAAAAAGGTCCTGCCTCCTCCCCCCACCCCCAACACACACACACACACACACACACACACACACACACACACACACACACACACACACACACACACACACACACACACACACACACATGCGCGCGCGCGCGCCCGCACGCACGCACACACACACGCACGCACGCACACACACATTTCCTTTTTTAAATCCTCTTGCAAATTAGGGGAAAAATATCATTTAATCATGGATTCCTAATCCCAACCACTGGTTGAGATCATAAATTTTAAAATGATGTCCCTAATCACAATGATTTCTAGGTAAAACCCCTAAATCTCTTACCACAGTGTGTAGCCATGCTTCAAATTCAATATCTAACTCATTATGCCAATTATGCCAAGGAAACATGGGATAAAGAATAATGGGTGGCCTAAATCTCCTTCCAATCCAAACATCTAACCCTCCTTCAAATAGGATTGTAGTGATAATTTGATCAAGTGCCCTAACTCTCTAGAGACTCCAATTGATGATAGTAGAAATCATGACTTCATATGTTTCAATGAAATAAGAAAATTAACCTATCTATTTATACTTGTTATGATAGATATGGAGGAATCTAGGCTAAAAGAAGCTTAAAAGGTTGATACATTTTATCTTAACAACTCATGATGCATCTTTTTCATAAACATGTGTTACAAATGTTGGAAGGCAGTAAAAGGTTTTTAAGCTTCCAAAAACTGGGGTCTTATACATAAGCTTGTAGTATTGTATAATTCTAGGAATTAATTATGTGTTTGCTCTCAAGTAGTATGATTTATCATAGTGGAAAGGAAATCATGTAATTGTGTTTATCCCATGAGAAAGTTAACCAAAAATCTATATTGGTGTCCCAATACCATGTTACAAAGATAAAACCCATAAATTTGATCTTGTCTTTTTGTAGTGATTTTAAGAAAGATATCCATGAAAATGTGTTTATATTAAATGACATGGGGGAAACTAAGAGAAATCAATTGCATTTACCACTTATAAAACTATTAGTGAATAAATAAAGCATACATAGATGAAGGTTTTCTATAAGATAATAATTTCTTAGCAATATCATAAGTAACTTGAATAGAAATCTAAGCCTACTAAAAAATTTGCTAAGAATTTGTATTGATTCTAACATTATATGATTATAACTTATGAATATTGTTCTAAACTTTATTCCATATTAAAATAATATCATGAATGGGTATATGAAAAGGATAAATAGCTCTTATGGTTTCCCCAGTCTAGACAACTATCTCCTTTATTTCCTTCTACATAGCCTATATGGTAGATTGCAACTCAACATTTTGAGTTGTCATCTATTACATGACAGTATTTCATTGACCAATTAGTTCATCCTTAATAGCAATAATGTGTTATGGATTATCGATCCAAGCACGCATCAATAGTTCTTTACCATTATCAACTATGGAAGGTAAGGGTCTTTCTTCTTCAGGTGTACTATCTTGTGTAGGGGTTTGTGTTTCTTCAACTGTTTGCTCAACATATATAACTTATGTGGGAGAAGTAAAGCTTAAACTACCCAAAATTTTAACTACTTGTAGCTTACATTCTTCTTCATCTTAAAGAATCGACTGATGACTTCACAAGGCTTTGACAAATGGGGTAAGGTTTTTTGGAAAAACCTTAATTTCTATTTTTGACCTCATTCACAACATCTTCAGAGTTACAAACACTGAAGATGGACCTTCCTCTATTCTTGCTATCATAGGAAAAGAAATAGTATATTGTCATTTATTACAAAGAATTTTGAGTTAATTTTGAAGAAATGAAAAGCAAGATTTCTCACCCTTTGCTTTATTTAGGAAATGGTGTTGATAAATGAGATTAATTAAACTATGATGTTTAATTGACCCAATTCTCCTTTTCAATTTATGAGCTACATGATGGATATCATAGTGACAATAAGAAGGTAGGTTTACCTTGTACTCAGGTTTGGTAGTTCCTTTCTTCAGATGAATGAGAAGTCAGAAAGTGTCACCATTGAAAACATTGAACTATTTATCAATAGTGAGGTATTTCATGATCCAATATGCTATATTATGATATGTAGGTGGAAGACTATCCCTAGTGATCCCTTTGATGGTGGCTTATGGATTGTTGGTCAACTTTAGATGGGGTTAGTTGCCATCAATGAAGATTTGAATTAGATAAAAAAATCAATTTGTCAGTAAAAACCATGTCTTATTTAGGAATCCATGAAATTTCATTGATGATAGAGGAATCAATAGGTATATATTACCCTAGACTATAGAATGATCTCCATCAATTATTTTTAAAACTCTTGAACAATGTTCTCATAAAAACCCTAGAATGTCTTCAGTAAATTGATCCATATTGTTATTTAAAAAAAAAACCTTGAAGATTCATCTTGTAAAATAAGCTATTCCAACTCTATTTCACTTCTCTTTTTACCCCCATCTTCATATCTATTCATAATATTATCAAAAATTTGTTTGCACAATGTTAAACTGAGTTCAAAATCACAAAGAGTATAAAGGAGGGGAGGGAAATTAGGAAATGATGTGGTAATGAATAGTAATAAAGGGATAAAAAGGGTGGTGACATGTGTAATTGATGATAAGTTCCATGACATGTGTGATGAAGCTGTCTGGTATTTTGCTTCTACGTTTCATGAAGATGGTCTGGGGAATACTGTTGCTGAAGAGTGGATTTTATCTTGTATTCCTAGCCTAGTTTTTGGGGAGATGATGGATTAGTTGATGCACCCTATCAACCTAGAAGAGCTCAAAAAGGTAGTCTTCATGATGAAAAATGGTAAGGCTCCAGGCCCAAATGGTTTTTTGACTGAATTTTATCAGGATTTTTGGGAAATCATCAAATTTGATCTTTTGGCTATGGCTCAAGAGTTGTAAATAAGTAAACAAATGCTTCGTGCCTTGAACTTGACCTTTTTAGCACTCATTCCTAAGAGGGAAGGTGCTAATAATCTTGGTCAATTCAAGCCAATCTCTCTCTGTAATGTTGTATATAAGATTATTTCTAAGCTAATAGCTAAAAGATTGAAAAAGTGGCTGGGGGCACTGATCTCAGAGGAGCAAAGTGGATTTGTGGAGGGGCATCATATTCTTAATGGAAATTTGGTAGCTACTGAGGCTATTCATTCCATGTCCCACTCCAAGGAGAAGGTGATGTTTATGAAGCTGGATATGTCCAAGGCATATGATAGGGTCCGGTGGTCCTTTCTACAAAAAGTTTTGGTTGCCTTTGGATTTGGAGAGGAGTGGATTAGATGGGTCATGAGTTGTGTGAATTCAATCTCTTTCTCTATTTTGGTGAATGGAGAGCATTCACAGCTCTTTGGTGCTTCGTGGGGGCTGCAGCAAGGGGATCCATTATCTCCATATCTGTTCCTTCTTCTAGTAGAAGGTCTTAGAAGGTTGATTAGAAGTAAGATTGGTGAAGGGGTTATTCAAGGATGGAGGTGGGGTGGCAACCTTTTGCCTCTTTCTCACCTCCAATTTGTGGATAATGTGGCTTTGATGGGATTGGTTAACATGAGGGAGGTAGCCAACATTTGTAGTAGTCTGGATGCCTATTTGGCTACCATGGGGTAGGTGATTAATGAAGATAAATCTTTGATTTGTTTTTTCAACCCTCCACCACTTATTTAGAGAAGGGTGGCTGACACTCTTCATTTTCAAATTGGTAGACTTTCGATTCTTTATCTGGGCATTCCGATATCTATGGGGCGATAGTCCAAGGACTTGTGACAAGGAATCCTTGACAACTTTAGGACCAAAGTGAACCATTGGACCAATCGATGGCTATCCTTTGTGGGGCATGTCCAGTTGATTCAGTCGGTGGTGCAGGCGCTACCCATCTATAGGTGTATGCTCTAGGTGGTGCCGGTGGGCTTTGTTCAGGATCTTGACTCCTTGGAAAAATAGTTCTTATAGTCTGGCAACTTATCCTTGACGAAATGGAGCCCAATTAGCTAGGAGGTTGTTTGCAGTCCTAAGAGGCTAGGTGGTTTGGGGTTGAGAGAATCTTTTTTAGCTGGTACGGCCTTGGCTACCAAGTTATATTAGAGGTGGTGTGTTGAATAGGATAGCATTTGGGCAAGGATTGTGACTTTTAAGTACTGTGCTAGGATTTTGGTGAGTGATATCCCTAAATTTAGCTTGATGGGTAGTGGATTGGTTATCTGGAGTACTCTCAAGAAAGGCACTATGCTAATTAAGAGAGGCCTGTTCTAGATTTATAAAGGAGGAAATGAAGCTCAATTTTGGTATGACTCGTGGGATAGTTTTCCCCCCTAGTGGTTCAGTACCCACATCTTGAGGGCTTGGCTCGGTGCTTTATTGAGGCTAGATGGGTCACGGTGAGCAACTACAAATCCCTCCTAGTTTAGGGTCATTTGACGGTGGCGAGTTAGAAGGAGAAGGAAGATTGGCTGATTATGGATATGAGAGAGGAGTGCACTGAGCTTTAGGAGATCTTGGTTGGCTGATTATGTTGTGCTCTTAGGGGAAAAGATTTGTTGTCTTGGTCGCCTCACCCCAAAGGGAAATACATAGTTGCTGCGAAATACCAGGAGATGATTGCACAGAGATGGGGTGATGGAGGGGAAGTGCTGTGGTGGAAAAAAGTGTGGAACAACATTTCTTGGCTGAATTGTAAGTTTTTTATTTGGACCTTAACTTGGAACTGTTGCTTGACATGGGAAAATTTAAGAAGACGGGGATTTGTTGGCCCTTCTAGGTGCGTTCTATGTCAGGGAGTAGAGGAGGACTCTTCTCACCTATTTTTTAGTTACCCCTTCACTCTTCAACTATGGCATGCTTGGTGGGATGCCTGGAGATGTCAATGCCTGCATGTCTCTACCTTAGTCGAGTTCTGGGATAGATTGGGCAGGCCGCCTCAAGTTGTGCCTTTTCTTCAAGAGACGTGGTATGCTGGTCCCACTTTTTTGATGTGGTAGGTTTGGTTGGAATGAAACCATAGGATTTTCTCTGGGGAAAGGTTGGTGATCCACTAGGTGTTGATAAGGACTATTGGTATGATTTAGGAAATTATGGAAGCTAAGAGCGAGATCGCTCTTCCTCTGGCATAGGGTGATGATGATGTGGTGAAAAGGCTTGGCATTATGGCTATTTCTCTAGCTGCTGCTAGTGTTAGGAATGGTCATGGGAGGAAGGAAAAAATCTAGAGGATTGGGAAATGGTCCCCTCCCCTCGAAGGTTATTTGAAACTCAACATGGATGGTTCGGCTAGAGGATGTCCAGGCCCGGTAGGGATTGGTGGGATCGGCATGGATCACTCAGGTGCTATGGTTTTTATTTTATCCACCCACATGGGAGACCAGATGATGAATATGATGGAGGGAGTTGCTATCCTGCATACTCTAAGGAGGGTGTATGAGCTTGGCTGGTGGAAGGTGGAGTGTAAAGCAGAATCACAAATTTTGATAAATTTGATTCGAGAGAGGAAAATTGATGATGTTAGCTGGCAACTATCTTTGGTGGTGCAACAGATTCTTCAAATTAGTATGCTTATGGATTCCGTTTCTTTTTCTCACATTTTGAGGGAGTGGAATGGCATGGTTGACTGTTTGGCCAAGTGGGCTTTGGTAAATATTGGTGGATGCATGGTGGATGATAGGGCATTGTTATCGGAGGAGGTGAGTAGGGACTTTGATAAACTTCTCAGGGAGGATGGTGATGTTGTTGGTTACTGTCGGTGCCTAGTGCCTTTTTCTTAGTTTTTCGTGGGTTGCTGGGGCTTTGGCCCGTTGTAAATTTTCTTTCCAGTTTTTAATAAAGTTTTTACCCATTTTTATTTTAAAAAAATAATAAGTTCCATGAAATTATATTAGAGATTATGGCCAAGTACTTTGGAAAAAGTAAAAGTTTAATGAGGGACTACTTTTGAGGTCAACATCAAATATGTGGCATGAGATATAATACTTGGAGGCACTTGAAATGATATTTGAAATTATTTCCACATTATGAATTATCTTTTGAAATTATATTATAACCCCACATCAAGTCTTGAAATTAGGAAATAGTACTAGCTTTAGTCATATCCAAGTGGCATCAAAGGAACTTATCCATATTTAGAAGTGTTGTTCACCTAATGGTCATACACATAAAACATAAATAATAGAATGTCTAACATAATGGGAATAAAGTAAAATGATACTTATGTTATAAGGATCCATGCTTATATCCTAAATTTGACTTGTGTCCTACAAGAATAAATAATTTAGAGAAGATAAGTTCGCTGACAAGACAATAGTCCATGTTTATTTCAAAAGCTTCATCTGAAAAGTGCCATTTATGGTTTTCAATATTTTTTTAATATATATATATATATATATATATATATATATATATATATATATATATATACACTTTTTTTTAGTTTTCATTTTGATATATTTTGAAAATTTTAAGGGAGGAGAACCACCATTTGTTGGTTTTTAGCACTCCCCCTTATTGGATATATGTTACAAAGATCATTTGGCCTTAGTGGAAGAACAAGGTTCTTCCATAAGGTCAAATTGGTTTTGACTATGTTTAATGAATTCTCTCTTATTGAGAGGTCTCCTATATACTTTAATTCTATGACCATTGAATAAAAGTGTCCTTTGATCACCATCAACTAGTTGAATTTAGACAGAACCATTGCTTTTGATAGTTTTGATCAAATATGACACAAACCATCTTGTCTTGAGCTTAGATTTGAAATAAATATAATTTGGAATCAAATAGAAGCACCAAATCACCTTCTTGAAACTATTTTTATCTAATATGAACATCATGCCATTGTTTTCACTACTTCTAGATCATGTTGGTTTGAGTGAGTGTACCCATTCTTAGTTCATCCAACTCATATATTTGTATTATTCTTTCCTTCTGTACTTCATCCAATATAAATCCCATATTGGTTGATATCTTCATTGTCTATATTTTAAACAGTATTGGAATTAAAGGCTTATTTCCAAACACAATTTCATATGGACATAATCCTATTGTAGTCTTCCATGGTGTATTATATGCCAAAACTACTTTAGGTACTCTATTTTCCCATTCTTTCTTGCTACTATTCACTATTTTGGTTAGAATGTTTTTAAGCTCTTAGTTGGTGACCCCCACTTACCCATTAGTTGGGGGTGACATGGTGCGGATTTATGGTGATTGATTTGGTAAAATTACATAAAATAATTGTTCATGTTAGACATGAATTGAGGCCTTTGATCATAAATAATACATCTAAGGAATCTAAATCTCAACATGATCTCATGATATAAGAAATCAATAACCATTTCCTCTCGATAAAAATTGAGTGCCTACACTTTATCCCATTTAATAACATAATTAGTACATACTAATATATACTATTTTCCTTGAGATTGTGGGTTTATAGGTTAAATAAAATATAAACCACATTTCTCAAATGGTTCTTAAAATATATGAGGATGGAGAGGCATTTCTAAGGATAGAGTAGGCTTACGCATCCTTTGGCAAGGATCACATTGCCATACAAACCTTTTTATAGTCTTATAAAGAGATGAACAATAATAACCTACACTAAGAATCTTATGAATGGTTTTTTTAATGACTAGTGTCCTCCTATTGGTTCACTATGGTGTGCTCTTATGATGTAAAATACTTCATATTCTCTAACACACCTACGAAGTACATGATCAAGTCCAATTTTAAATAACTTGCCTTTAAACTATTTGAAATGAGAACTATTTCTAATCAAACATTTTATTTCTTTATAACTCAAGGAATGAGGGAACTTCCCTCTTGCTAAGAAATTTTCCATGTATGCAAACCATGGGGAGTATGTAGATATAGAAAACAACTATTCATCTATAAAAGAATCCTCCATAGGTTCATCTTCATCTATAGTGATCAATTTAGATAGAAACTCATCAACAACATTACTCTTTCTATGTTTATTTATAATGGTAATGTCAAATTACTATATCAATAGTAGCCATCTAATAATTCTACCACCTACTAATGATTTATTCATTAAGTACTTAATATCTAAATGATACATATAAGTAAATACCCTGTAACTAATATTGTAATGTTTAAAATTATTTATGGTATAAACCATAGCAAAAAATTCCTTTTGTATGGTAGTGTAGTTTTTCTTTGTGGCAGTAAGATTCTTGATGATATCATAAATGGCATACATTTTCCATTCATCATCTCTTTATCCTAGAACTTCCCCTAGTGAATTTTTGGAATCATCAATATAAATATCAAAAGATTTTTCCCAATTATGTCCTTTGAAAACTAGATCAGTCATAAGTTTATTTTTTAATGCTTAAAAATCTTATTGACACTTATTATTCCATATAAATTCATTGTCTTTTATTATCAAGGAAAACATAAGTACAACTATTTTGCTAAAGTCTTTAATAAATATTCTATAATATCCTACATGATTGATAAAATTTTTGACATATATTTGTGTTTGAGGAATGGAGAGACTATAAATTACCTTAATATTCTTGGGATCTAATTTTATTCCTTGAAAAGATATATGACGTCCTAAGACTATCCCTTCATTAGCCACTATTACACATTTCTCATGACTCAAGGATACATGGTGTTCTTCACATCTGGTGACCACTTTATCTAAATTCCTCAATTTTTAATCAAATGTATTTCAATGGACAGTGAAGTCATCTATGGATACTTCCACATAATCATTCGTAAGATTAAAAAATATGGCTAACACTACTCTCTAAAAGGTAGTAGGTGCATTGCACAATCCAAAAGAAAGGACTGTATAAGCAAATGTTCCCTAGGGGTAGGTAAATGTAGTTTTATCTTGATCTTCAAGGGATATTCTAATTTAATTGTATCCTTGGAACCCATCTAAGAAGTAAAAGTACTACTTTCCTTCCAAGTTATCCAAAACATGATTAATAAAAGGTAAAGGAAAGTCATCTCTGATAGTGGCTTTATTTAGTTCTCTGTAATCTATGTAGACTCTTCATTTTTCATTATTCTTACAAACATTGACTAGAGGTGAAACCCATTGAATATTTAATATGAGGTAAATCAATCCAACTTCCAATAGTTTTTCTATCTCTATGTTTACAAATTCTTTCAAGGCTAGGTTTATTATCCTTTATGGTTGTCTAATTAGTCTAACACCTTTGGTGTTAATGTGATGGGTACAAACACTAAGATTTATTCCTTTTATATCAATGTAATCCCAAGTAAAGGATTTTATGTGTTGTACCAATACATCAAACAGTTTATTTTCTTTTTGGTTAATTAACTAGCTATTGATATTCAATAGTTTATTGAGATGGATTGCAAATTGTTTAGTACCTAGAATGATGGAATTTACCTATTTATATTCACATATCAAAATATTCAATGGACATGGATGTGGAAGTAACATGTGAAATGTACCCACATCCTTGTAAAAGGTTTTAGTTTTGGAGAGCAGATTGGTTAGTGGACAAGGAAAAACATTTAAAAATGAATTTTACCCCTCTTGAGCTAAGTCAACTATGGCTTATTAGATATGTTATGGACTAGATAAGATGTTTGAGGAACTTATGAAATTATCTTGGTTCTTAGTAGTGAAGCTAAATTCTTCCTATTTATCATTATTCATTTTTTAAACTAATCTATTAGTGTTTGGAGCTAAGCTTTCAGTCTTTAGAGCTATACTATCAATTTTCAAAGCTAAGCTATCAGTCTTTAGAGCTAGGCTTTCAAAATTCAGATCTAAACTATCAAACATCAAAACTAGACCATTAGACTTTGGATCTAGGACGTCTTAGTCTAAATATTTTGATATATATCTCACAAATGCTTGGACATGTTCTTTTATATTAACCATGGCTAAGGAAGACACACTATTATAATATTATTCAGGTTGATCCACCCATATTTGTTCATAAATATCTATTAAAGGTCTAGTAGGTGGATAAAGGAAGATTTGTTTGGCATGTATTCTATTAAAAATGGTCATATTACCATATCTATAGTCAATTTTTACTATGACTATATCTAACCAAGGTCTTGTAAGAATAATTAGATACCCTACCTTCTTGGGTTTTAGTTAAAGGATTATTAAATCTATAGGGTATTCTAAGGATTATATAGTGATTGGAACATTTTCTATGGCCCCTTTTGATGCAACAATGGATTGATATACCATTTCCAAAATTGGTTGGCTAAATCCTTATGAGGGATAGAGATTCTACTATTTTGATAGTCAATATTTTGATGACAACACCTAGTTCTACAATCACATTTGGTATGGGCTTATTCCCCATTATCACAGTCATCATGGGACTGGTAGGGTCTTTGTATTTTAGAACAAGTCTGTTTCTTGCTAGTAAATCAATAATTTTGCTAATTACCTAAATTATTTTAGGATATTGTTTCTTTCTACCTAGTTATTTCATGTAGAATCCTTTAATTATTTGATTCAATTCAGGAATATCCTTAACAGATCTTAACAATGTAATTTATATCTTCATTTCTCTTAATCCTTGCATCAATTTATAACCCTTCCTAAGTTTTTCTTCCCTAAGTCTCTTATCAAATGGAACATCAAGGGGATATTGAATTATGGTTGGTGTTATTAGAGTTGTGGTGGCTTCTACCTAGTCTTCATTTGGTTCATGGAGTACATGTGACTCACGAGTGTTTTCATCATTGGTAATTTTAGTTCTGGGAATGGGTGAATCTCCTACTACATTGATTGATATTATCTAAACATTATTACACTTAGATTAACCACTTGTAACACTACTTTCTTGGTCAGCTCCATAAATAGGAGTATTTTGCCTATTATTAGGATTTTACACTCATTTGGTAGGTAACTATGGTTGGTTTATATACTTATCAATTGGTGGTAGATAAGGTTGTGAAGGCATCAAAGTTTTCTATGGAGGAAACCTTCTCCATGTTTGATTATGAGACCATTATTGATTTGCCCATTGAGGTGGTGACTATTGTTTCCAATGTGGTTGTTGGTTTTGAAGCTATGCCTAGGGTTATATATGATTTTGAGGCATACCCCACATTTCTACCATTCATTCTTCATTAACCCATAGTTTTGGTTATGTTGGTGCTCCCCACATTGATGGTGTGACTTGTCCATCGTATGGTGTCATCGATGGACTAGGGGAAAATCTTGGACCAAGTTTATTTTGAGGTTGGGAGTACTAATTTCCTTATCTTTGGTTAAAGTTCACTTCCTCAAATTTATGTACTACTTGTTGTACCTATTTTCTCATGGTAGAAAGATGATTTTAATAATTGGTGTCATTGTCTAGGTCAAAAATACCACGTACCTCTATTTTATCTAAAAGACAATCTCCTATCACGTGTTTAAGCCTATATCTAGGATAATATATTAACAATTTTACAATGCTTATGGAATTTTCCTTTGATTTTACACCATCTAATGTGGTTGTTAATTGTACTAGAACATTTATTTTGAAATTAGCAAATTCTTCTATTAATTGAACAACTTCATGTGATTTTCCTAACCATGATTTCTTTATGTTAGGTCTTGTCATAGAATAGTTAATACATAATGCTGAAATCTAATGAAAGCTAAATTATAAATTCCACCCTTTCCAATTAGGTTCAAATAATCACGTGCATCATCATCTAGACCTTGAATAAATACTATCTTGATGACCTTCTCTGTGAGATTGTAACCACTCTGTTTATGGGCAAATATCAATCTATCAAGGTAATCTTATAAGGTTTCATCTTCATTTTGTATTATCTTGTTTTTTTTTTTCATTCTCTAACTCTATAACAACCCTGATATTTATCAAAAAATTCAATTTCCATTTTTTCTAAGTACTTATAGAATTAACCTCAAGGTCCATGAAACATCTAATAGATGCATCCTTAAGTGTAGATGGGAATAACTTCAACTTTTGATTGTCATTGACATATTCATATGTTTGGTGGATAACATGAAATTCAAAGTGTAAATGATATTCATCCTCTAATGATTTACCTTTAAAAGTAGGTAAAATATATAGCAAGATATCTTTCATGAATGTTTTATCATCAGGACCCGAGTTGATTGGATAGGAAAAAGTTCTATCTTGTTGAGGCTCCCTATCATGGTTTTATACATATGCATGATTGTC
>JARHVA010009939.1:5000-40000 GCA_037957365.1 Torreya grandis | reverse complement strand
GTATTTCAAATTTATTTCATCAAATGGCTAAGTTATAAGAAACATAATCATGTTTCTAGTTAATAATTTATGGGAGACTGTTTCTAGTGATTCCTTAAGAGAAGTATATATTTTTATTTTTATATATTGTTCAGGCTAGCCCATATGAATGGTGATATTTATGGTTATTTGAAAATTCTAAATATGCTTTGAATATTATAATTTATCAAGAACTAGGTTTTTGTTTTTAATAAATTAATTTGGCTTTTACAAATGGGCATGATTTTGGTGATCCATGTGGAAAAGTTTCACCAATCCTTTAGCTACAAGGGCCTTTTTTATATTAACTTGTTTCTTGGTAATTTAATCAAACCATATTTGAAAATTTAACTTGTCTAGGTAGAGTTGTTTAGCTAGAACTAATTTCATTTTACTAATATTAACATGAGATACATATGGATAGCGGTTTTGATTGGCCAATTCTATGTTTGTTTATTTTTCCCATTGATGTTTCTAGAAGTGGATTTATCTTGGTTTGGAATGTTATAGTCCTTATTACTTATGATATGACTCATATTTTTTAGAGTTATGTTTGAATGAAGTTTGGCTACCATCTTTATGAAATGCATACGGATATCGCCTTTTTTTCATATAACATTTAAACAACTTGGCAATGCACTTGGTCATATTTAAATAGATCATTAGCTTCATTTTAATACTCACTTTTATTGGCAAGGCTAACATTATCATCATCATTAATACATTCTTAATGAACTTTGTCTTCTTTGTGTAAGGTTTCATCAAAGTGGAATTGATTTTAACTAAAGCGGTTTTCTGATCTAGGTCGATCCATGTACCATTCTATTTTACAAAGTCTTTAAATTCAATTCAAATCATTTTCAAATTTTAGTACTCATCGAGATATTTTTGATGCTTTTCATGGTTTACAAAATGGACACGGTATGCAAAAGTTATAGGCTGCTGAAGTTTTAGTTCGATAGGTAAAAATTGGTGTCATAAGATGACGTGGCACAATGAGAGCATGCCAAGTGGAACAATCAAGTGGTGATAAGTGGCAGTCAATAGGTGTTTATAGAAACTTTTGGAAATGCCACATGGGAGAATCTCGAGAATGGGTCACGAATGCCTGCCACGTGGCATGTGAGTTGAGGACAAGGCAAGCATTTACCAACGTGCATGAATACTTAGCGCCAAGTCTCCCACAAAATGGGGACATTGACACTTTCCAAGGAGGTGACAAGACTTTTAAATGCATGCAAGCTACTTATTCCTAGCCATATGGGACAAAAGACGAAGTTTGAGCACCCAAGGAGGAGTCCAAGTGCACCTAAGAGGAAGAAAAGTCAAATTTCATGCAAAGCGTGCCTAGAATGGAGGAGATAGTTTTGAACTTGAGACCTAGCACCTAAAAGGCTAAGGTCTTGACCGCTTTAGCCATAGTGGCTGAAATATTATAAAATGGAGTTATTTTTACTTGTATTGACACAGATTTCTGACTCTGTAATGAGAATTAAGAGGATTAGAGCCTTGTTTTTGCCTTGTATGGCCTTGGGCGTTTGTTTTTAGGTCTAAGAGAAATATTTTTAGGCAAATAAAGATTAGAGAAGGTGAAATTGAAGATTTGTAAAGGTTATTGAAGCCATTTCTTGCAGCATTTTAATAAAACGGTCGTCACTATTGGGCAGACTCAGAGATGTAGGCTACTGAAGCTGAACTCCATTATCAATTTGCTGGTGTTGTCTTTGATTTTCTCTAATTATTATTGCATTTTGATCTTCATTTTAATTTTTATTTTAATTTTTTTATGCAAATTAAACACAAGAAAGTGAAATTTTGAAGGATCTCATAAACATGAACAAGTGATTTTTGAATGTAATACGCTGGTATTTACAATTTATAGATCAAATTTTTGGTATCAGAGTGGTTGTTATTTAACAGTGATTGCTAATGTATGTTGACAAGGTCTAAATCCCAAAAGGGTGAAGGAAAACTCATTGAGTATAATCCAGAGATTGGTTCAAGGTGTGCTTTAAGGATGGCTGAAGAAGAGATGGAATCTGAACAAGCTTTTCATCGAGCCTTCATGGGCATGAGAAGCATGGTTGAGGAACTATACTATAACAAACAAAGGAAATCTGAGAATGAAAAAGAAGGTGATTCATGAGAATCAAAAGGTAAAGAAATTGAAAAACCTTCTCAATTGTATGATGGTAAAAAAGCTGTGGAATCTCTCCCTTCACTAAAATTGGATATTAAGTCTGAATTACCAATGTTTAGTGGTGAAGTTAATGCCAAAAAGTTGGATAATTGGGTTAAGCAGATTGATATTTATTGTAGGGTCCAAAAGATTGCAGGGGATGAGTCAAAAAATCATTTGGCTACTCTTTGTATGGGAGGTAAAACTCTCATTTGGTGGGAGAGTAAGTTGAAGGAAGCTGAGCTTAAAAAAGGTAACTCAATTTCTACTTGGAATGAATTTATTAAAGAACTCAGAAATCAATTCTATCCTTTAGGCTATATGCAACAAGCCATGATGGATTGGCAAAGTTTCAAACAAGGAAAAGGCATAAGTGTTAAAGATTATACACAAGATTTTAGGAAAAAAGCGTTACTTTTGAATGTTCCTCTATACACACAAGAAACATTGCTAAAATATATAGGTGGGTTGCATAGTTACTTAAGACATATGATTCTTATGTTCAATCCCACTAATTTAGGTGCAGTATTTGTTCAAGCCACTCATTTAGAGGCTAAAGCAAAACAATCAAAAGAATCTTTTCCTAAAGTAAAAAGTAAGCAATCTAATGATAAGCATTCCAAAGGGGAAAGTTCATCAGGAAAGGGTAAATAGAAATCCACTTATACTATTAAAAAAGAAGAAGAAGGAAAACCATTTTTTAATCATTGCAAGAAAAATCATGATGAGTCTAAGTGTTGGAAACTACATCCTGAGTAAAGGCCTAAAAAGTTTCAAAAGAAAGAAAAGAAGGCTAATGCTATGGTTCAAGACATAGGATCAGATTCAAGTGATGAAACTAAGATCACAGTTATGGGTTTACATAATGATTTTTCTCTTTTAGTTTCTAGCACTAAGTCATCAAATGATGCATCTTCTTCTAGATAGAATTCTGTACATGTTGATAAGAAAAGAAATGAATTGTTCCACATTAGAGTTGTTTCAAAGCATACTAAGATTGACACTCTATTTGATAGTGGTTCAAAAGAAAATTTAATTTCTGAAGAGGTGGTTAAGAAGCTAGGCTTACAAACCAATCCCCATCTGAAGCCTTATCTACTAGGTTGGGTGTGTGACAATGTGAAGCTACAAGTCTCACAAACTTGTAGGCTAAGGTTTGCCATCACATTCAAGTTCATAGATGAGGTTGAGTTAGATGTTGTTCCATTGGACATATCTGGTATTGTTTCAGAAAGCCATATCTTTATGATAGAAAAGAAATATTCTATAGAGAGGAGAATAAGTACTTTCATGTTAAGGATGGCATTGAATATATAGTTAGAGCACATCACATTAGAACAAGTATTTCCTTTGTTATAGCAGGGCAAATGAAAAGACTAGTTAATTCAAGGACTTTTTGTCTCATGTTGATTATGTCTAAGGAAAAAGAATATTCTCAAGCTTTGGAAAAATGTGATCCTAGACACAAGAATGAATTGGTTGAAATCATTTCTACTTATGATGATGCATTTCAAGATCTTAAGGGCTTACCTCCTAAAAGAGGAGTTCAACATGAAATTTAGCTATTGCAGGATTCTCCTCTCCCTAACATTGGCATGTACAGGTTATCAGTGGTGGAAAATGAGGAAATCAAGAAACAGGTAATGGATCTATTGGATAGAGGTGTTATTCATCCAAGTTTATCTCCTATTGGTTCACCAATTATTTTGGTGCCAAAGAAAGATGGCACTTGGCGAATGTGTGTTGATTTTCATGCTTTGAACAAAATTACTATTATGAATCGTTACCCCTTCCTCATATATATGATTTGTTGGATCAATTAAAACATGCTATTTATTTCACTAAGCTAGATTTGAGAAGTGAATTAATGAAGGTGATGTATGGAAAACTACCTTTAAGATAAAACAGGGATTGTTTGAATGGCTTGTTATGCCTTTTGGGTTGTGTAATGCCCCAACTACATTCATGAGATTGTTGAATGATGTGTTTAGATAGTTCCTTGATGATTTTGTTATAGTTTACTTAGATGATATATTGATTTTTAGCTAGTCATGCGAAGAGCATGTGATCCACATTAATGCATTATGAAGGGAAAAAATCTATCTTAAAATGTCAAAATGTGAATTTGGCAAGACCTCTTTGATATACTTGGGTTACATTGTAGGACATGGTAAATTGAAAATTGATCCTACAAAAGTGGCAGTCATTGTTAATTGGCCTACACCCACTAACACAACTGAGGTTAGGAGTTTTCTTGGTGCAGTATAGTTTTGGAGGAAGTTTATTACTCAATTTTCATATATTGCATCACCTTTTCATTATTTGACAAGTGTGAAACAGGTCTTTCAGTGGGGAGGCAAACATCAAAAAGCCTTTGATACTTTGAAAGAAAAGATAAGTACTGCTCTGGTCTTGGCACTTCCTGATATACAATAACCATTTGAGATTGAGATGGATGCAAGTGAGTATGCTATGGGAGCTATTTTAATGCAAGGTAAGAAACTAGTTTGTTATCATTCTGAAACCTTTACAAGTGTAGTAAGAAAATATCCAACTTATGATAAAGAATTGTATGCATTGGTTCAAAGTGTTAGAAAATGGAAACATTACTTAATGGGCAAAGAAATAATAATACATACAGATCATCAACCCTTACAATATCTCCAATCACAAACTAAGCTACAATAGTCTAGACATTTTCATTAGATTGGTTTCTTACAACAATTTCATTTGGTGATCAAGTATAAAAAAGGAATTTAGAATAAGGTTGCAGATATGCTATCTAGGCTTCCTATGGTTGTTGCATCTATTCTTTTACAACATAGTTCTTTGTCTCATGAAAGTTATAAAGAACAATATGTGAATGATCTTGATTTTCAGGATGTTTAAAAAGACTTGATGAGTAGTAGACAAGTAGAAGAATTGGACTATCATGTACACAATGATCTTTTGTATCATTTGGGTAAACTATGTATTCCTCAAAATGAGAGGGTGCGCATGATTAGAGAAGCACATACTTCTCTTATTTCTGGTCATTCTGGAGTTGCTAAAACGGTTGTACATTTGACAATGTATTGTTATTGTCCTTGTATGTAGGAAAATGCTGCTAGATATGTAAGGGGATGTACTCTTTGTGCCACAAGTAAACCTAGTAACAAGAAATTGGGACTTTACACTCCTCTAGTTGTTCCTACTCACCCCTAGGAAAGTATCTCTATGGATTTTTTGGGGGATTTGCCTATGACACAAAGAAAACATGACTATTTATATGTGGTTGTGGATAGATTTAACAATATGTGTGTGTTTTGATTCTTTGCACTAAGCAGATTACTAGCAAAGGCACTGCATATTTGTTCTTTAAACATGTATGGGCTCATTTTAGTTTGCCTACTTCAATTATTTTTGATCATGATTCTCGATTTATCAGGGAGTTTCAGTCAACTTTGTGGGGACTAATGGATACTAAATTAAAAAAGAGCACTGCATTTCATCCACAAACCGATGAACAAATAGAGGTTGTGAACCGCACTGTGGTACATTTGCTTAGGGGTTATAGTAATAAAAATCCAAAGTTATGGGATGAACAATTGTGTTACATACAACATGCATATAATTAGACACTTCATTCTTCCACTATGAAATCTCCATTTGAAGTTTGTTATGGATACTTGCCTAAATCTCCTCTAGATGTTTTCTATGGATAGGATACATCTATTGGTGAACCAAAAGAAGCCATTCGAGCCAAGAAGTTCATTGAACAAATACAACTCATTCATCAGATTGTTTGTACTCAATTGGAGAAAAGTCAAGCCAAGTACAAAGCCACGCATGACAAACATTGTATTGATAACCAATTTGTTGTAGGTGATATGGTATGGCTTCATATTAGTAAGGAAAAACTAATAGGTGAAGGTAAAAAGTTGAAACCAATCTGGTATGTTCCTTTTCAAATAATGGAAAAAATTGGCACAAATGCTTTCTGATTAGACTTACCATCTTACATGCAGATTTATTTAGTTGTAAATGTGAAAAATTTGATATTGTATGAGACTCCAATGATTATTAATCATGATGAAAGTGTATCCATTCCTTTCGTTGATGATTTTTCTCCTGAATATCTAATAGGATTGCAAGAAGATATTATACTTGACAGGAATATGTGTACTTTGCAAAGAGGTAATGTTCAATATCTTCATGTTGGTCTCAAAGGGATGCACCCAAGCAAGGCCAGATGGATGGAAGTCAGAAAGGTGAGGGAAAAATACCCTTACCTCATTACCAATTAATTTCAACTTTCAGAGTTCCAAAAGTTCCTAGTGGGGAGGAATGATCTAGGTGGATCCATTTACCATTCTACTTTTCAAAGTCTTCAAATTTAGTTTAAATCATTTTCACATTGTATTACTCATTGAGAGCTTTCTGATGCTTTTCACGGTTTGCAAAATGGACACTATATGCAAAAGTTATAGGCCGCTGAAGTTTTGGTTTGACAGGTAAAAATTTGGTGTCGTAAGATGACGTGGTGTAATGAGGGCACGCCAAGTGGACCAATCAGGTGGTGAAAAGTGGTAGTCAACAGGTGTTCATATAAACTTCTAGAAATGCCACATGGGAGATTCTTGAGAATGGGTAACGAATGTCTGCCACGTGGCACATGAGAAGAGGACAAGACAAGCATTTACCAATGTGGATGAATACTTACCGCCAAGTCTCTCACAAAAGGGGGACATTGACACTTTCTAAGGAGGTGCCAAGAATTTTAAATGCATGTAAGCCACTTATTCCTAGCCATGTGGGACAAAAGACCAAGTCTAAGCACCCAAGGAGGAGTCTAAGTTCACCTAGGGAGGAGGAAAAGTCAAACTTCACGTAAAGCGTGCCTAGAATGGAGGAGACAGTTTTGAACTTGAGACCTAGCACCTAAAAGGCTAAGGTCTTGACCGCTTCAACCATAGTGGCTGAAATGTTATAAAAGGTAGTTATTTTTACTTGTATTGACATGGATTTCTGACTGTGTAAAGAGAATTAAGAGAATTAGAGCCTTGTTTTTGCCTTGTACAGCCTTGGGCTTTTGTTTTTAGGTCTAAGAGAAATATTTGCAAGAAAATAAAGATCATAGAAGGCAAAATTGAAGATTTGTAAAGGTTTTTGAAGCCATTTGTTGTAGCATTTTAATAGAATGGTCCTCACTATTCGGCGGACCTGAAGATGTAGGCTATTGAAGCTGAACTCCGTTATCAATTTGTTGGTGTTGTCTTTGATTTTTTTTTATTATTATTGCATTCTAATCTTCATTTTAATTCTGATTTTAATTTCTTCATGCAAATTAAACACAAGAAAGTGAATATTTGAAGGATCTCATAAACATGAACAAGTGATTTTTGAATGCAATACACTTGTATTTTCAGTTTATAGATCATTTTTGAATGTAATACACTTGTATTTTCAGTTTACATATCATTTCAAAGGAACTCTACCCTTATATAAAGGAGACAAAGATAAAAAAAGAAAACACACTGAAGGTCCTATGCCAACAAAGAAATAAACAAGGACATAAATGAGAACCTCCCAAATCATTATTATTTTTTATATCTAAGGGTCATATTTAGAGGTTACAACACCCTCTTGTGACTACCTTTCTTTTTATTTCTAAATATTATCCAATAACCACCCTACCCTAAATCATCATATATGTGAATGGATACTTTAATTAAATCAATAGGCTAAGTCTTATTCAACTATGATTGAGCCACTAATCCTTTGATAAAATCAAAATTTACATTTTTAACAACCTTTAGAGAGGATTTAATTATTTAAGACATGTTCTCTTCCATATTTTCCAAATATTAAACTCCTAGTTAAAAATCCTTTTGGATAAATTTCGATTCTTCTTTTAGCATTTTAGGTATGTACTTTCATTATTTTGCTTCTTGTTCAAAATAGTTTTGGACTAAATTTGGTTCTTGCTTTGGAATTTTAGGTACTGCACGTTCATTATTCCCCTCATCACTATAACTATCATCTATAATAATCTCATACATTGGTTTCTTCCACCAGGTTAGATCCTTATTATGCTTAGAAAAACCACATTCAATGGCCAAATGGCCTATATCAAAACATTTGACAATGGAAAGGTAATCCCTCAAAATAAAGTGTTTTTATTTCTAAATTTAATCTTGGACTTTTAAATCAATTTATATAGGGAGACATGATGAAACATTTAGATTGATTAAAATATAATCAAATGTAGGATGTTACATATTTTTAGTATTGGTGTCGATTAATAAAAACTCACCCAAAGCATTTCCCATAGATTTAACTTAATATTTTGTCTATAACTAAAAAGTTTGATATGGAAACCTTACCCGAATCAATTTGAAATTGAAGGTCTCGATTAGAGGATCAAAGGACTGAGTCCATTGTTTATAAATGATTAGGATTTGATTCTAATTACATATTATATATTGGAATATTATCTCCTTATCTTCTAAAGGATAAAAAATTACAAGAGAAAAACTCTTGTATAGGGTAAAATTTTCAAAGTACCTTTTGTCAGAGACATCCATCTCTCATTGATCCCTATGTGAAGGTCAGCGAGTGTAGGACTTAAATTACTAAAGCTAAAAACAATTCCTATAATCTCTAGAAACTCCTCCTGATTTAATAAATTTCTCAATTTCCCCCCTTAAAAATAAATTTATGGGTTTGTATTCACTGGGACCAAGGGATTTTATATCCCAATCTATCTTTTTATTTTAGTGGACTCAACATAGGAGGGTTAGTGTCCCTCCTCTACCTCCACCCTTATTCTTTGTTGACTGACTCCAATCCCTATATACAAATAATTACCATATATATCATGATCTTATGTTGGTTTAATACCATAAATTAGCTTCCTAATATCCACTATATCTATTGACTATATATCCTTGGGTTTAGGCATAACATTTTCATTTGTGAGATCTATGAATTATGCCAACCCACCTCTTTCCCCATGCATAAATAAGGGATTCATATATTCCCATGATTTCATAGAAATATGCATTCATTTCATCACTACTACCTTAGAGTTATTCTGTTGAACATATTCTCTAGGAAAATTTGATTTTAAATGAGCTACAATTGTAATTGTCTCTAACACTACCACCAAATGACACCCATTCTCCTCATACAATATTCCTATCACCAAAAAGTCATGATACAAAGTGATATATATATATATATATATATATATATATATATATATATATATATATATATTATTAAGTTAACATACAACTCTAATATCTTGACCCTTTCCATCACTAACCTTGAATTTTTATCTTCCACCATTAACCCTAATTTATTCACTAGAGGCCAGCTCATATGTTAATTAAGTAATGTAGTGTTTTAAAGTGGAAATAATTATAGTTGGAATTAAGCTTAGTAATTTTTTAGGTGGGTTTGGTTTTGTTATAATATTGGTTTCTGATAAAAGGGAGTTGATCACACTCACACACACACACACACACACACACACACACACACACACACACACACACACACACACACACACACACACACACACACACACACACACACACACACACACACACACACACACACACACACACGCATGCACACACACGCACGCACACACACACACACACACACACACACACACACACACACACACACACACACACACACACACACACACACACGCACACACACACACGCACGCATGCACGCATGCACACGCACACGTTTGCGCGTTTGCACACATACACACACACACATAAACAAATACATGCCTATAGTAATCAATCAAGAGTGTAACTGAATAGTGGCCCACAAATATACCTCAAAAGACATGGTGTGGTAGATCTTGGGGAATGTTATTTTTTTGACACTTCTATGTAATTATGACTAAAGGGATCCTTATCTACATTAGACATGTATTTTAAGGGAAGTAATTATTATAACTTTTGATACATGAGGTCCAAGTGTATGAAGAAAAGGTGTCATTTAAAACATTCTTTATGGTAGTCAAACCCACATCATGCAACTTGATGGTCAATCAAGGTTATTATAAACACAATATCATATAAATTACATATGTTTGTTACATTTCAATATGGGGGACATCTATATAAATTTCACATATACAAGGATCCTTTCATTACTATATTTCGTCAGTAATTAAAGTAGCACATGGAAAATAAACAAAGAGTATAGAATAAGAAGTATCACATTCTAAAGGTTAGTTCTAGTGTTAGCTCCATATAATAGGCAATAGTAAATATTACCATCACTCTTCATACACTACTAAAGAGACTTCTAAAATGCAACCTTATCACACTTCTTCATTCACAAATATTTTATTAAAACATGACTACACCATAGAATTATGATGAAAATGAATATTGTTATTGTCATCATATTGTGGGTCATTCAATGAACATTTTTTTTAAATTGATATATTGAATAAAATATCTTATTGACAATAATAGTACTTATATTGGCAAACCTTTAGGATAAGCATTATAAAAAATGATAATAATTATAATTCATAAATTGTCATGATTATCATGAATAGGAAACATATTTATGCATAACTTAAGGATGAGAATATCATGGAGTATTTCACAGTACATAGCAATATTATAGATCTATATTAAGATTAAGATCCCAATACACATAAAAGTGCATTAAAGATATATGATATATGACACCAATGAAAATAGAAGTTATTACCACCATATACAGGACATCTATGTGAGATATTTTATTTGGGAGTGACACAAATCATTGTATATAGTTTCATCATTCTTTATTTGTTGTATTATCCTATGCTATCCTCATATCTTGTACATACACCCTTCCATTGACCATTATTCTCTCCCTTGTCTTTATTTCTTCTTGGATCTTGGATAATGATTTATTTTATAAAAATAAAAAAAAGGATGGAAAATATATAGAAATATCATCAATATTTAATTCAACACATTGCATATTGTTTTTAGTGTGTGTGATATGGATCTAAATTTAGACTAATTTCTTAATTTTATTTTGTTATTTGATGTAGAAATTTTTTAATTATGTTATTTTTTAAAGTTTATAATTTTTTATAAAAAACTACCATGGTATATCTATAAGCTAGATACTACATATAATTGATTTTACTCACTCCATTTTCCAATAAGGTTATGTGGAGGTAGAAGATGATAGGTCTAATATGTGTGCATGGAATAATATCCATACATAGCACAATTTTGAAGAGGAATGAGGAGTGTTCATAAATTGAAGGAAAGGATAAAAATACCTAAACATGAGATACTATTAGTTTCAAGACATCTCATACTCTAATGACATAGACATGCTTGAATTGACCTATGAGGAGGAGGTTGATCCTATTTTTAATGAGTTGTTAAACCTTGAAAAATGGAAGGCATGGAAATAGGAAATTTTATAATATTTTCCTTAAAAAAAGAGTGGGCAATGTTTTAGAGGGAAATAATGATGGGATAGAAATAATAATAGGTTGTCTGTTTTCCATCCAAGATGTTCCTATTTTAAAAAATATATATTTTACCAAATATAATTTTATGAGTGAGAACATTTACTTTAAAATTTTATATAAATTAAAAATATATCAATTATAAATATTATTTTCTAAAAAAATATGACATAAAATCATAACATTTTTATACTATGGAACCAATTTTACTACATATACCTTAAAAGTCACTCTCCAACATCCAGTATGAAAATTTAGATACATCCCCTTCCATGGAACCACTTTATAAGAGCTTTGGCCCATGATGATCCCATGATATTTAAATGTTATAATATTAAACTTTAGAAAAACATAGGAGATTTGAAAGTTGAAATGGAATCAACAAATATTTATAAAACATTTTTTGATTGATTATTGCTATTTATTTAGTACCTATGTATTATTTGAGGAATTAAAAATCATAATCCCATACTCTTCTCATGTTTGACAATATTTCTCTTGAGTAGTATTTGATCATATTTTTTGAAGTAAATATTTTTTTCTACTATCTATTTATTTTTTTATTGCATGGGACCACATATTGCATGAAAATAATTTTTATTATCCCTTACCTAAAAACATACTCTAAATAAGGACTAACCTCTTTGTAACATTTGTATTTTTAATAGACATTCAATAGGATTACTAAGCTTTAAAAACATAGTAAAAAATATTCTATCTATGAAATATATGGGGACCTTTTCAATCATAAGAAATATTATCAAATAAAATGGTTTTAAGAAAAGAAAAAAAATGGAGTTGAAGTCAAAATAAATGGGATGGATTATCATAACTATAGATATTCTAGGGTTTTTTTCATGTCCACATTTATTTTCTTTTCAAGCTTTATTTTTTTGAACTCACATAGCACATGTGGGAGAATCTAAGTTTGTTATGTATTTATTGTACTCAACACTCTACTATTTGGGTGGGGTATTCATTTTTGATGGAATCTACACTTTATGTTCTAATCTCTTTTATAGGTAGTGGGAAGTATGGTGCCCAAGAGAGACAATAAATTTGTACAAAAGGTTTAAGATGAGTTAGAAATTTTGATCTTCCCTCTCAGTGTGTGTTATGTTTTCCACATAATGTAGTTCATAGTGTTTGTAAATGGTATGAGAATAAATTTGTTATTGGATATTTTTATAGTCATATCCAGTCATAAGAAACCATTAATGAATGGTTCAATGATCAATTGGAGCATTTAGGCATCCATGTTACTAGGGTCCCAAACCTTACCAATATTTTTTCCTTCTCTTGATTAGAATCACCTAAATTCCAAGCCCTCTTTTCAAAATCATTTTTTTGGTTTTGAAAAAACATGCTCTTGATTTTATCCATGTTGACTTGGGATTTAAAATTTATTATCTAGGCATCCCTTTGGATAAAAGTATAGATCAAACTCCTTGGTCTACCAATTCCTCTGTGGTCTATTATCAACCAGATTTTCCAATCCATAATGTGCCTTTATGCCATGAGCAACCCAAGTTTCATTTTACATGAGAAAACATGTGTGTTTTCATTTTAGTCAATTTATTCAAATATTTTAAGTATTTTATAGATATCCAAGTTAGTAATTAGTGTGGGGTACAAAATGCTGTTTATTTTAACATGTCCAATAATTGATTTTAAAGTCATCTCCTGATATATATCCAACACATAATATATCCTTATGGGTCAACTAGAGCCTTGATTAGATATTTTATAAATTAAAAATCATATGATGGTAGATAAAAACAAATATTTTACTATGGTACTGATTATAAAATGTCATCTAGCCTAAAATCCTCCTCCTAGTTGTTTCTACTTTCATAACCATGGCCTCACTAGAAGTTCCCAATTTTTATGCCCCACATGTTAAAACCAAAATGGCCTAGCAGAGTTTTATTTCTCACATTTTCATCCTCAAATAAGATCCTCTCCCACTAGGATATTCTCTATAAAAAAAATTTTCTCTAAGAGTTCATACAACCCACTCCATGGTGGTGGTGACTCTCCTCAAGAAGACAATGGGGATAAATATACCTCTATTTTACTTAGCAATTTAATTCTTCCAAACCAACATAATAATTTTTTAGCCATTATGATATAGAGGATGGCTAGGGAGATCTCCATATGCATGACATTTCCTAATGAGTATATTCTCTTATAATGTTTGACATCTCATATCTATTGAATTTTTTTTGTGGAAGCTATTTTACAGTTGTTCCAAATACACTTAATATATCATTTTAATATTATATACATATAAAATGTATTGTAGTCAAGTTTATATATTATATGGAGAAAAAGTAGAGTAAATATTCTATGGAATTATACTATTCTAACACATAGTTCTAGTATTTGAATGCATTTTTATACTATTATATTGTTCTAGTAGTTTTAGATTTGAATGCTTTGTTATATTATTCTAGTAGTTGTAAATTTTAATGAATTGTTATACCATTATGGTAGTTGTAGCATTTGAATGCATGGCTATAATGTTCTCATAATTTTAGCATTTAATGCATTGTTAAACTATTCTAGTAGTTTTAGCATTGAAAGTGGTGAAATTTAGAAATATGTGAACCCAACTATAGGAAAAATATTTCTATTAATTACAGTATTTGAATATTGTAGTAGTTGTAAGAAAAATAACCTATTGTAGAATAAATATTCTATAGAATTATACTATTCTAGTAGTTTTAGTATTGAATGCATTGTTTCTGTTATATTTTTCTAGTATTTGTAGATTTGAATGCATCATTACATTGTTCTAGTAGCTGTAGCATTGAATGCATTGATTGTGGTGGAATTTGGAAATATATGACCCTAAGTTCTAACTATAGAAAAAATATTTCCTATATATTTGTGTAATGGTACTAATGTAAACATGCAGTAGAATAATTATTGTTACACTTTTATGCATGTATTATATTTATGTATATGCTCTTCAAATTACTATTATAAATAATTAAGATAATGAAAAACAATATATCTTAATAATTAGAGTTTTAATGGCAAGAGAAATGGTGTCCTATGTTGTATCATGCATGTCTAGACATAAGACTCGTATGCTTCAATGAATGCTATAAGGAAATGCTCTGTACAATGTTAATGAGAATTATGATTGCTACTTAATGAATGACATGATTTATAAAGATAAAATACTATTTGAAATACATATAATTTTAATAGGACAAAAAAATTTAATTCTAATGTATTGATTAAGATTCATGATTGTAACATTGAAGAAATAGATTATAGAATTTAATGTATTTTAAGATGAAAGAATAAGAAATATTTTAGAAAATATTTATTGCTATACATATCAAACTAAAAGTCAGGTAGCTGAAATAATCCTCAAGAAACTTATTCATCATAAGAGTGATTTGCATCTACCATGACAATGTCATATTCAATCTCCATATTGTCATCCTCTATATTGGTAGTTATATTAGTCATGCATCTTATTTCCACTAGAGAACTCCATGTTTCCACTCCTCTATCATATGGAAACTTGACCACAGAATACCATGAAACATATAGTCTTAAGCAAGTCTCTAGAAATTTATCCAATTTGTTTCTTAGTTTTGACTTCATCAAGGTTAATGCACTAAACACTCACTCATCTTCCACATAACCCAAAATCATTATTTGAAAAAGTTCATATAATCTAAAATATTCACCAATACTTTCATGTAATACACTACTTGGATAAATTTTTCTCCATAGATGACTAATGGCACCATATTCTATTGGGTCACTTAAACACTGAAATTGATCCATCACTGTAATCCTAAATTGTGTTGACTGAGATGTTAATAATTATTTATTTAAAATACCATTAATCTAAACTTCATTCAAATATATAGATTTAAATAAATACATAAAAATTGTACCCATGTATTTGTGAAATAATGCACTGATCTGTTCTTGACTGTTAACACTATTCCTAAAATGGGGTTCACAACTCCCATGCCCTCCAACAACTCATCCCTTTGGAAATGTTCTTCGATCTCAATTGATATATTTTGTGATATTTTTATCAATTTAATTCATGCTTTAAATAAAATAGTATCATATAGTAAATGTGTCATAGGTACATCTTCAGGCTTAGCTCCCACATCTTTAAGTCTTCTAGAGCATGTGCACATTGGGATCTCAATGCCATTTACCATGACACAAAGATGATCATGTATATTTAATTTTAAATAACTCTCTAGATTCTAAAAATATATCAAAATTTGCTAGGTTCTAAAATAGGTCCATGAAATCTTTCATTTGATATGTATAATATATCTAAATATTGACATACACATTTTCTCAAATGTATGAAATGAACAATATAAATAGATCTCTCTTAGACATGTTTCATTAAATAGTTTATTTCCTTCAACATTGAAAAAATACCACATAATGTGAGTAAAGTTTCTAAATATATTAAACAACACAACAAATATTTGATTTTTTCAACTTCCTAATGATATTTATACATAAACCTTGTCAAAGCTAAATATTTCCCAAATATTCTGTAGGCAGGTTCATAAATAGAAATCCATCTAGTTTCAATGTCTTTCAATAGTTTTTACCATCTATCACCACAATTGCATATTTTTATAACTCCATAAATATTTTGGGGTTACTTGACATGTACACATGCAAGCTAGAAATAAGATCTCCCACTCTTGTAACATTACTGAATGTGCTAACAATTTCATACACAAGATTCATCCTATGTGCCATGCAATGGATTGGAATCATAAATAGAGAAATTATTGTTTGTAGGTGAGCAAAAATACCCTTTATATTCCCATATATCATTAATACACCATAAGTGCCAACACATACTAGCTTCATAGCTATGGCATAATCATTCATCCTCTCTCTCTCTCTCTCTCTCTCTCTCTCTCTCTCTCATATTAGATACAACCAATTTATCAAGGTTTCCTGCATTGCAATTTTTTACCATTTTATGGACAGCTAAAAGATGATATTGCCTTGAATAGTTTCCAAAGGTATAAACATGCATGCAAACCCATGATGTGTTGTCAATTGTAGTAACCTCATCAATGGACAGAGAAATCAACAGTGATCTCTTTACACTTTCTTTTAAATCTTCCTTCTCAACAATGGCTAGACATTTTTCTATTTTCTAAGCACTTTTATCTAACTAATGTGACTATGGAATACCAAGATACCCATTATGTTGAAATAAAATTTTGTAATCTATAAAATTATAAATGGGTCTTCCCTTTTCTAAAACATGGAAAATAGTAGATAATTGTACATGTTTTTCCCAAAGATTAAACTACATAGCTTTTCCAATTTACATTTTGATGGATCCCCTTTCCTCGACAAGTTATTTTTAACATTTTTGATCATTTTCATATTAACATACATATCTTACATGCATGCATTCATCTCCATTTTTATATCTATGTGTTCTTATTATCTATCTATCTAGGTGCTTCACACACACACACACACACACACGCACACGCACACACACGCACGCACGCACGCACACACACACACACACACACACACACACACACACACACACACACACACACACACACACACACACACACACACACACAATATTTCTCAATTGTGTCCAATTTAAGTTTCATTTTATGTTCCTTTTTCAAAATTTTAACTACAAATTATACATCTTTATTCTGTTAGAGGCTCATTACCTTTTTTTTTGTTTTAAAGGTTCCACACATGGATATTTTACAACCCAATCAGCATAAAAATACCTTCCTATTGTACATGTATTTCTCTTCATTTGTCAACATTTTTGAGTGGACTTTTTAACAAATTTTGAAGTCTAAAAAGAACTATATTTCTCTTGTGAAGTGAATAGAGGAGTGTGTTCTAATGAACTACCCAGAGGAGTGTCTTCTAGGGGTGGAATTTCATCAAATAAAATCTTCATGTGGTGAAAAGTTATTGGGATTAATTATTTTTAATGAAATAGTGTCAATATCCATGTCAATTTCTGCATTCAAATGGTTTTTCAATTATTCTATAGTGAAAAATAATTAACTGATATTTTCTTAAAAAGTTTCATAATTACCTATATTCAAACTACCTTTCATTTGTGTAGTCCTCTTTCTTGGATTTTTGAAATAAGACATGATGTAGGAACTTTTAGTATTTTTTATGTTGTTTTACCCTTGATGTTACCTCTTGACACCACAACTTTGTTACCAAATAGTTTAGTGCTACTAACTTTTCATCTACTACCAGGCATCGAGCTAAGCTCATGTAGCATAGTGTTGTCAGGAAATAAGCTACCACTAAAAAACACTATTTTATGGGTCATCAATTGATGGATACATGAAACATCACTATCATATGGCATGTTTTCATCACACAACACATGAATATCAAGTGATTGACTGTTGTCACATGACACATCATTACCAGGTGTTAGTGTGTTGCCACATGACACATTCTTACTGGGTGGTAGGTTACCATCGTATGACACATTACAACCAAGTGTTAGGTTACCATCATGTGTCACATTATGATTGGGTACTAGGTTGCTACTAGGTGACACAGTATCATCAAGCATCTGATTTGCATTATGTGACATAATGTTGGTAGAGGTTAGGTTGTTATTGAGTGGTGTATTCTTACCATGTAGTTTAGTTGCTACTAAAATCAGTCGAGTGACAGAGTGCAGTCTCATGTCTAAAGATTTTCACAATATAGTAAAGAAATATACTTTGGTGTTAAGTTTGTGACATCTAAGAACATATGTATAAACTTTACCATATATATATATATATATATATATATATGGTAAATTTCATGTATAATAGCATAACTATTATAAATCATTGACGAATTTACCCCTAATAAAATGACATCCTAGAATTTTAGGCAAAAGGGGCATATGCTGCACCCAAATAAAATCACCAAATTCAAATTCCCAAAAATAAAATATTCATGAATTAATGAATATTTGACACTAAAATTTACCTTGTCATTAGATGTGTTCCTTATATTTTGTCTATCTACAAGAATATAAATGTTTTGGGTTTCTTGTGTAAATGACTCTAAGATATCTTCATCTTGACACCACCTAATTCTTCATTCTACATAAAGAGGGATGTGACGATGATGATATTTTGGTTACATCTAAGTTTTCCTCTTTAATTATCATAATGGGGGAAAAACCATCACATTATAAAATCAATGATGGGATGCTAGTTGGACCACATAAACAAAGTAGTGGTAGTTATTGGTCATTACTATAGAAGAGGGCCTAGAATACCCCACTAATTTTAAAAATAAAACCACACCATATGTTCTTACATGCATCATCACAATTGGAGGATGTCAAACATGTTTTTGGTACTCTCAATCATATTAAAGTTTGCACACATGAGCCAAATGGTGACGAATAGGTTTTCATCCAAATATTTTAATAAAACTATTTTTTAGGAGAATCATTTGGGGCATACTTATAGAAAACCTTGATTAATGAGAATTAGTAGACAGGAGAGGCCAAATAGCTTAATGTGATATATCTCCCCCTAAGTGAAAAATTAAGGGAGGGATTTTTGGGGAAGATAAGATATTGGTGTTGCCATGACGCTCTTCATCTATGAAAGTGGTGAAATGAGTTACATCAGACTAAATACATGTCATAGTAGATTATAGAATAAAACCTTATATTTAACTTATTATAGATAAATAAAATCTAGAGCTCTCTATTGTTGACAAGCTACTCCCACAAATAATTTATGAGAGGACTTTGTGAGACCTGTAACATTTCAAAATAAAAAATTAATTCATGATTATCATCTATGATGAGACCCCATTCGACATCATCAATATATTCAAGATCCATAAATATATTTCTCAAAATATTTCATTAGTTTAGTAACACAAAATGCTCAAGCGAGATGGAGTAGCATTTATCCTCTCAAGAAGAGTCACCACCACCAAGAGGTGGTCAGTGTAACCACATGTAGGTAGGCCTATTTTTAGAAGATGTCTCAACATGATATGAACTCATGTGAGGTTGAATTGCATGAAAAAATCGGCTATAAGAGGTTATTGAAACACTAAGGGGTTTTGGGGTAGGATTGTCCTTATGAACCTTAGAGGAGTTTTTTTGCACAAAAGGGGAATTGACAAGTTGGGTAATTTTGTTACCAATGAAATTATTTTTTTATTTTTTTAGATAGGTGTAATGGTTTATAGGGACCCTTCCTGTAAATGTAAATACTCAAAAACAACAAAGCCCTGACTTAGAGGTATAACTATCAAGGCACTTGACCATCACATAAAGCACCATTTTAGATACTATAATATAATTAAATAACAAAAAAAACCAAATAAACAACTATTAAACACAACTAAGTCTCACCCAAATTTACTTTATTATGAGATTGAAGAATCTTGGTAGGGGAATTACAAATGAGCATCCTTTTTTATTACTTCTAACTACCATCCATTCTTCTTGTTTAACCAAATTACCTAAATCCACACAAACATAAACATCCAAATTGAGAGAAGAGCCTTTACAGGGATTATTCTTGGTAACTTCATCCACCACATCAATTACCACTGACCCAATATCCTCATAATTTTAAAGTGGAGGATTTGAATGAACTAAACATGCTTTTGATTCCTCCTTATGAGTGGTTGAAGGTAAAAATGTTTTTTCTCCATAGAAACTATAAGAAGCTCATCATCTACCTCCTTTCACCATGAAGAAACCACTTTTTACATGGGATTTTGAATAGAATCATAAAAATGATTTTTTTTGAAGCACTTCCTACATCTAAAAAGAAGCCCATTTGAAATCAAGGGTTTGAGAACAATGATACCCCTTAACTTGTAATTTAATCATTTCTAGAAGGTCTTGGGAGATATCCAAATAGATCAAAATCCTAGAAAAGGTTGTTAAGGAAAAGTTAGAGGTAGAAGCATCAATCTCCAACATTTAACCCAAAGTTCCACCAATAACTATCAAACAAGCATCTGAACAGAATTATAGACGAAGATAAAGATTTTCAACTAGTGGATTAAATTATATAAACCGTGGTTTTAGAAGCACAAAATGTTGATTAAAAGTCCAAAATTTGGAAGGAATAATATTATTGTGATCTACTAGGTTATCAAAAACTACAATAAAAAAACCTCATACATAGGTATAGAATTCCATACTGTCCACTAGAATTGGCTACCACGATTCAGTTAACCATTGATAGAGGGCCACAAGGGTGGGCCAAAACCTATCAAATATACGAATTAAACTCCTTTCTACATACCATTTGTCATGTTGAAGCACCTCCTCGTCAACCTTCTTCTCAAAACAAATAACTGGTGCATTACTTACCTCATGTAATTGAAAGCCCAAGTTATGCCTTCCCTGGTCAACCTAAGGAGCAAACTTGACTAGAGGAGAGGTTGCAAAGAGTGACACATTTTGATTAGGAGATGTGGAAGCCATTACACCACATCCACCAACCCATCCTACACCCTCCTACCTCTGAATACATTTAACAACCATAATATTAGGGACTCCAACCTTACCCATCACTGCCCTAATGACAAAAGAATTCATTGTTTTCATTTTCCTTCATAGCCATAGCAATGGTAGAAGTACAAAATGATAAAAGATTGGTTGGAAAAACTAATTCTTATCAATGAAATAATTTTTATTATTCACCATTGTATAATTTTTATTTTTGTCCACCACCTTGGGATTATTAGAGGTTGTTCTTTAAATAGAGAGTTTTAGTTGTCCCATGAGGGGACAACTTTAATATGATGGTCAAGATAATAAAACTAAAAAACAAGTGTTTGGATGATTAGAGTATATGATATTTTGTGCCTAACATTTTACGATGACTTGAATAATGATGAATTCTTTCTAATACTTGGTGAATTCAACTTCAACATAGACATGCTTGTTGGGGCATGCAAAATCAAACTTGTTTTATTTGTTATAAAAGAAAATGTCATATGGGTTTAAAAATTTACTTGAAAGAGTCTCATAGAGTAAGTTAGAGGCCATGGAGTTCAATCCAAAGGGATTCCTTGTCAGAAACTTCAAAGGTATGATTCAATGGAAGCAAAATCATAATAGTGTTCCTCAAGAACCAACACCTCGACTTAACAAAGAGAGCTTGGACTTATGATGGTTACTTAAAGGAGAGTAAATAACCTATTTTTTCTGATACAAATGCTGGTGACATGGACACTTAAGGGTTTCCATAGATGTTGAAATCACGTATTGAGGGACTCCCCTAGAGGATGCGACCGACAAAGTAAGCTATACCACTATAATTTTCATACCACTTATTAACATTATCACTAACATAAAGATGTAAGCAAACTTTAAAATGAGAGGAAGAGTCAGAAGTTATAACTCTTCGTAAACTTTAAAGATGATTTCTATAACGCTCTTCACCATTATCCTTCCCACTATTTTCTTTAAAAATTAAAAAAAAGCAACAGAATGAATGAAGGCCATTATATGAAAAAAATAACTTTTAAGGAGTAGTGAGTAATGCACAGTAAATATTTTATTACCTTTGGAACTCTCGCAGACACAACGTTAAAAACAAAGAAAACAAAAAACTAAAAGAAAGCAGAACACATTTTTGCAAGTTCTCCACATCATTCCACTTATTCAAAAAATTGTACATTTTATATTAGCGTCTAAGATAATATCGTGAGTTATTATTCGCCTATTTTAAACTGCACCAAGGACAGCTGGATGTGAAGACTGGAAGGGAAAAAAAAACCACCACACTAAAACAAAAACAAAAACTATTATTTATGTAACATTGCAACGGTATAACTATTGTTATGAATTTTCATCTTCCAGCCGAGGATCAAGTCCAATAAGATAATTAATTTGATATATGTAAATAGATATAAGAGAGAGAGCAAATCATTCAAATGTTGTATGCGCTTCTTCGTTACGAGAATGGAATTAAGCTAAACCGAAGTCAAAGGTATATATACAAATAAATATTTAATTATTTAATGATTAATTGAGAAGGGGATACTGCGTGAGGAACGGATTCCTCACATCTGCTTCGGTCTTTATCTATTGTTTGAGCATCTGAGAGAACTTCAACCCATTTATTTCCATACGAGAATACTTTTATCGGAACATAACTCATTTTTTCTGCTCCATGTTGCACATGGGAGGAAAGTAATGAAATATTCAGAAGAAAAAAGTCTAGAGTTCAAATGAGTGAAAAAAATCTAGAACCATTTAAACTTCAAAACAAATTAACCGAGCAGCCGTATTGCCTAATAGATTTCTTTCCGAACCCTTCTAATTTTCATTTTTTAAAATTTTAAAACATAATGCTTACAAATTTAAACCTATCATGATTAGATATATAATATAATTTTCAAATACACTTTTGTCATATAACGTTAAAATATTTCCAACAACAATTAAATAGAAGAAGAAATACTAAAGATATTTATAAATTATAAAGCTCTAATGATATCATATAGAGAATAGAAATAAACATTTAAAATTAAAAAATTAAAAAATAAAAATAAAAAATAAAATCATATATATTAATTACTATTAAAAATTAAAGAAATAAGTTGCTTACATTACCTTTACATATTTTACCATTAAACAGAAAAGTTAGTTCTCTAAACGGAATAAGTTTATCTATTATACAAATTTGTAAATTACAAAGTTATACATCCAATAATATATTTAGCACTTTTTAAATCATAACTAATTACTAATTTAATTTTTCAATTTGTAAATTTCCGTGCAATTAAAATTGATTCCTCTAAAAAGTTAAGGGTTAGGTGTACGATAAGAACTTAAGGGACTTACCATAAAATTATCCTAGATTGAATTACAAAAATGGACTCCATGATAATAAGATCCTCCCACCCCCACACACAGACACACGTATGTAGTTGCCCCAAAGGTGTAAGGAACATCATAAGGATTTTAAAAGTAATTTATTTTCATTTTTAGAGTATATTATCCATTTTAGTGTTCCAATTTTAAGTGTACGATGTGGACATCCCATAATATTTGAGAATTTTATTCACTAACCATCACTGCTACCTAGGACCAATCTATGATCGTTCACCTATTATCTCAACCAGTAATTCATCTAACATGATATTCACATTCTATCAACAATGATGCCGCTTATGCACCCATATGGCATGCACTTTGTAAAAGCATTAGAATTCAGTTTGCTGCACCCTTTTTTCACTCTTCCAAACACTTTTAACTCATTCTCAGGCTCATTTTTGGTATTTAAAGGCTTTGGTTTACTTTACAGAGGCCCCTAATGCATATTCAATATTTTCTTGGCATGTTTAATCCCTCAAGGATTTCTAAATATCAAGTGGATTTGGATGCAGCTCGAGCATTTGTAATTTATTTTCCAAGTGGAATTCATTATGCACCTAAGGTCATAAGTGGTTTTCGCTTGTTTGATAAATGCTCAAAATAAAGGTAAGCATGTGGCCCTTGGTAGGATTAACCCCCCATCAGATGTAGGGAAGTCATAACCTAGGGGTAATGATTGAGATGGGAACCAAGCGGATATAGTCTAACAAGCCAGTCAAAGCCATCAACAAATAAGATTATGAAATTGATCAAGTGGAGAGAGGAATTGGGATACATAAAAGGGGTTTGAGATGAAGTAAATAAGGTGATATGACATGTGGAAACCCCACATTAGTCCTATGGTTTCTTGGGTTGCAGAGTGCATAAGATCTGAGCTCAATGACAAGAAGACATATCCCAAGGTTTCCTAGTGTGATAGAGTGCATAGGTCCCTTGCTCGATGAGAGGAAGATATGTGGAGGAGTGCAGTCCTACCTTGTTAGTTTTGGTAAGGACCTGAAATGCTCAGAACGAATAAAAGGTGAGCATATGACCCTTGCTAGTCTTAGCCCTCATAGGTTGGCAAAGCTGTCAAATGCTAGATTTCATTTTCTCACTCTCTTGGACCCTTTTATCTCATTCCCAGGCACATTTTTGGCTTTTAAGGCATTAATATTACTTTCTCAGGGCCCCTAATGCATATTTCAATATTTTCTTGAACATGTTTAATCCCTCAAGGCTTTCCCAAATAAATGCAGAATCTCACATGGCTCATGAATTTATAATTTAATACTTTACAATGAGACAATTATGACATTCAACAGATCTATAATAATTTTGGAACAAAAATTAACTAAAGTGATAAATTCAAACCCTATTTGTGTATTGTTGATTAGTTTGACTGCATGTCAAACTAGGTCAACCCATTTGTAAGTTCAAACTTCTATCTTGCCTCATAGGTTGTAAAGTGGTCCACCATGGTCTCAAATGAGGTCCAATAATATGATTTTATCATTTTCACATTAGTGTACTTTGTCTCAAGTGATTTCATGTCACATTTTGGCCATTCGAATAAGTTGTATGACATTCAACCAAAGGACGTGTGCCAAGAAGACATCCAATGTCCCATATTTTAAATAAGTATTAGTTATGAATTTTGGAATTAAATTCTTTAGGATCAACTCAGAAAGAAATAGTTTATCTAAAAAAACCCATTTTCAGTTAGTTGTATGGATTCATTATAGTGCTATGACATATGGGTACTTCAGGAAGGTCTCTTAAGATCCCCACAATTCAATTTTATGCTTGACAAGCTTTGACATATCCAAAATTGAACAAAATTGATTCTTCTCTCTTATTGCTCTCTTTGATAGTGTAAATAAGCCAATCAATTTTCAAATGGTACAAACAAGATAAGTAAAGTCAGGATAAAATCACTCGGTTGATGAAATTACTTTCTTTGTACTTCTTTTTAATGGTAATAGTTTCTAGTTTAGTGTTTTATGTTCTATGAACAATCTTTAAGATTGTTGATGTCTTTAAAATGCCCTCATAACCCCAACACCTCCAATTTTATCATCTGTTTACATGGGTCTAACGTTTCTAAGTGATGTGTGTGTTTTGGTAGAGCATGTTCTTCATAGTCATATTGTTTTCAAAAATATTATGCACATATGAGCATAATAGGTAAGCAAAATCACTCTCACAATTCTAAGGAGTGAACACAATGGTCTTCAAACCAATGGTAGTTAGTTGTAGTGTTCTATTCTCTATCAATGGCTTCAAATCAAGGATAATGCACCTGAGTTTTCCTATTAAAGCATGGAAGTTAGTTTTTCCATGAAATTTTTACATTTAGAGAATTTAGGGTTGGTTGAGAAAGGTTTTTCAAGATAATGAGTAAAGACTCTTCAGAGCTCTAATATACACATCCACATGTAGGATGGTAAGGATAATGATAAGGCTAATTGAAACCCAAGAGATATGGTGTGAATAGTTTTAAGACATGAATGTATTTCTGAATCCATCTAGGGTTACCTAGCATAGCCAAGACTAGTTCAAGAAATATATAGAGGTACAGAGTTAAGAAATTTTCTTAATGGGATAAGTTACCTTAATCTTTCTGAAGAAGGGAATATGATCCACAATGTAACATTTGTTGGTGAAAGGTCCATGAAGTTTGAGTAAGTCTAGTTGTTTCATGCTAGTATCCTAGGCCTAAGATAAATATATTGATAGGTTAAAGATAAAGGTGACAGAGTGGAGTTTTACTTAGTTAGGTTTCCACTTGAAACACTCAATAAGAATAGTGCCAAAATTGACATGAACCTATAACTTAAAGTGACACCAAGTAGGTTGGTGATCAAAATATGAGTGACTGTTCTACAAAAAGATAATGGTGTATCCAAATGTGAAATTATTTTTATAACCATAGAGGAAGTGATAAAACTAAAATTCTCAGACATATGGACACCTACAGGAGACTATTGAACTTCTCCTAATTGCCACTTACATGTGACACAATTAGTACATATAACGAACGGGTCTAAACTAGTATAGGATGTAAGTCTGAAATGGATAAGATGGATAACTACATTTAATTCATTCTCATAATTTTCCACTAGATTTTCATGTGATTCTACTGTGCAAAGGGATATAACAATAACTAGGTTTCGAGACTTCACACTCAGTCAACTAACAACCCACCCACAATGACGTTTGTAGAAACCAATCTTGAGAATGTTGAATGTTTAAGGATATTAGAGGCATATCCAAGATTTTAAAACTGACACATAGATTCACTTTGACATAAATTAACTCCCCATAGTATCATTCCTATGATATGAATAGGGGAGATGCTCTTGGTTCCATCTCAGATAGATGGCACTCTATAGTCAATGTATGCATACATACTTATGCATAAATGGTGAAAAGATGAGTGGAGAATCTTAAATGAATTGTAGGATGATGCCTATAGTTTTATTTATGGTTAAAAATGTATTGAAAGGCCTCACATTCATGATGATCACACATAAGTGGTCTATATATAGAAATACAGTTTAGGCCTACTAAACCTAAAACTAAGCCAAAACACTCATGGCCTATATCTTGTTCTACATGACTAAATGAATTTTTATAATACATAAGAGATACTTAATGGGATAATATAAGATGTATTTGAATCACTAGTTTGAAGGTAATAATTTAAATTGGTCATTTTTCACCTAAAATAATCTTAGACATATATAGAATACATTTCAAGAACTCGAAGGCCACTTTATTTTACTCACATCTATATGGACACTATGCATGGTGCCTTAAGAATGTGCGAATAGTTTAAGGGGATCTCTAACTTGTTCTCAATGTAATTTTTTAAAGATTTGGACATCTACATTTTATGAATCATCATCAACAACTCAGGTGACCCAAAGCTCTTGTAAAACTCTTATTAACCTAATGAAGTTGTTATGGATAATTATGAAAATTTAAGTAGAAAATTATAATTGAAGATGTTTTTAACATGTTTATCACTCTCCTAAGGTTCTCATCATCTAGTTGATCCATAATATCACTTGTATAGATAAGCCTAATTTAGGGTTTTTTGCAAAATTTGATGTGTTGTATAGGTACAGAAGGGAATTATTGAATGTGACTCATTATAAGAGGTATATATGGAATTATTATAATTCCCCATACCCATATCTCACCTTTGTTAATCATAAAAATCCCTTTCTTCAGTTGATCACTACAGGCAATCCTAAACAAGACAATGAGAATGAACATGAGTACCAAGATTTTAAAGTGACAGGTGGGACACTTAATATTTGTACATATATTTGATAGACCAAAGGAAAAAATTGTATCTAATAGGTTTATAACACACCTATAATAAATCCCCATGAGTAACTACAATCCACCTAACTAACAAGTGTGGGCTTTCGGGCCTAGAAGGCTAATGAGTTGATGATAGAGAGTGAGAAACAATTGCCAAAGTGGAAGTTATCAGTTGGAAAGGCATAGATTATTGTCATTGTTAAGATTAAATATTATTAATATATTTCAAATTTGTCATATATTCCTATGGTATTTTTAGATAGTCAAGTGAAATAATAACTAAACAAGGAAGTTTCAAGAAGGATAGTGGAGAGTCTTTATGCTAACTTGAAAGAAAATGATTCATTTATGATGGACACTTGTCCATGAAATATTATTGAACTACTTTCCACTTCATTATCTTGTATTTTAATGAGTTTTCCATCTTAACACTTAGATTTGTGACTCTTGAACTTATATTATTCTCTCTCCTCTCTTATGCTCTATATATAGAAGCCTTTTTGGCATTTGTATCTAGTATACATCAAGTATGTCAAAGCCCTACTATTTTGAAGCCTTCATTTAAATTTGAATATAGATTATGAATCTAATTTTATCTCTCAAATCTCTTTCTTAAGTGTGACAAGTTTTTTATGTAGTTGACAAATGATGAATATGTTCTCCATGCTTCCATTATGCATTTCCATGTTTTGTGTGAATGATATATCTTCTAATGGGTCTTATAAAGTGTATGTATATAATAAATATGTATTAAAGTGTGAGAGAGACAAGTAGTGTCTATTATCGGACCTTATTTTCACCCACCTCTAGATATACAAATCAATCTACCTCTATGAGAAATACTTATGCTAGAAGGATAATGAGTCAAGGTTAGTCTTAGTAGTCTTCTTTCTTAAATGTAGATGAAAGTGTGTTGTGGTGATTTATCTTTGGTGCATCACCTCATTATCACATGTTAATTTTATTTTCATTCTTTTGTTTTTATCCCAAGTGATTAGTCTAGTGTAGTGTGTGATCTTAAGAGATAAATCAAGGGAGATAGCAATTTAAAATAGAGGTTTACCTCTTCTATAGAAAACCTAGAGGCCTAGAGGTAATCTCATCTTATGAAAATGTGGAGAGGTCTCAATATACTCATCTAAGGGTGTAATATTTGGCTACAATAGTTTAGGCATGCCCGATGGGATAAGGTCTAAAAGAGTATAATAAATGTTGGTGTCTTGTTCCTACTATCATCTTTTATAAGAATTCAAGTAAATGCCATTGGTGACTCTGAATGCAATCATCTAGTTGTTACCAACCTAGGTACTTTTTGAAAATAATTTGATAAATCCTTTTATTTGATTTAACTAATGAAGTTAATATGGTTGGATATATTGAGATTTATTACTACACACCTACCTACCAAAGTTTTTATCAACCCATTCTTTATCTATGTGGTCATGAATTTGTTGAATAGTCTTGTTAAGAAGCCTATGAATAAGGTTAAACAAAATATATGTTTAAATACATTGAATAATATATGCAAGCTCTTAATATTCATGTTTGTGAAGAATAAATTAGAGATCTTATGAGGTATATTCTTGGAGGCAATCTTCCCCAACAAGCCTATCCATCCTATCAAACTCTTATATAATCTTTTCAAGGTCAATAAAAAAACCCATACTCCTCTCCTTCTCTTTCTTAAATTCCACCTCAAGATAAATCCTTTTTATCACTCATAGATGATATGTTAAAGTCATAAAGGTTGATAACGTAGTGGTATAAATATCTTGATGTAATCCTTATTCATTTCATATAGAGGATGAGAGGATTAGTTCAATTCCTTATGAATAAATGATGGTTGGTTGATGAGGAATATAAATATTTAATAAATGAATATTTGTCTAAAATGAGATTCTATATCCAATGGTGGTTTTATGGGCATGAAAGGTGGGAGAACCAAGAAGTTGGGAATCAACTTGTAACTATCAAAGCTAATCCTCAAGAAGGCTATGAAGAAGGTAAAAGTATGGTTGAGGACAATGTCTTTCCATCCTATCCTTAAGAGTCTTATTATGTTCCATATTAGTCCCCTCATATTCATTATCATCATGAAGAACCAATGAAATACCCAAAAGAGTCTAGTAGCCTTAAAATTCCAATTTGCAAACAAGAAGTTGATGTCAAGGGAGAGAACCTTGTGTGTGATAAAACTTCATTTTCGTCTATTTAAAAACCTAGAGTTTTCCCATAATGGATGTCTATTTAAGAAGAGTTTCAACATGAAAAAAGGTACTTAGTTGAGAAAATGGAATATAAAGTTGCAGAAGTGGAAGATTTTTAAGAAGATAATGAAAATCATTAGGTGCTTGTTGAATAAAATGAAACATCTATATCCTAGTATAACCTTCTCTCCCTCCAATAATTATTTCAAGTGTCTCCTTCCATCCCCATGCCCATTAATTAACCCTCCATGACTCCTCATACTCCATCTCCAAATCATGAAAATTTTCACCACCCTCCCATCCCATCCCTTCTTGAAGAATAACCCATAATATGAGAGGAAATCATCGAAAAGCAACCTTAGTTTGTAGCTGATCAAGATGATAATACAAGTTTCTATGAAGAATAATTCATTACAAGGACTCCCTTGGTGAAGACCAGCCCAATTAATCCTTCTTGAGTCAAGAAAGAGAAGAAATAGATGAAGTTGCAATTATCCATGAAGTTTTTTCTCAAGGTATGTTAAATGAGTATGAAGGTCTTGAGAATCTAGTTCTTGAAGGAGAGAAAAATAATATTGTTGAAGAGGAATGTAAGGTTCCTATTGAGTGAACATGTCTTGAGGATGAGTCAATTTAAAAACATGATCAATTTATGATGACTATGACATTTAAAAACATGATCAAAAGGATGAGTTTGAAGAGCTTGTGTTTCTTAATGAGAAGGAGAGCATAAATGATTAGCAATATCAAATGGAACTTCTCCAAGAACTTGAAGAGCTTTGTAAGGTTGAATGTCAATTTCACAAGAAGATAGAATAAGATGTCCTCATGAAGGACAATTATGAATATTGGATTGACGATGAAAACCTCCTTGGATAGATTGATGAGCTTGCAGCTGATAGGAAATCTTATCCAATTAAGAGTACCACGAAGGTCAAGGAATCATCCTTGATTGAAACATCATTGGATGTTGCAGATAAGGACTCTGATGAGAAGGTTGAGATTGTTGAAATGAAAGAAGAATTGACCTTTATAGGTGATATGTTTGTATCTTCCATTATTTCATTAATGATCATGCCAAAAAGATTGGAAAACATGAATAAGTTCAAGATATCCAAGCCAATGATCAAAGGAAAACATACTTCATGCACTCCTACATATCATGAAGCAAGATATGGTATAAACTTTCCCTTTGATCTAGAATGAGAAAGTTACTTCAAGTGAGTATGTATATAGCTTAGTTTTCTTGATTTTTGTGTGTTCTCCCTATGTGTTCATGAGAACACAATAGTGTTTGCTTTGTTGTCTTATCTTATGTTTTTTTTCCTATTTTATGTTTATTCTAGTTTTGGTGTCTTTTCAAAGGCACTTAAGTGTCAAATGTGGTGTATAGGTGACTCCATTTCCCAAAGATAGGAGAAGGAAATTTGTCCTTAGCATAACAAGCTTTCTACCCCTATTAAACCACCAAAATGTTGACTAATTTAACCCCAAGTTGAATTAGAGTAACTTCCTTGCAAGTTAAAAATTTCATAGGGTATCATAGGTTGGAAAGTGGTCCACCATGCTTTTAAATGAGGTAAAATAATATGCTTTTATCCTTATCACATTTGTATAGTTTTACTCAAGTTATTTCATACCACCTTTTAGCCATTTGAATAAGTTGTATGGCATTCAACAAAATGACATGTGTTTCAATAATATATCTAACATCACATGTGTTAGATAGGTTTTAGTTTTTAGTTTTGGAACTATATTTTTTAGGTTCAATTCACAAAGGAGTTTATTTTAAAATAAGGTCATTTTCAATTAGTTGTATGGATTCATAATATTCCTAACACATGTGGATAATTCAAGGTGGTATATTCAGATCCACATAATTAAATTTTAGGACTAGAAAGCTTTGATAGAACCAAAATTGATAAAAAATGATTCATCTCTCTCATCTCTCTCTTTGGCAGTTAAAATAATTAAACCGATTTGCAACTAGGATAGACAAGAGAAGCAGAGTTAGGGTTAATGCACTTGGTGGATTAAAATAGTATATTTGTACTTCATTTTCATGGCAATAGTTTATTTTGATGGTATATGCTTTATGAACAATATTTAATATTAAGGATGCATTCAAAATGCCTTCATAACCCCAACACCTTAAGTTTTCTCATTAGTTTCCATGTGTTTGATGTTTCCAAACAATATGTGTGTTTTGATAGAGCATGTTCTTCATCTTCATTTTGTTTTCAAAATTGGTTTACATTTGTGATCATAGGAGGTAAGAAATATCAATCTCGTGGTGATAAGGAATGAAAACAATGGTCTTCAGAATAATGTTTTTCATTGTAGTGTTCCATTTTCTACCATTGGATTCAAATCAAGGACAATGCACCTGAGTTCTCCTCTTAAATCATGAAAGTTAACTTCTCCATGAAAATTTTACATTGAGATAATTTAGGGTTGATTGATATAGGTTTCTAGTGATAATGAGTAAATACTGTTTAAATCTCCAATATACATAATCACCTACAGTCACTTTTAGGCATGTATAAATAATGGTAAGGCTATATGAAACCCAAGAGATATGGTGTGAATAGTTTCAAGACTTGAGTGCATTTATTAAGTCATTAAAGGTTCCCTATCATATCCAATACTAGTTAAAGAAACATAAAAGGGTTTAGAGTTTAGAAAGTTTCTTAATGGGATAAGTTACCTTAATCTTTCTAAAGAGGGACTATGATCCAAAATGTAATATATGTTGATGAAAGATCCATCAAGTTTGAGTAACTCTAGTTGTTTTATGCTATCATATTAGGACTATGAGAAATGTATTGATAGAAGAAGGTGATTTATAGGTTAAGGAAAATGATGATAGAGTGGAGTTTCTCTTAGTCAAATTTTTACTTGAAACACTCTGTAAGCACAGTGCCAAAAACCACATGAACCTATAACTTGCACTAACATGTAATAGGTTAATGATAGAGATATGAGACCATGTTATGTAGATAGATAATGGTGAATATAAATGTGAAATTATCTTTATGACCTCATATCATTTGAGACAATTATGAGGCTAAGACATACATACACCTATAAGAGTCTGTTTAACTCTTCCTATTTCCAGCTATAGGTGACACCATCAATACATATAGAAGACTAGTCTAAAGTAGTGTAGGATGCAAGTTTAAAAGGGATAATATGGATAAATATGTTGAATAAATTCTCACACATGTAAAATGAAATATAATTTTATTCTAAGGTCATAGGGGACATATCAAGAACTAGGTTTTAAGATTTCACATTGAGTCAACTAAGACCCTACCCATAATGACATTCATAGAAACTAGTCTTGAAGAATTTGAAGGTTTAAGGATGTTATAAGCATAAAAAATATTTTAAACATGAGACAAAGGGTAAACATGACTTAAAATAACTCCCCACATTATCCTTCAAGTTATATGAATAAGGGAGAGGCTCTTTTTTATATCTCAGACATAGGGCTCTCTACAATCAAGGTAGACTTGCATACTTATGCTTAGATGGTTAACAGATGAGTGGAGAGTATTAAATGTAATATAAGATGATTAATATAGGTTTATTGAAGGTGGAAAATGACTTGATAAGCCTCAAATTTATGGTGATCAAACATAAAAATATAGTTTAGGCCTATTAGGCCTAAAACCTCATTGCCTCTATCTTGATCCAGATGACTACAAGAATTTTTTAAGACATGAGAGATACTTAATTGGATAATATAAGATGGATTTTAATCACTAATTTATAGGTAGTAACTCAAATCGGTCATTTTTGACCTAAAATTATATCAACCCTACCTATATTGCATTGCAAGAACTTGAAGGCCACTTTCTTTTCCTTGTATTTGTATGGAAACTGTGCATGATGCCTTAAGGAGTTGGGAATAGTTGAAGGGGGAACCTAAATGGTTCTCAATTTCATTATTTTAAGAGTATGATGTCTATATTTTATGCATCATCATTAACAACTCATGTGACCCAAAACCCTCCTAAAACCCTTAGTTAAACTTGATGAAGAAGATATGGATAATTATGCATCTAGAACTGGGGAATCGACCTTAAAGGTTTTTATACATGTTTATCATTCTCCCAAAGTCCTCATCATCTAGTTGATCTGTACTATCACTTGTACAGACATACCAAATTCAGGGTTTTCTACAAGATTTGATGTATTGTACATGTATAAAAGGGAATTATAAAATGTAAATCATTGTAAGAAGTGTGTATGGAATTATTATAATTACCCATGATCATCTCTCACCTTTGTTAATAATGAAAAATCCTTTGTTTAGCTAATCCCTATAGGTAGTCCTAAACAAGATGGTGAGAATGAACATGATAGCCTAGGTTATAAAGTAAGAGGTGGGACACTGAATATTTAGAGGTATATCTAATAGATCATAGGATAAAAAAATCTTGAATAATTGTCTAACACCCTTGAAATTAATCTTCGTGAGAAATTTCAATCCACCTAAGTGAAAAGTGTAAGCTTTGAGGCCTAGAAGGCTAATTAGTGGCTTCTAAAGAGTGAGTAACAATTGGCAAAGATGGATTTATTAGTTGGAAAGGTGTATATGATTTCCACCATTAATATTACATCTTCTTAGGATAGTGAAAATTTTCCAAATATTCTTAACATAATTTTAGATAGTCAAGTGAACTCATCACCAAACAAGGTAGTTTCCAAAATGATAGTGAAGAGTCTCTATGTGAACCTAAAATAGAATGATTCATTTTCTATGGACACTTATCCATGACATATTCTTGAAATGTTTTCCACCTCATTATCTTGTATTTTTTTTTTAAAAAAAGTTTTACACTTGACTTTATGACTCTTGAACTTCTATTC
>JARHVA010009938.1:0-243535 GCA_037957365.1 Torreya grandis | reverse complement strand
CAGTATAAATCTTGTTGGAGTTAAATATATACTTTCATTTATAATTTTACTATTTATATCCTAATTGAAATTTTACTACATTTTACATTTAGGTTTTGTATATTTTATAATCTAAATTATTATTTCAATTGTTTGGTGTTTATATAATCTTATTATTAAATCATAATAAACACATAAAAATTTTATGGAATCCATAATTTTATTTTTACATTGTTTCCTTTTTATTTATTTATGTCATAGGATTTCACACAAATGTATATAAATTCTTAACACTAAAATAAAAAAAGATTCAATGTTTGATATAAATTGACACCACAATTAAATCTTCTTCAAACTTGGATCTTAATATGAGATTGAAAAGTTATCTTGTCACTTTGGATAGCATCTAAGACTAAATCATTTTATTTCAAAATCAAGTTGAAATTTGTTGATTTATATACACAAATGTATTTTGACTTTTATTTTCTATTTGTTTGTTACATATTTTTGGCAATTGTGTTTTGTCATTTGTAAAACTACTTAGTGTCATTAGAGGTTAAGTAGTGACCAAATATAGGGACACCATGGTGTGATGGTTATTATCCCAATACTCAAGCCATTACACATAACCTAATAAAAAAAATTAATTTCTCCATACCTCATAGTATATTGTAAATGCCTAAGGTCCTTTGTTTATGCGATAGAAATAAGTTTTAGCCATTTAATTTGTGGTTCTTTTGAGAGGAGTGTATCACCCATGTAAGTTACTCTCATCAAACCCTTGGATATGGGATAGTGTTTAAAGGAAAAAATTATAATATATAGTCAAAGATATGGAATATTGAGTTAACACTAATCTACAAATGAGAAAGTATAACTGAGATTCTATACAATCACTTAAACCCTTTCCTAGATCACCCATTATACCCTTATTTTGATTGTATTATATTCATAATCATTATCTCCTTCATAAAAAAATTTAATTATAAAATTTATTAATAATATATGCAATCAAAGATGACAAAACATTTATAACATTATCAAAAAAGAAATATAATGCTATGGGGCATACCCCATCAAACAAGCATAGTACATAATCTACAATATAAAAATGGCATGTATAGGTAGCATAATAAATAAATAGTAAAAATTATATCACAAAAAGTAATAGTAGTATCAATAGAAAAGGAAAATGTCAAAGTGTAGCCATCCCAAAGGTGGAAGAATCAAGCATATGATTCCTACTCCCCTACTACTAGTATCGCCTTCCACTTCACATCCATCTATAGAGTCCACAAAATTATGTCCTTCAGAAGATTTTTTACCATCACTACGTCCCAAATTTATCTACCCATCAACCATATGAGAAGGATATAGATCAAATTTTTACAATAATCCTTTCATGTTATTCTTATTAACATACTCCATGACATCCTCAATGTCCACCAATCCACCTCATTTGATAAGTTTTTCCAAATTTCTAGAGAAAATATTGAGATTTTCATCAATCTTCTTCCAAACATCCTCCTATGCACCCTGATTTTGTGAATCTATAACCAATCCCTAAGGGGAAGGAAATGTCTCCACATTATCCTCAACTAATTCAAAGAAAATGTTAAAATCAAATAGTGTAAATGTCTCCTCAACTTATCTGATAATGCAACTACCTAGCTCATTATTTCACTCATCCCTTAGCATATTTTCATTAATATCTAGCCAACAATCATTCCCATTCTAATTAGAGTCAAAAAAATTGATCCATGCCTATACAGGGTGGTCATCTTGGTCAAAGTATGAATCTTTTATGTAATCCTACTCATATTCTAAATTTTTTACTTTGTATGGTGACACACAACCCAATCTAGATGGCATATTAGTTTTGGGTATCCTCCATAATATAATAGGAAGTCAGAGGTGACTTTGAGGAGTTTTATCCTAAGAAATTTCTCCATTTGGTCCTGAGGTACTTTTAGTTGTAAGAAAATCTACACAAACACAATATGAAGGATGACTTCTATTGAGATGTCAGTAAGAAATCTAGCCTTCTATTAGAAAACCTCAAGGTTATTTTTATTCCATAAAAACCATAAAAATTTAGTAGAAAATACAATCCCAATTTTATAAAATAAATGGTGTACTTTAATATTAGGACATGCATAACCAAATGCAATATTAAGCCAATTAATTTCACAATAAAAAACCACATTCTAACATTTAAGACAATAAATCCACATCTTAATAGCATATGGATAGGATAAAAATACATGCTCAACTATTTCAATTTCACTATTAAAAAAATAAAAAGGTTTAGCAAGACCACAATTACTAAATATAGATCCAACATCCAGCTTGTTACACAATAACAACCAGTGAAATCATGATTTCTTAGTTTCAAGATAAGAGGCCCAAATCACATCAAACATAAAGGACCAAGCAAATAGAGGATCAACCATAGACCATATATGATTAAGGGTGAGGTATGAGACATTATAGAAGGAGATATTCTTGTAAAACATCTGAGAGGTAAACTGAAATAGAGGGGGACCATTATTTCACTTCATACTATCCTAAAAATTACCTTCTTCTTCTATAAAAACAACCATATTCTTTCCCTTCAAATATATTTGGATTAGGGTGAATGTTCTATGATGAGAGATATGAAACTAAAATATATCTTTTATTCTTAACCAAGAATACCATCTTGCATGAGAGTAGAGATCCTAAAAATCCCTCAATATTTTAGTGTGCCAATCAAAGGAAGAGTAGCCCATGGTGAGGGCAAGTGGCCTCTTGTTGACATCCAAATTTCACCATAATGATTTATACCCCTAAAAAGTAGTCTCAAACCAATTGAAGATATGTTTAGCAATGATGAAGGGCTTTACAAAATCCAAAGCTAACCAAATGGAATCAAAATAGGAGAGCTAACCACTTTAATAGTGAAGGTTCTAATGATAAGATCATCTATATTTAACCATTTCTACCCTAGTTTTCCTTTAGGAATGCCTCTCAAAATATTATTCCTAAAAAAAAATTTCCAAGGCTCATTTCCTTTCCACACTCTAGTTATCCACCTAACTTATAGTATTATACCTTATAGTCAAAGGTCCTTTAGCCCCAGGCCTCCAATATTTTTAGGCTTCAAGAAAATTTCCATGAAAGTACATGCCTTTTCTTACCCCATTTCCCATCAAAACAAAGGAAGTCTCTTATGATTGTTTAGATCATGTTGATCTTAGATTTGTAAAATATCTAGCAAGAGGAATAGTAGATATTGTATGATGAGAAGACCTTTTGATATACTTGAATCTATCCTAGTAAGGATAGTAAATGTCCCTACCATTTTACAATCTTCTTATTTTTTTATCAAATATCCATTCCCACATACTTTTGAAGGTGTGTGTGAGGGAAAAAAAAATACCTAGGTACTTTAATATATCATCTAACCCTTTCTAGGACCAACCATAGTTTGAAAACTGGTCAAGAGGTTTTTCTTACCACCCCATCATGTGTGATTTATGCATAGCCACCTTAGAGCTAGAAGTAGAGAAATAAATATCTAGTCTATCCACTACCTATGCTAGTTTGATTTGTTTCAAGGTAACAAAGATCATTATGTTTTAAAAAATAAAATAAAAAATGAGATCATCATTATTAGGAAGTGAGATACCTTTGACTGGAGGCCCTATGTTAGAAAATCTGAGGAGATAGTGTAGTGCTTCATCCACTAGAATAAAGAGTGAAGGAGCTTGAGGGCACGCTTATCTAATGGGAATTGAAGCTCAAGGGATTATTTCAATTCCCCATTGACTTTAATGATATTCAAATCATCCTTAAAGATAATATTGAACATTCTACAAAATCTATAATGGATTCTAAAGGCATGTGATATTATCTCAATGAATGGCCACTCAATTATATCATAGGCCTTTTCAAAGTCAAGTAAGATCATTATATCAACCTGCATTGAGTCTCTATCCTATTACATACCTTCCCAATTGGTAATTAATTTTTATAAGATATATCTCCCTTTAATAAAGCCCATTTGAGTTTTCAAGACAATATAAGGTAGAAGTGAAGATAGTCTCCTAGCAAGTATTTTTTCCAAGATCTTATACGAGACATTGAGGAGGGTAATTGGTCTATAGTTTTTGATTGAAGACAAATTACCATCCTTAGGAATGAGCTTAATTACCCCTCTATTGATGTCTAGTCTAAGTGTTCCTACATCAAAGGTCTCTTTATAGACCTCTAGATAGTCCTTTGTAAGCCACTCTTTATTTGATTTATAGAATTATGTAGGGAATCCATCCACCCTAGGTACTTTATAATCTTTGAGAAAATCAATGGTGCTTCTGATTTCATTGAGCAAGATATAGGTATCAATGAAAGAAACATAAGTATGTGACACCTTTTTAGGAATACAAGAATCAAATAGAGCCATGTTATGTTCAATATGGTCACTAGAGCCATCAAATAGGAAAATACTAGAATAGAACTCAAAAAAGGCTTCTCTTATGTTGGATGCATATTTCATAAGATATCAATTAACTTCAATTGGATTGATTTTGATTCTTATGTTCTTAGATTTCAAGAATCTAAAGAATAAATTAGATCCTTTATCTCCAAGATTTAGCAAGGTTAATCTAGATTACGTTTGTGCCCTTCTATTAATATAGTTTTGTGACTATCTAACTTCATATTTAAAGAGGTTAAATTCTTCAAAAAGTTTTCCATTGGCAAGTTCAAGTTGTAACGAGCTTTCAACATGAATTAGTTTCTTTTGAGTGTCTTGTTGTCACCAAATCTTTCACCCTCTAAAAATTTGTTCAAGCTTCTTCTAGATTTGGGAAACATGGAAACATATTTAGGTATGTGGGTGTACCTATATTGGAAATGAGTCTCTATATTTAAGGGATATCTCTCTAAATATATCATGCAATGCTTATCACTTAAATTACTACTTACTTATGGGGAAAAGAGTTAGTGAATGCATAAATTAAACCTACTCTAAAGGAGATGATGTAAAAAAATTTGATTCCACATGACCATCATATCTATACTAACATGAAACAAATCATACAAACTAGTCTCTAAGTCTTAATGGGTTCTAACATGAGCATTTTAATATAGAGGTGAGATGTGAGAAACAACACAAAGCAAATGAACCAGAGGGAAAATTGTACACTCCAAGGATAATTTTACACTTTAAAAATATTTACACACTAGAATACACTCTATATGACTTGTTACACTAGGAACTCTTTCTCAGACATGAAAGGATAAGGGAAGGAAGGATTGATAATTATCACTTGTCATCAGCATACATCACTTGTAGACTTTGAAAATTTGTTCAAAACTCTAAAATAGACTTACATTAATGTTCAAAGGCAAGCTATGACATCATTCTAGTAAGGATTCACCATACATGGTGTAGTCTCTCTCTACAAAGGCCAAAATGGTAGCTACTTATAGCATTTGAGAGAGAAAATGAAAAAAAGAGAAGTCCTAAGGGGAATCAAATGAGTTCCACATCATTTGAACCATAGTTAAAATTACCTCTACCAGTATGCTTCTTTTGAATTTCTTGATTGATTTGGGTCATCTCAAATAGTTTAAAACCATTCATCATTCCTTAACGCATGCTCCATATGGTTGTAATTATTGGATAAAGTTTTTTCAAGCTAAGTTTTGGCATCAATGTAGTTAGAACAATTAGATCCATCTATTAGAAATTTTTCTTGGTGATAACTACTCCAAAAAATTTGTCATGGTGTGTACATTGGAGAAAAGGGGTCCCTTTCATGTAGTTATTCCTATAGATGGAACCATTGGGGTTTACACATATGCCTTTGTGTAATCTTTTAGAATTCTAACTCGTGTTCTAACTAAACCATGCTCATAGGTCCATTATAGATGGAAAACCAATCTTAGACTATTGTTTTTCCTATAGTCATTATTTTATGACACTTTTATCAATGCCTAGTTCTTATTAAGTCCACATAGATCCATTATGTCACTATTGGAACCAATAATTTATAGATGCATGGACCCTTCTTTTAATAATGTAAAACAAAATCACCAAACAATGCTACATCCTTTAAAAGGTGGACCCTATATCTAATAAATATATGAACCATAGGTATGTATTGATCTTAAACAACATCCCTATATGTTAATGATCACTTGAATGCATCACTATGTTCTTTTTATGGAATTGGAATGAGCTTTAATAGTGGATCATTGACCCTATAATACCCATTTACCTATGACAAAAATAATTTCTTGACTTCTATCAAAAGTCTTGGGCTCACTTTATTTTAATTGGTTATTGATATCTAACTCAACCTATTGACATATTGACCCATCTTGTGCTATTTATCTTACTTGATACGAATGATCATGAGTCATTGAACTTGTCCTTGACTTGTCAACTCTATCTAAGCTTACACCACATGGTATCCCTACATTTGATTTTAGGATCCTATTATCAGTTTTTCATCCTTATGCACTTATGCCATTTTTCAACCTCTCAAGCTTCTTGATTGATTGACTCATCTCACACCATTGGATCAAGATGTATGATGTAATGCAGATAGTTAGATCTGTTGAGACCTAATGTTTGAAAACCAAAGTCTATTTCATGAGCTTGAAATTTACATTCATGTGACCTTCATTGATGTTTAAAAAACCATCAAATTTCATCTCAATTTTTTTTTTTGATAAAGATTAAACTTGATGTTAGTGTGAATGTCTTATGTTGTAGGTCCATCTTTAGAAGCTTATAACTTTAGCAAGAAAGCTCATGTGGACTTAAAAATTTTAATGCATGTTCTTGGCATGAAAAAATACCTATTAATAAAATCATTTATCTCATGGGGGATTCCTAAATTAAGATAAAAATTACACAAATGAGTTAGCTCATTTTTTATGGATGACATCCTGGATGGCTTGGCCCCTTAGACTCAACAAGCTAAACTTTGAAGGCTTAGATCTCGAGATAGAAGACTCATTGAGATATGAAACTTGTGGAGTATGCTCTTGGAACTAATTAAATTGGTCACACATGATATGATGGTCATGTGAATATTTTTGAGCATATTAAAATATTTCATAAGCAAACTACTCCATTTTGCTTTCCATGTGATGGTCTAGCTTCACAAAACTTGTTTTTGAGCTATTGCTTAATCTTCTAAAGCTTAGATTAATTCCTTAAGGAATAAGAATTTTTTTTTATCATTGAACACCATGAAGACCTACCACTTACATATATGACATTAAAATAACCCTTAAGATACCAAAAAAAACATAAGGACTGAATCAGACCATGACTAAGGCTAAAATGGCATATGAAATGACATCAATTTAAATACAATCATGCCATCTGACATTATAAAAATACCTTATATAATATTATGATTAGAGGGGGTTGATCCATTTTGGATTTTGGTAAAAATGGTCAAGATTCTTGGTGATTTCCCGAGGGTGGTATGCTTTCTATGCCATGACTAGTTGCCTAATCCTATCCATTGGGATATGGAGTCATAAATATAAAGGCTAGACATGAAAAATTCCTTGAATAGTACACAAAACACAATAAAACATTATAAATAAAAAATAAATCAAGAAACACACATGTGCTTAAGAGTACTTATTTGAACATAACACAATAATAAAGGAAACACATACCTAATCTAATATTTATAAGACAAACCTTCAACTCTCAATGGTAAGGTTTCAAATATATCCCATTCATAGGGATGGGCAGCTATTCTCCATTATTCCTTGTAAATTAAAAATATTTTCTTTGATTGTACTTGATGATGACATACAATCCACTCCATAGGGTATCAGATCTAGTATACCTCCCTGGTTTTTCTTTATCTTCATCCCATTTCAAGACTAAGTCACCCTCTCAAAATGATCTTAGAACTAACTTATTTTAAAAATTCCTCTTCATGAGTACTTTTTGATGTTCCACAGCTTGATGAGATTTATCTCTAGTCTTTTGCAACTCTATTAACTCTATCAATCTCACCTTCATTGGAGTGTTCTCAAGTGACTATAGTTGATGTGATAACTCCAAGGTAGGTAAATCCTAAGAGATAGACAACCTAGATTCCCTCCCATAGACAAACACAAAAATAGAATTCCCTATTGACCTCATGGGAGTTATCCTATCAGCCCATAAGGATATCTTTAATTTGGTGTGCCAAGATCCTTGGTTATGCTCCAAGGTCCTCTTGATGATTCTTATCAATTTCTTATTAGTATATTCAACAAACCCATTACCTTGAGGGTAATATTTAGATGAAGTGATCAATAATATGCCATTAATATGCTCTAGTCAAGTATTTTGGTAAGCTCTAACCTCATGAGTTGTTCAACCTTGGGGTTGATGGGGCTTTGTTGTTGTCTAACTAATTTAACTCTAGGTTTAAAATTAATGATATGGTATGCTAGGCTAAGATAAAATAATTTAAACTCATTATATTTCCAATATATCATTAAACTCACTACATAGCTCAATGAATGCTTGCTTCTCTAATGTAGAACATACTCTAACTAGTTTGAGGAGTTTGTCCTTAAAGATCAAGACCCTTTCATAATTCTCCTCTTTTGTAGACATACTCACTTTATATTTCTTATTATAATAATTTTCATTGAAGATAATTTCTAAGGTCACCAAACCATTAGGTATCTTATTGGTTCTTAGTTGTACAATCTAATCACCCAATTATTCTTAGAGCCTCCTTTGATTTATTGAAGAAAAGTCAACCTCATTTTGCAAGAAGCATGCTATATGTTTGTCACTATCAAAAACATGCCAAGATAATTAACTATCAGGTACATAAGGCCTTATAATTACCTTAATATGATACTATTTTCAATCTTCCTTTATGGTAGTTAGAGTGTCAAATTGAGCTCCTATAGAAGCTAGTCTATTAGCATGACTATTCTTATCTCTTGGAATTGATTGTATATTGAATGCATTAAACTCTTAAATAAAATACCATGCCCTATTACTTTATGAATTAATAAAATATTTCTTTGTATCAATCACATTCCTCACCTAATGTACAATGAACTCACTATCTTCATACACTTGCAAGTTCTTGATTCCTTTTCTCCTTACCCATTAAAGGCCATGAATTAAACCTTCATACTCATGCACATTACAAGTAAAAATGAAATTAAACTTGTATGAAGCATAATATTATTGTTTATATGAGGTGACCAACATAACACCATCCCCTTCATCAAATTTACTTATTGAACCATCAAAAAACATCTTCCATAGCTCATCACCTTCACCCTCTTCTTTGACAAGTAGAGGTGTTGGTATTCCTTCTTCATGTATAAAATATACTCCCATATTAGTTTCCTCCATGAGAACATAAGGATCCTAATAATAAGTATTATTACCATATTCATCAAGAAACAAATCTATAATTCCTTTAAACTTGGAAGAAGTGCCATCATCTATAATATAATCCTTTTCTTCATAAATAACAAAATTCAAATTAGAACTTATCTCAATATAAGGCTCAATGTGAAACCTTGCAAGAAATTATGTCCTAATTGTCACCTTAGCCCTGTATCTTGTTATAAAATCTAATAAAGACTAGTAAAATTAGAGATAGCTACCTATCTTGATTATGAAGTCCCTTGATAGGTAGATTGCAAAGTGGGTTGGGAGATCCACTACAACTATGTCTTAAAAGATAGGATAACTAGGAAAAATATTCAATAAAACCTTCAAACATTTTCTTAGGCATATTTTCTTTTTAGGTATACCATCCAATTTAAGGAACCCTTTTTATGTGGCTCATATTTCTAGCCCAACTTGTCAGCTACAAATTTAGGCATAACAAAATTAGAAGCTTCACTATCGACTATGAAATTATGTACCAACTTGTCACATATAATGAAGGTGATGTAAAATGGTGGAGATTTATCAGCCCTAGTGGATGGTTAAAAAATGGTAATAAGATAATTTAAAATATAAACATGGCCATGACTTTGATTTAAGGGTGAGACACTAGCAAGGATAACAAATAACTAGTTTTGTAGGAGTTATTTTTAACCAGGTATATGAAGGACATCCCAAAGAGAAATGGATGTTTTAGTGATATTAGAAGATTATATAATGTTTAAAAAATCCATACCTAACTTTTATTGGGATTTTTTAGGTAGATAATTACTTGGAACTTAATGAATAGGATCAGATCTTACCATATTTTTACTTGATGGAGATGCATAAGTTTTTAGAACTATCACACTCATAGCTATGTCTTATTACATTATAGGAGGATTGGATGAGCCTATGGGCATGATAATACCACCTCTTATATTCTTCCTCTTAGCCCTTGTATTATCTAAAATAGAGGCTCCTTGATTTAGCACAAAAGTGTGCTCAACCAAATAATTGGTGAAGATCTCTCCTTCAGGTTACCAATTTTCATTAACTTGTATCATCACCTCCTTTGAATTTGGTAAGAGGGGATTAAATAATAATTAATCCACTAGAGCCTCCTCTCCATTCTCATTATTATCCTTGAATTTTTCTTGCTTCTAATCTTATCCATCTATCAAATTACTATGAACTAGTCCATCTCCCTTGTATTGGTGATAGAGTTAGGATTATATACATTAGCAGGCCTATTGGGATTAGGCTACCATTGACCTCTTCCTCTTCCATATTTTTAACCATACTATTTTTGATAGGGTTAAGGATTATAATGGGTGCCTTGTTGCATATTAGCTTATCTATTTTGAGCCTCTAAGGCTATAAAATTTTCTTTTTAATAAATATTATTGTCTACTTGACTAAGAGCAACCTTAGTTCTGGTATTAACATTAAGAACTTAGGTTACATCTGGAGTAATAAAATAAGTATGAGACAAGGGAGGCATATACATCTTAGATTCTAACTTTATAGATTGGATGATATTATTTTTTGATGGCTAGTTCATATGTTTTAGGGAGAGTGGAATCTCCCATAAATTGAAGCGTGATAGTAATTTTAGTCCCAATGCCTTTAAAATAAGTAGGGAACACAAAACTAGTAGGTTGTCTCATAGGAAGAAGAAATATATGCCAAGTATTTTTAAAAAATTCATTTAAGTCATTCATTATTTCTCTAGGTCCCCTTTAAATCACATTGAGCTAATGTATGAGAAAATCATGGTCACTTTCATTTACAAATATAAAAGTCAATAACACTCTAAAATCATCCCATGTTGTGATGCATCCATATTATAGAGTACTATACCAATCAAGAGCCTTCCCTTTAAAGGACATGGTAAGGAGTCTAATGGAAAGTTTCTCTCAAATAATATTATGTAAACTACAAAATTTAGAAACATGTCTAATGTGCTCACTAGGTGTGATATAAATCTCACCATTTAATGTGGGCACACCTTTTATGGAATTAAAAAGAATGACATCATATGCATGAAGTTGAATTGTATTATCAATATTGAAGGTAGGGAAAGCATGGCATCTACACATGTGTTCTTCTTCAATATATTCAACTTTTTTAGCCTCTTCAACCACTTCTTCCCTAGAAAAATATACTCATTCTTCAAAGGGAAAATTAGGATGTGGATAGTGAATTTCAAGAGTAATTTCTAGATGAATTCGTGGGTTAATAGTATTAGATGTCCTAGCAAAGGATGACCTACTGAGGACCATGAATCATGGGGGAAAGTTTATAACAAAATAATGGTATGGAACTAAATTTAATTTGAAAGAGTCACCAAATACTAATTAGTAAACCAATTTATAATTGGTGTTTGTTAAGACTAGCATTCACCTTGATAAGTTGTCTTTAAGATAATGGGTCCCATTGGGCATACAAGAATTGTCATTGCCAAATATTTCACCCTATAAGATGTTTAAGATTATTACAAATTTTGGAAACATGGGAACATTTATAGGTATGTGGGTGTACCTATATTGGAAATGAGCCTTTATATTTAAGGGAGATCTCCCTAAATATATCATGTAATGCTTATCACTTAAATTAATACTTACTTATGGGGAAAAGAGTTAGAGAATGCATAAATTGAAATTACTCTAAAGGAGGTGATGTACCAAAATTGTCTTCTGCATGACCATCATATTTCTACCATGATGAAACAAAGCATATAGACTAGTCTCTAAGTCTTAATGGGTTATAACATGAACATTTCAATATAAAGGTGAGATGTGAGCAAAAACATAAAGAAAATGAACTAGAGGGTAGATTTCACACTCCAAGGACAAATTTGCACCTTGAAAAAGATTTACGTACTAGACTAAAATATATATGACCTATTAGACTAAGAAATCTTGCTCAAAAAAGAAAGGATAAGGGCAGGATGGATAGAGAATTATCACTCCTCATCACCATACATCACTTGCAGTTTTAGACGATTTGTTTAATACTCAAAAACAAACTTGAATTAATGTTCAAAGGAAAAACATGACATCAATCCATCAATGCTTTGCCATACATGGTGTGGTCTCTCTATAAAGGCTAAAATGGAAGCTATTGATAGAATTTAAGAGATAGAAATGGGAAAAGATAATTCCTAAGGGGAATCAAATGAGTTCCACCTCATTTGGACCATAGTTAAAACTACCTCTACCTGTATGCTTATTTTCAATTTCCTGATTGATTTGAGTCATATAAAGTAGTTACAACCATTAATTATTACTTAAGTCATGCTCCATACAATTGTAAAAATGATATCAAGTTGTTTAAAGATCATTTCTAGCATCTATGCATTTAGAACAATCAGATATATCTGTTATAAATTTATCCTAGTGTCAACTACTCCAAATGGGTTTATTATGGCATGCACAGTGGAGAGAAGGGGTCCCTTTCTTAAAGTTTGTCCTAAAGACGAAACCATTAGGGTTTATGCATATATATTCATGGCATCTTTTAGAATGCTAGATCTTATTCTAATTAGATCATACTCACAGGTCCATTATAGATATAAAACTAATCTCAAACTATTGGTTTTATTATAGTCATTATATTATGACACTTTGCTCGATGCCTAATTATTATTAAGTCCACATAGATCCATTATTTCAATGCCAGAACTAAGAATTTATACATGCATAGACCATTCTTATAATAATGGTAAACACATTCACTAGACAATGCTACAACCCTTAAAAGGTGGACCCTATATGTAATAAATATATGAATCAAAGGTCTGTATTAATCTTAAATGGTGTCCCTATATGTTCTTTATCACCTGACTACATAATTGTGTTATTTTCATGTTTTTTTAATGATCTTCAATGGCAGATCAATGACCTTGTAATACCCATTTTCCTCTATATAAATGGTTTCTTGACTTTAATTGAAAGTCTTTGGCTCACTTTGTTTTAATTGGCTATTGATATATAACTTAAATTGTTGACATATTGAACCATCTCACACCATTGATCTTGATTGATATGAATGACTGCAAGTCATTGATCTTTTCCTTGACTTATCAACTCTGTCAAAGCTTATGCCATGTGGTATCCCCATGTTTGATTTCAAGATCTTGCTATCAGTCTGGTAGCCTCATGAACTTACACCACATGTCAACCTTTTGAGATCCTTAACTATTTGACTCATATAACACTGTTGGATCAAGATGGATGATTTAATGTGGATAGTTAGATCTGTTGGGATCCACTATTTGAAAACCAATGTCTATTTCATGAGCTTAAAATTTATGTTCATGCTCCTCTCAAATGATGTTTGCAAAACCATCATTGATTTTCATGTAACCTTAAAATTTAATCTCAAAATGATTTATTTTACTTGAGATTAAACTTGATGTTAGTGTGAATTCCTTATATTTTAGGTCCATGTTTATAAGTTTGTAACTTAAACCAAAAAACTCGCATGGACTTGAAACTTTCAGAGCATGTTATCAGCATGAAAAACTACCTATTGATATAATCCTTTGGCTCATGGGGGATTCCTGAGTAAAGATACAAATTTCAAAAATGAGCTAGTTTGTTTTTTTTTTGGATGATGTCCTAGACAACTTAGCCCCTTACACTTGACAAGTTGAACTTTGAAGGATTAGATCTTAATATAGAAGACTCATCAAGATTATAAACATATATAGCATGATATTGGTACTAAGTACATGGGTCATGCATGGTTTGATGGTCATGTGAGGCTTTCTAAGCATATTTAAAAATTACATAACAAATTTTCTCCATTCTAGTTTTCATGTGACATCTTGATGATGGTCTGGCTTCACAAAGTATGTTCTTTAGCTACTGATTGATCTTCAAAAGTTTATATGAATTCATTGAGGCATAATCAAACCTATTCCATGTTATAACTATATTGATCACCATGAAGACCTTCCACTTATAGATATGACTCTAAAATAACCCCTGAGACACCAAAAAGAATACAAGGACTAATCCAGACCATGACCAAGACTAGAATGTCATATTAAATGACATAAATTAAACTAAAATAATTCCTTATGACATTATATAAATCCCTTATATAATATTATGCTGATAGGGGGTTGATCCATTTTAGCATGTAGTAAAAATGGTCAATATATCCATTGCAAGTTTTTTACAACTTTTTTATTTGATCTTCCTATAGGTTCTTGAAAAGTTTTTTAAGGCTTCCATACTAGAGTTCCATTGCTTAATTTTGGAATTGGAATTACATGCAAATTTTCCAATGTTTTAGGAAGACTATATACCCTCCAAACACACCCTCTTAGCTAAATGGGACACATTGAATTTATATAACCCTTTGAATGACTAATCATATTTATTATCCTCACTAATAAATGAAAATTTAATTTCAATATTGTGGTGGTCAGACATAGTAAAGGGAAACATCACCAAATTAGCATCCTTGTTAGGGATCATAATGAATGCTTCCTTATTTAAGTAATATCTATCAATTCTAGAGTATTATCTTCTATTACTACTTTTATTATTACACCATTTATACCAAATTCCTCTACTTAGACTTTTACCATTCTAGAGAGGGTCTCAAACTCTATGCATTCTTTTGAATTTGGACCAGAAAAGAAACTCATTACCCTTCTAGGCTTGGTGGTCACCCCTAATTTTATCCTCTTTTTCTTCCACCATATTTAAGTCTCCCCCAAAGACCCAAAGAATTTTTTTTAGATTTATTGCTAGCCAATTCCACAGATTGGACCTTTCTATATAGTCATTAGGGGCATATATATTACATAGGAAAAAACTATAATTTTGAATTTTTAGTAAAACCCAAACAACTTTGTTATAGGGAGAGACACCATGATCAACAATGTCGTATTTGAATCCAAGGTTGACTAAAATAGATGCCCCACCTTTACCTATTTGATTATTAGTGAATAATTGATGAAAATTGGGATAGATAAAATTTAAGACTAAGGACAACTAGGATCCAATAGCCTTAACTTCTTGTAAACATATAAAATCCTAGTTATCTTTTGAATGTCTAAATTATCTTATAATTGGTTTCCTATCAATGGATTCTATCCCTCTCACATTCTAACTAACAATCTACATACACAACCTAGGGGGTAGATAAAGGTCAATTAGATTGACCGTGGGGATTACCCCCACTATTGTATAATCTATTGGAGTAGTCCAAGACTTTATTTTCCTTACCCCTTTTTTGAGGGAATGGTCCTCATTACTATGGGGGGACTCTTTTACCACCTTTTTAATCCTTAGGTGCTATATGCTCTATCAGTGAAGAGCCTAAATCTATTTTAAGTCTTTTTCCTCCTCTTTTAGACATCTAATTTTTAGCACCTATATAATTCTTGTCGGTTAAGGGATCATCATCTGATTTATCTATCTCAAAGGTAGGTATATCAAATTTTTATTTATTAAAGGAGATAGCCATACGAGAAACTTCACTAGAAAGATTATTTTGTTTGATTATGTAATAACTATTATAATAGTATGATGAGCTAGGGCATCAGTAAGGATAACCACATATTCCATAGAGGCTAGATCCACCAAAAATTTCTATTCAAGAAATACATCATCTAGGCTATCAAGAAGATAATTTATCATGTCTAGCAAGGGATTCAAGATATTAATATAAAGTTATAGGGAGAGCATGCACCTAATAATCAAGGGAGGAGTTATATATACCCCACTCTTTTTAATTCTTAGGACCATCCTTTTTAGAAGCCTCAAAAATGGGGATCTATCATTCAAAGGCACACTATTAACTAGAGGATTTTCAAAAACCTATAAATTATTCAACATAGTCTCATCTTTCAGGTCTTCCTTTTCTTTTGTGTATTAGGTCTATTACCTTTATTAACCAACATATGATACTTCTTCCTAAGATGGCTATATTTTTTGCAAAAACAATAGGCATTCAGTCCACCCAATCTTATGAAAGAGTAGGTATGGGATTTTCCCTTCATTTTAAAATTGAGGGAATCCATAAAAAATTATAAGGGCTCTAAAGAAATTAAAACCCTATAATTCATGTGAGCAAGAGACCAACTAGTATATTTTATTCTCAATACTTCTCTGAGGGGTTTTAATTCTTATGGAATAAAATTACACAATTGAATTGATACTCCTATAATGTCAACCCATTTGGGAGTAGTTTTGAAAATGAGGTCATTATAGTCTATTTTTGGGTTCCATGGGACAACTTTAAAAATTGACTGGCCAACTTTCCACAAGGGTTTACTAATATCCCTATGTTGCATATTGGATTTTTTTTTAAAATCATGAAAACCCCTTATTAAAACATTCAATAAAAACTAATATAGAGGCCTTTGTGTTTTCCTCAAACATAATTTAAGCAATTATCAAAAAAATTCATAGAGATGAGAGATTTCTTGTTTAAACAAACAAAGAAAACCCCTACATTTTTAATCATGATTTCCTCCTACTACAGGTTAGATTCCATGGAAATATTTCAAACAATTATAAAGGTATTTGGAAGGATAGAAAGCTTATAAATTTTGTCTTCATTATGCTGTTGCTCTCCATATTCTTCTTTGGACATCATAAACTCAATTCCTTATGAGTGTTTTTCTGATTCTTCTTGTCAGGTAATTTCACTAAATAACCTTTTTGGCACTGTAAATGCTTCAACTTCCACATAAGATGGGTTAGGGAAAATTATCTTATAATTGTAAATCTTATCATCTTGTGCAAAATCACTTGATTCATTAAAATCACCATGCTTCCCCTTCTCCACATGCTCAAACCTATCAAATCTAATGGTTTCCATAATGTTATCAAATTAATACATGCTCCTTTAAAATCACCAAAGTTAGTTGAAAGAGTGTCTAGGAAGGGACACACAAATGGAAATAGGTCATACACCATAACCTAGATAGTATAAAAATAACCAAGCACTCAAAAAAACCATGCAAATATAATAAATTAAACAAAAATGTAAAGGAAAGGGGAATTAAAAAAAGAACAATACTTGCACTAAGTATAGAGAAAGTAATAGGTGTAAAATAAGTAAAGGTGATCAATGCAAGCCATAAGGATATAGCTTAAAGTACCATTAATGGAGGATGACTTTTTGTATCCCCATTACAGAGCTCCAATCCTCCCTCTTCCATTAATATCTTAGTTCCTTTGTACTTGAAAAATTGCTTAATAGAATTGTGTTTCATTTGTTGTATTTATGATATTCAAATTCATTATATATATAATGGATAGTCAAAGTAAATTTTATAAATATTTTAATTCTCTATATCAGTTATTATCTATTCATGTTATGCCTTTTAATAATAATTATGAATTCACAATCACAATAAGTAAAAAATTATGGAAGAAGAATAAATGGATGATTATTATTTTCATGATATAACAATGAATATATAATTCTATTTTTATGAAAATTTAGAACATGATTATATACAAGCAAATTCACCCTTATATACATCTTTAGAGTCACCTCTAGATTCATCTTTAGAGTCACATCTAATTTTATCTTTGGATTAAATAGTATATTCTCTTTGGATTCACATCCAAATTCCTCTTTAAATTCACTTCTATATTCCTCTTTAAAGTCAGCTTTAGATTATTCTTTAGAGTCACCTCTAGATTCAACCTTAGAATAAACTCTAGATTTATATTTAGATTCACCTCTAGGGTCCTATATAGAATCACCCTTAGATACCTATATAAATTCACTAATATATTCCTCTTTGGTTTCAACATTGGACTCTTTCTTGACTTCCCCTCTAGATTGCTCTTTGGATTCATCTTTTTCTTCCACTATGGATTTAAAGTTAGATTATATTTATAACCCCCTTATAATTTGTTTCTTAACCCATAATATATTAAAAAAAACACTCTAAATATGAATATAAACCCTCTCTTTAATTTCCACTTACATGAAAAAAGAGGATACTTATCCTTGCACACCTAAATTATTTTTCCACGTTGTTATTTCACTTTATCACATACAAAATTATAAAATTAATACACATCATATATGTATAAATAAGGATAAATTTACTCACAAATAATGAACTGCTTCACCTTCCCTTGAATATCAAATATTTACTAGTAATAATTATGTTATTTAGTCTCATTTGCACATAGTGGATATTGATCATCCATGTTATAGTTATTCCCTCTTGTAAACTAATGAGTATAAACCTCCTTCCTCTTCTATTAGCACATCACACTCTATACTTGAAAGTGTTTAACCCTAAATTAATGATACAAGGGTAAGTTGGGTTAAGAATATATAAATTATGATTAATAACAACGGTGATGAATAGATCTATAGTAGGCCAATTAATTTTTAAAATTTGATAAAAAAATATTTTGAATTTAAATATTGAGGTATGCCATAAATAGAAATTAAAACCAATTGTTCTTATTGAAAAAATTAAAAATAAAAATATTTAGATAGTTTATTGTGCACATGTGGATATGGCCTGAAATAAGATATAATTTGACTAGATTAGGATCCTAGAGTAGTATCAGATCTTAGATATTTTCATTATGTTGCCTTATATGCTTACATTATATTTATATAGTTTTCTCAACGTAGGAGTCTTATTTAGATGCATGTGTCTTATATAAAATACTAAATAGATCTAGATGCAACTAATTGGAGCCTTCTAGTTTTTTTACCTTTATTTTGATCTATATATATCACACACATATGTTGTGATCTTTATTGAATGATCAAACCCTAGATTTTTCACCCTTAGGGTGATTTTCATAAAAATGGATTAATGGGATCATGGTGTTAGGATGCTCCAATGACTCCTCCATCAATGGGTATTGCCTACATATCTAGTACTCCAAAGAGGGACTCAAACTTATGAAGTTTTACCATACATGATGGATAGTGTGTTGTGTAAACAAGGGTGAAATTTGTGATAATCAAGTACATATAATGACCTAGATTTTAACTAGGAAAATTTGTCTCATGGGTTTATATTTCAATACTTTAGACCTATACATAGATTGATCCTATGACTGATATGAAAATAAGAATGAATAGGGTAGATTTTATCACTTGAATTTTTTATTGTAATTTATTTTGTTGCTCTATATGTGAGAGGCATGAATTTTATAGGTGAGTTATTAATGATGGTTGATCTTGTATATATAATAATCCTTTTATAAAATATCTCACACTAAATAACTTAGGTTGACTATAAGTATGCATTAAATATGAAAATTGGATGATTTTTTGGAATTGGACACTTAATTTAGAAAAAGGACACCTATGTTGATGTAAGAATTTGAATAGGATGAAGTGTTTAGGAAGTTATAAAATAGGTATCGGTAAAAAACTAATAGAGAAGGATAATGATCAAGTTTAGATAATTTTATACATCGTACAAGGCCTAGTCATCATATTAAAATATGACCAAACTAAGATATAAGTAATTTGGCACACAAAGATAGTGGACAAAAGCCTTTTTGAATCAATAAGGTCTTAGTGATGAATTATATAACCATGATAGGTATTTTCCAAGAGTAAAATATTGAGGTCCTATAAAATTTATATTTAGTATCAAAATTCCTCATTTCAATCTAGTAATGAATTTTCTAGTTTAAAGGAAAATAAATACATACCTATGTGTGTATAAAACACATTTAATTTGTGTGATCCCAACTTGAGTTAAATTTTTGTGATAGGAATACAACCAAGGTCATGTTATAATGTATAATCAATGCATTATATATCACACACATAGGTTGTTCTCTTTGTCAAATGATCAAATGCTAAATTTTTCACCCTTGGGGTGACTATCATAAAAATGGGTTTGTGGGATCATGGTATCAAGATACCCTAATGACCCTTCTATCAATGGGAACTGACTACATATCTAATAATCTAAATAGGGACTGAAAAACTATGTATTTATTCCATACATGTTGGATTATGTGTGCATACAGGTGAAATATGTGATAATCAAGTACATACAATGACCTAAATTTTATCTAGGCAAATATGGATCATGGGTTGCTATTTCAATACTTTAGACCTATAGATATATTTTTACTATGAATAATATGTAAATAAAAATGAATAAGGTATATTTTATCACTTGAATTCTTGATTGATATTTCTTTTGTTGCTCTATATGTGGGAGTTATGAATTATATAGGTGATTTATTAATGATGAATGATCTTGTATATATACTAATCCTTTTATAAAATATCTCACACTAAATAACTTAATTTGACTATGAATATGCATTACATATGAAAATTGGATGATTTTTTGGTACAAGACACTTAGTGTAGAAAATGGACACTTGCATTCATGTAAGCATCTAACTAGGATGTAAGGGTTTAGGAAGCTATAAAATAGGTATAGGTCTAAAACTGATAGAGAAGGATAATAATCATATTTAGATAATTTTATATGAGATAAAAGTCCTATTCATCATATTAACATATGGAAAAACTAAGAGAGAATCTATTTGGCACATAAAGATAGTAGACAAGAGCCATTTTGAACAAGGAAGGTCTTAGTGATGGATTACATAACCATGATAGGTATTTTAAAAACTTCAATATGGAGGTGTTATATAATTTAAATTTAATATATAAATTTCCCCCCATTTAATCTAGTAATGAATTTACTAATTTAAAATAAAATAAATATGTACCTAGGTGTGTATAATACACCTTGCTTTTGTGTGAGCCCAACCTGAGTGTTTTATTGGTGATAGACATGTAACCTAGATCATGTTATAGTGTATAATAAATACATTTAATCTAAAATTTAAATAATTTTAAATGGTGAAAAGTGAAGAGATAAAGGTTAGTAGTATACATGTGTGTCGGTGCAACCACCTTTCATTTTGGAAATTTGATTTGAAGAGATGATTCATTAAAAAGATTTAAATCTAAGATTAGGATAGTTTTAAACCCACAATTGCATACATATATAGATATTTTTGGATAATATGCCCCCAACCTTGGAAAAAATGTTAGTTTTCATGAAACCATTGAGCTTATCTCAATCATGCAACTTCATCATGAATATAAGCTAGAGAGTGATTGATCCAATCAAATAAAACTATATATCTAGTGAGGGTGGATGATTTAATGATTGAATCCTATAAATTGGGTGAAGTTAGATGATTTAATCAACTCTAACTTATAAAATTGGTAAAATCGAGTGATTTAGTCATCTCAACCTTAAAAATTTCAACAAATACTATAGTATATTTTCTTAATAATAGTCCTTAAAATTCCATCATGAATATGATAACAGTCCATAGTAGTATTTGAAATATGGAAAATGATATGATTTTACAATTTTAGGTTCCCTTTGCATGGATATGCACCTCATATATGTCTCAAGATAAAATATGGGTATAATCATGGTACCAATGTATATAATGTTTCCACAAAATATTTATTTGAATCATATAACTATGAAAATTTTCCCAACTTAATTTTTTTCAAGTGTGGAGGACATGTTTGCATGACATGCCCCCATTGAATCTAAAGAATATGAAAATTGGTGTGTGTATAACTAGTTTCCATAAAATTAACCCATTATAATTTGAATTTATGAAAAATGTAGAGATCATCCCTCTATGACCCATCCCATTTTATGTGAGTAAATAAGAAACTGGTAGTTAACTTACATCAAATGGATAATATAACTACATAATCTATGATTGGATCATGTAGTGTATAGGAGGACCATGTCTAGGTGGATAAATCATTGAATCATGTAAAATGTGATCACATAAATTATTAAAATGAATGATAGAGATTATGGAAACATCTATAGAGTAACATTACAAGCTCAATAAGTAATCATTCACACACCTAAGATCACTCAAAGGTAAAATAAAAGGCAATGTCTAATGACACATCATATAAGAGATATGTTCAAATTACACATGATAAAAGGGATATGACTTAATAAAATTTCCACAAATCATACATTTACATATCAAAATGTCCACATACAACAAATTATGACATGCTTAAATGTCACAATAGACAAACAAAAGAACATGGGTTATAGACGATGGAGCATATTTTAATGTTCAAATGAATAAAAATAAAAATCAAGGATAGACACTCAAGGAAGATCAAAAATAAAATCATGTAATCATAATAAACTAACATAATAATATCATATTATTCCTTATACATCTATGTTATCAAAAAATACTAAGTATATAGCATATAAAGTACATTATGAATGATATAAGCATTGGTAAAGGCATGTGTAAGTACATAAGATAAAAAAGGATAATGGAAAGTGATCATGTAATAATATAGCCTATGTGTATCATGATCAAAGAAGTGAATTCCCACAATAAATTAATGTCATGAGTAGAGGGAAGGCACAACATTTATATATGCATATATTATGTATATGGGCATGCTGGTGTCAAACTCAAATAAGTGTGAAACATGTGTATATATAGGAGATGAATGATATGTTATATACTAACATGAATAAAAAAACACATGTATAATGAATAGTATAAAATAAGAACATGTTGAATTTTTGGGTATTTTTAAATTATTTGATTTTTTTAATAACAAGAATACTCTATTTTTTTGGAAATTTTTGAAGGATAAGCCAAGAAATAATGTGCAAGGAAAAGTGGTATTATAATCTAATGTACTCATGAAGGAGATGATTTTTTAAATCCTCTATATCATGTTTATCATATTCATATGTTCTGTAATAATTATCATTAGGATCATACCAAATTTTTGTAGCACTAGGATCATAACATTATTCTATGTTAGTAGCATAGGAAATATGAAAATTCTTAGGTTATTCCTAAACTTGTGATATATCATCTTGAGCATATATGTATGAAAAAATAGCTTCCCTATAGATTGTATTTTCATTCTTCAAAGTAATTTTTCTTTAGTATGGTCATAATTGCAAAAATGTTACATCTCATTATGGGATATAAAATAGTCACATATATTTGATTGCACACTAGGAAAAGATGTAAGTTGTACTTTAAGTTTTTGATATTTTTGTAACATATCTTACTCTATATTTTACTCTTAAATATTTTCTTGGTCTAATTTTTTCATTTTCATTTGATTTTCCTCTAAATTGTCTTTTGATACCCATATGTGTTGTTTTTATTCTTGCACTTTTGGAGAGGTATTTAAAATGTGAGTGGTTTTCTTGATTGATGAATCAATACTATGATCATCAATATAATTTTTCATTTTTATTTTTTTGTTCAAGGAAAAACAATAATAAGTATTATGCCCATGCATTCTATGGTTTACATAATAGTATTTGGATTTCCTTATAGGATGTAGAGGAGGTAATAGAATCACTTTATTTCAAATCATTTCACTTGGAATATTATTAGCAATTTGTTCAATTTTTTAATACATTTTTTTATAGGTATTATATTATGGATTTTCATTTGGATATGAAACATTACTAGATGAAGATGGGAATACAAGATTAACACTAGCATGTTTTAGACTCTATAGGTATGTAATCTGATTTTATAATGATGTTATCTTAGAATCATAAATATGATTTTTTTTAACTCCTATATTAACTTTCTCATAGTAATATTTTGATATTTTATGGATTCATAATCCCAAACCCCATGTATTTTTGATTGAAAATGCATACACATACCATCTTGGATTTTTTAAGGGCTTGTTGGTTACCTTATTTTGGAGCTATGGGATGGGAAACATATCCTTTGAATAAGTGATAACATGGACATAGTTATATTTATGGTAGATATCACCCTCTTTAGGTTTATGAGGAATGACACATTCCTTTTTTATTCATTTTAAATGTTCTTAAAACTGATATGAGAATAATAAATAAGAAACAAGAAACACACAAATGCTAACATTTAAACATGATAGGAAATGTTAGCGATAGATAAATACTACAATTTAAAACCATATAAGGTGGAAAATCTCAAATAAACTATTGATTTCACCAAATGTTTGACCCAAAATTGATGATGCAAGGGTAAATAGGGTTAATAATATAAAGATAATCAAGTACAAGGGTTATAAGAATATCTATATTGAGATAAATAATTTTCAAAATTAGATAAATGATATTATGAATTTAAATAATGATATATGACAAAAATATAAAGTAAAAATAATAATTTATATCTCAATAAAAAATAAAAAATATTACTTAGTAGGTTTATTATGCACATGAAGATCTAGGATGGAACATGCTATAGGTGGACTAGATAAAGATTATATAATAGTAGAAAAAGCCTATAATTTTGAATTATGTGGCCTCAAACTCTTATGACATATATAGAAAATTAAGTATATGTAGGTATTTGATCTAAACACATGTGTCATTTATAGAATACTGACTAGATATAGATGTGACCAATTGAAACCTTGTAGGTTTTTCGTATTATTTATTCTAATGTATACACATCACACGTAAAAGTTTTCACTCTTTATCAAATGATTAGACCTTAGATTTTTCATCCTTGGAGTGACTATGGTAAAAATGGGTTAGTGGAATCATAGTGTCGAGTTACCCCAAGGAACCATCTATCCATACACACTACCTACATAGCCAACACTCAAAAAAAGGAATCATAATTATTAATTTATCCCCTATGTGTTGGATTGTGTGTGAAAAAGGGAAAAGTATGTGATAATAAAGTATATAGAATGACCTAGATTTTAATTTATAAAATATGGCTCAGGAGCTATGTTAGGTAACTAGGTTGCACCCTTAATAAGGGAAAGACTATTCACATCCACCTCAAACCTAGACCAACATTATAGTGACCTGTAGGCTATGGGATACCTAAGATGTAGGTCAAACCTATAATTTTGATGGGTATATATCCCCTAATTTTTTAGTTTACCTCTCTCTAAGAGCTAATCATATTGTAATGAAAGTAAAGCAATGAAAACTAATAAAAGAACCTACTCTAAAGCGGTAATACACTAGTGATTAATTATCCACTCTAAGTCTATCCTTTGAAACCCACTAATGAACTTGATGTAGAATACAAATGATGAAACTTCTTAATGGTTTTATAATCATGTATATTTCATATGTATGTTGAGATTTATACAACTTGAAGGATAAATGCCTAGATCTACACAAGACATTATTGGTTTATGATATTTCAAGACCACTTCTACTTGCTAACACTTCATATAACCTACAATATTATAGCATCATAAAATTACATGCATAAAAGGATCTATATATGAAAAAATAACACATAAATTTTTCAAATCAAACTCTCATGAAGAATACTATAATTAAATAGAAATCTTTAAATATTCTCTTATTGATTTAAAGGAGTACAAGGTAATATTGATAGAGCTTTGCTACAACCATCTGAAGGATGCCAAAGAAAGAGCTCAATGCCTACTTAAATATAAATTTTATAAGATAAGAGATGATATTATAGGCATGGGAGAGGCCATGAATGAGGCCAAGGTTGTGTACGGAAATTATAACATGCCTGTTCACCCTCTTCATGCATTGACATTTATTCAATGAGTCCACATTGGCATTAAGAGTAGGTATGGAGGTTGTAATTCCATTATTTAACTTCATGGAGGCTCTAAACACACCCAAAATAATCCAATATTCTTTCTCATAGTAGTTACACAATGTAAATGGGGTGTGGATGGGTCTCTAATAGGCATTAAGCAACCTTCCTTTCAATGTGTCTGTAGACTTGTCCTTGAAACTACCTCTAACCTATCATAATGGCCTTTAATTTGGGATATGATCAACAATATTGTAGTTACCAATTATTCAAGGTGATTTATCAATACCACCATGCCATTCTATGCCTTCTAGACTCTTCTACTTGCATGTTATGTGGGCTTATTTTGCTTGTTCTTCATCTTTCTACTCATACTCATTGTTCAAATGATCAAATAGCTATAATAAGATCTCAAATCATCTAATAATACATAGATAATTCTTATACTAACCCCTATGAATTGGAATTGATATCTCTTAAGTGTCCTTCATCTAAAACACATTATCCCTATATGACTAGGCCACTTGAACTGGCTTCATAGATTAAATGTTTATAAAGAGATAGTAGAGATATTTATAGGCACCTTCACGCATAAATTCTAACATTATATAGGTAGAATAAGCCTTGAATTTACCTCTCCCATAATTTGGAACTCTTGGTTAAGCTCTAAAATACATATTATTCCCAAAACCCTATAAATTTACACATTCAAGAAGTGATCATATAGTTTTCATACCATTAAGTACCATAGACATGAGCCCCCTTGAGCTAGAAACTTGTTTCGATTGTTAAAAATGAAAGTCCTAAGAACTTAAATTCACCTTTCACTAAACCTCTCTAGTCAAGTCACTATTAGGGTTTAAGGGGGTTTTAAGAGTACTTAGGGGTCTTAAGTATGGTTCATAGAGCTTAGAGATTGGATCTCTAAAATAATTATGCCAAATTCAAGGCAATAGAACTCTCCATTTTTCCTAAAGTGGTGGTCTCCCAATACATATTATCTAAGCTATGATGAGCATTTGAAGATGTTATTTGTGGGAGAAACATGCTCACATAGTAGCTCCCATGTGTCTGTAGTCAAAGTGATTCAGTGTAGAGACTTATCCTAATGTTGAAGGTGACAAGGATGTGTTTAAACATCATAATGACTCCAAATTTGAGTTTTTAGGTGATATTAATACTCAAATGGCCCTTTATTCTATGTTTTTGTGATATAGTCATAGTAGAGATGATGGATCAGTTTGTCTTCAGACCTTGACCATAAACTTTGGTCTAAACCCTATAGTTTCAAGGCACTCTTAAATCATATACAACCTAAAAATTAACTCATAGATACTATGGAGTAACATAATTGGTTTGATTAGACCATTTGACTCTCTTTGGAGAGCACATAGTCATCTATCTCAACACATGTACTTGTTTGCTTGTTGAACCAGTCATAAAATATACTTTGGTGGTTGATAAAGGGCTTGTTCAGATACTCTAGGGTACATTTTCCCTCCTTGAATTCATTTTATATATAAATATTTCTCATTGATTTGTTTGTCAGCTCAAACTAACACTCCCAAGCCAATTTCAAATAGTTTGTTTCCCACATGTGTCAACCATTAATTTAATGTTGTAGACATCTAAAACTATCTACCAAGAACCTCCAATCAAGATTTAGACCAAATTATACCAAAATGTATAATTTGGGTTAAAATATTTAAAACACACTAAATGATGTGAACCTATCATATATAAGTGCTGATTTTAGTAAAAGTATCACTAAAGGGAAATGTAATTTATGAGATAGTTAACTTTGATCAAATCATTTCAAGTAAAAATGACATTTTTGCACCTGGGTGCTCTATATTGATCTTTTATACCAAATTTATTTCATAAGACACATGCCTTTATTATTTTGTGTTGGAAAAATCCTAAATGGGATAATAGTTCCAATGCATCTAACATCATCTTCAAATTCTAATTTAGTCAAATTTTGAGCCAATAATATTTCCTTTTAACCAATATGATTAATTTGAACACCAATTTCCAAGATTTACACCAAAATAGATAAATCATGTTTAAGACTAATTAGTTTGAATCAAGATCTTAAGTTAATTTTCCATGTAACTTTTTGAATATTTCATTAATGGAAATTAGTTTATAATAATAACATCATTAGGTCAGGTCATTTATGTGGCGGTATCCCTAGGCCATAAATGCAACAAATATCTGATTAAGCCCTCACATGCCTCTTTAATGCCTCTCTATCCTAAATATTTATGAGGGAATTTATTGATTTTAGCATCCAAAATTGAATGGGTTATTAGCCACATATCTTCATCTTGAGATGGATGGTTTAGGTTCATTATTATCATTTGCAATAATCTATAAATACAAGGCCTCACAACCATAATTTTAAGCTTGGATAGTGTAAACTTACCATTCAAAAATGATTCCAAAGCCTCATAAAATTAGTGTTATTATGACAAATTGTTGAACATATATAAATCCATCACAAGCCAAAGGTGCCAAGGAGAGAAGGAGACAAATAATTCCATTGTTGAATACTCTTTGATGCACAAATTGAGCAAGCCAATATATGAACCATTTGAAAGCTCTAAGGAAGGTGAAGGAATGTTTCTTTTATATTTTAGTTGTTGTTTTCATAGGAAATTTTGTTACTAAGCTCCCCCTAGTGTATAGGCCTATATATGTCATGCTTGTTAGTGTGTTAGTTTCATTTTTATTTCATTTTAAACTAACACTTGATCTAACCCCCTCTCTTGATTAAAATTCCTAGTTCACATAATGACATGCTCAGTGGAAACTAGATCCATAAGTTTGATCAAATAGCTCCTATAAGCAATCTACTAACCATTTTCATGTAGGATATTGGAGTTTGAGGCCAAAGAGAGTGAAAATTTTGATCAAAAAGACATTTAATTAGAAGTCATAGTTTTGTCACAATGGAGTTATTATGTCATCTTCTAAACCACAACCCACAATGAACACAGTCATAATATTTGTCAATTTAGTCACAATATTGCATCTTAATTATGTTTTTGGACTAGCATTATCTCTATCTATAGGTCTAATTGTGATATTGGAATACTGCTACTCAATAGTAATAATATTTAGATCCCATGATTCCAAGTAGCGATATTGCAATACTACAACTCCATAGTCATGATATCACAATACCATGATTTTGATAGTAGCAATATTATCAATTCAAGTCAGGTATTTCAGTTAATCACTAGAGGTTATCCTAGACTTTTTGGGTTAAGTGATAATACCACAACTCCCTAAGTTGTGGGTTTGCTCTATCAAATTTAATATTATCTATTAGAATAGTGATATTATTGATTTGTATTTACTAACTCATGAGTTGTGATATTGTGTTAACCAATCATAGTTTTATAGAGTTGTGGTATTGGACTATGGAATTTTGGGGTTGCACTATGTGAACCTGAGAGCTTAAATTTTAAAGTTACTTATTTCATTTTAAAAAGTGCTTCAAGGTTAAACAAAATTTTAACCATTTCCTTATAGGGCCCACTTAAAGAGTGATCAAAACAAGCTTAATCTAATATTGTTAAACCTCTTTTTGGGTGATTAAAAAGGATTAAGAACTTTCATTTTGTTCTTAAGGAAACACTTAGATGCTTGTTTGAATATTTTTATACTTGTTCTTCAAAATTTATGTAACTTAAGGCCAAGGGTCTAAATAGAATCACCACACCTTTCATTTAGTGCTTTAAAATTAAACTCACTTCAAATTTTTTTTGTAAGTTATTTATAATTATTTGCTTAGTTAGTTTTATTTGAGAAAAAAGGAATTTGTTAATGTATGCTCTTCACCCATCCCCTATAGGGAACTTATGGGATCAAAATCACCATCTTCACTAAATATTACATGATTCCAAAGGTGTAAAAGAGATGTTGTGAAGGCTCTCCCCAAGATTCACATGGCTTGGGTGATCTAGAAACAACCATAAAGCACTTTTACTTAGTATTTGTTTCATTACATCTTGGTTTGTGAGGGGAACTTCATTACCTCCCATAATTTATATAGGGAAGATTTGACCCAAAGATTCATCTCCCAAAATTATATTAAACCCCTCTCCATGGGGGGTATATAAATTGGGATCACTTGGATGATGGTTTGTGTGGTTAAATCATCTCCATTAGTAGAGGCAAAGCTCAAGATGTTTGAGCATGTTCGACATCACACTACATTGAGCAAGTGAAGGATTTAGTGGTTTTAAAAAAGACAATATATTTATACAAAAATCCATATGATGTGAACCCAAATGACATGCACTTATTTTGTATGTTGATGTGAAATTTTCATGCATTTAATTCATCTAAATGATCAAAAACCAATTAGTTTTAGTCAACCCCACTTTGCCACACCCTTGATAGGATTTAGGGAGATTTTATTAGTTGCATTTGGTCATTTGTATTTTTATTTATTGTTATTTTTAGACTAAAACTAATGTGTTTATTTATATCCATGTCCAAAACCAATTTGTTTATATGTCACTCTTTTGTCTAAAGAGGCATTATGCTAGCCATTTTACACCACACTTGTGCCTTGCAAAAATTTTCTAAACTTGTTTGTGTGTGTCACTTGAATGAAATAGGAACCATTATAATTCTCAAATTAATTAAGAATTTTTTACACTTCAGTTTTTAAAGCAAAATATTCATCACATAATTAAAACATGCTAATGTTGTTATGCTACTCAATTTGTTTACCTTGTATCAAAAACCATTATTTCAAACCATGTCACATATGTCATTTGGACCTTGTTCATGAATATCATCATGTTGTCCAATATTTTCTATCTTGTTTGGTCAAAATCCTAGTTTTCAATTAACCTTGTCAAGTTTGAATTCAAACATTGATTATTTTTATTTAGGCCTCACTGCATAGGGGTTGATACACATATCTTTCTCTTTTGGGTTGCGTAACTTTGGTTAATTGATTACCTAAATTTGAAAACTATTGTTTATTTGTTTAGAGCCTATCCTCATCATTATTTTTGCTTTTATTTGGGAGAACACAACCTTTATCAAAGAGCCTTTTACCTTATGCCTTATGATAGCTGATCATGTTTATGTTTGATTATGTATATTAGGTTTATGTCAAAGTTGTTCCAAACTTGTTAGATTAAATAAAATCATCAACATCCTTTGTTTCAAGCATAGATTTTGATTTTGTTTGGAAAAAATTCCTAACACGACCTACTTGAGCCTAGATTTTGACTCCACATTTGGATAAAAGACCTAGAACTCTTTTTCATTTCCTAGTTTAGACCTTGTTTGGAACACTTTAGCCTAGACATTTGACATGTCAGTTTTTATTGAGATGCTTGACCTTTTGTGTGTATGAAAATTGATGTTAGACATTTGATGTTAGATTTTTTTATGCCAAGTCTTAGCACAAACCATTTTAAAGATATAACTCCATGTTTAAATCATTATCTGGAGATACAACTCTACCTATTTTAACCATGTTAGACCAAGTTTGAACCATTTTTCCTTTGGAAATAGTTTTTAAAAGTTTATAAAAATCTAATACTTTTTGTTTTCAAATCTTTCTTAATTGATGTAGATATCTCTAGCTACACTTATGATGGAGTCACGTACAATCTAAGTTATGATATAATGGCTAGACAAAATCTAAATAGAAATCATTATAGGGATATATTTTGTATGGAGTTTTATTATTCTCCCTAAAACACTCCATATGGGGAACAAAGTCAAAAATTGACTTAAAATACAACTCAAAACTCCAACTAGGATGATATGGTTTATGAGGAGGACTTGGATGCTTTGGCTTATCCAAGAAATTAGGCTCCATAATGTCACACCATTTCCATATCAAGACCTCATCCTTTGGATTGTACAGGTAATAAATCTCCACACCACCCTATTATTAACATTTTAGGGATTCATCCTTTAGCTCATGTAAGTAATCAAGATCCACACCAACCTTTTATTAAAATTTTAGGGTTTTGGCCTTTGGCTTATGTGATCAACCAAGATCCACAATGCCATTTCATTATCTAACCATAGACCATTCCTCATCTAGTACCAATCTAATCAATCCATCATCTAAGCTAATCATTCAAAGAAAAAACTATGTTCAAAACTTGTATTTTCCAAATCATTAGAAAAGAAGGCCAAGAGAACCAATAGATCTAAGATGTTAATGTTAAACCAATCATTTTTTATAAGTCAACCTATGATGAATCACCTTTCAGTCCTATACCTATTATTGAGGAGTCTAACTCTGAGAAGTTATTATTTAATGAGTCACTTCTTAATGATTATAACTACCTTTGGGAAAATCATTTTCTCGACCATATGCCTATTTTTTAAGAGCCTCTCTCTAAAAAAATAGTTTTTGGGGAGTTCTCTCTTGACCTTTTTCCTATCATTGAGGAGTCTCACTTTGACAAACTAGTCTTTGTGGCACTCGTTATACCATCATAGGCCATCACTTATCCAATACCAAATGTTCACCAAGACATCATTGCAATAAATTAACCATTAGATAAACAATCAGAATTAGATTCAATTTATATTCTTGGACCAATAATAGATTTAGCATTAGAATTAGAATCAACATCAGTCTCAACATCAGATTCAAAATCCCTTGAGTCAAAATTAGATTAAAAAATAGAGTACATTGTAGCTATTACAACATTGGCTATACACGCCTCATAGATCAATTTGAATACATTTTTTATCCTTTTATGATTTATAAAGATGATTACTTCATCTTCAACATAATTTTTCTTAGTATCTTATATGAGGATTATGCTTCCAAACCCCATACACTTACTATTCTACGTGTCATTACCACCAACCAACATAGCCATATTATTGACATTCCATCTCCTACAAGTGTTGATTATGACCAATAGATCACACCTTATTAAATTACATCCATGCTAACATATTAGATGAATAATAATAAGAATTCCAAGACTATATTCATGCATAAGAACCATCTCCTAGTGAAAGTTTTTTGGAGGTGCTAGATGATAATCAAAGTTCAAACTTAACATATTCTAGTGAAACCTTTTTAATTGGTAGAAACCTCTTTGAGGTGTAAATAGATGATCACAAATGTCTTTCACTACTTGATGAAGACAAAATCAAAGATGACATAAATATAGCTTCCAATCTATAGCCTAATCAAATGGTAGCTACTCTCAGGCCTAAACAATAAAAACATTTAGTGGTATTATTAAGAGAATATTCATAAGTATTTATCTATACCACATCCAAATTTATATCTAATCCATAATAAATAACATTATTTATGCCTAAAAACCCCAATCTTCATTTATTTTCCAACCATTCCACATTCCATTATCCTCTACCATTCCATTTACTAACTAGACTTATCATCCAAAATTTATCCCTATTTACTATCCATGACCACACTTTCCTTATAGAGGATACAAATATACCTTGTATTTATGCTTTAAGGAATCAAAATTGATGACCAACGAAGATCACAACAACATTTTTTGCATCCAAATCTGTAAGCAATTTTAGACAAAACAACTATTCAAATGAGGTGTGGGCTATAAATTAACATGATTGATTATTTTATTTGTATCATTTGTTGATAAATACATGTATCTCCACTTCAAAATGAAAAAAAAATTCATATTCCATCTACCATACCTAGGCTAAACACATTAATAAACTAACAACCATCATTAGCCAAAAACATGTACCATGCCATTTTCATTTACCATTCTTTTTGCCATTATCGCATACCCATCCAATCACCCAATAGGGGAAACCATCTTACCATATTATCCAATATATCAAACCATCATTATCCTAGACCAAAACCATTCTATTTTACCATAGCATTCTTAACTAGACCAAAGCTAGTTGTTAGTCACCCTATCCAATCTTGTTTTGATCTTGGTTACTTTAGTTATTCCTACATTTTTTCTGAGGAAATTCCAATCAAGTTTAAATAATCAATAAAATCCATTTTTACAATGATAGTATATGGAATTAATGTGACAATTAATCTAGCAAGATATCTTTCATTTTTTATCCTATATCAAATTTGTGTATGTGAGCTTAATTATATCATCTACTAGGGCAAATTAATATCCACGGTCTTGATACTAATTATAACCACATATGGGAAAATTATTATAATTTATATAATCCATTGTATCCTAGTTATAACCATTTATGGAAAACCTAGGGGAAACACTTTTTATCATGAATTATTGCATCACCTTGCAATTGTTATTTTCATTTGACTAGCCATTTGCCAGATTTGAGAACTTGTTGGGACCTAGTTAGTTCTTCCTCACCTTTTGTGTGGATGAAATAACTATTATTTTAGGTCATTTTTGGACTATATAGGCCAAACTCAAATCATTTTGAGGTCACCTCAGTCCCCCTTTTCATGTGCTCTCACCATTTTGTGAGCAATCTAAGCCAAATTCTCTCACCATTTTATGAGTAGGTATCTTGTCATTCTCTAATGAGTTGAGATACCTCAAAATTCCAAAAACATTTAAAATATTTTGAAAATCTAAAAACATTTGTCTTATCTAATCCTAGTTAGTTATCCTTGATTTACTCTACTAGGTCATAGTCATTTTTAGGATGCTTTCTTTTGCTTTTGTTTTTAAGGTTTCTATTTATTTGTTTATTTCAAGTTATTTATCTTTTTATGTGTTTTTTGTGTATTTATTTATTTATTTGTCTGCTTGTCTATTTATTTGATTTTAGCACTATTGCCTCGACTCATTTTATATGTGTTCATTAGGTGATTCTTTATACATTATTCTTGAGTCCATCTATATTCATACATCAACATCATCACCATGGTTTTTATCATTAATACATTATTGTTAAGTGTTTATCAGATTGAGAGTTAATATTTATGCATGTTTGATCCAATTCCTCATGGTTTTCTATCATGAAACTTGTAGTCATATTAAATGTCCAAATTAGTAGCTTGATTGTGCTTGTGACACCCAAACCATAAGACCATCTTACATGCTCTTATAACCTTTCAAGACACCTTTTTTATTATAAATGATCATTCATATACTTCTCAAACCTAATTATAGCTCAACCAAGATGCATTTTCCATGTTAATTCCATCCCCCCAAGTCTTGAGCCTATAAGATAGCAGTGCTAGGGTTAGATTATAATATCAGACCCTAGGGTGTCCCATTTTTAGTGCTCTTATCCAATCACATTTTGAGCCCAAATGATCATTTCCTGGTAATTTATATTCTTCATTATGTCATCCTAACATGAAAAAATTTAACCTATGACCAATATATCTCTATAAAATCCCATTCAAAGTTCATTTAGAAGGGGTTGGCAAATATTACAAAATCAAGCAAGAATAAAAGTAAGACCACTAAGTTAAATTTCCCTATTCTCTACATATAGCCATCCAATATAGCTACCAACATATTCAAACCCTCAAACTAGTCCCTAACCACCTTAGGCACTCTAAATTTGGCATTTTTGCATCTATATAACAATATTACATAAATCACATCAAGTGAGAGAACTATATATGGCTTGATCCCTCTTCAGATTATTAGCATGTAGGTAGCATTCCCACATAAGGGGTATGGATACATGTTTAGTGCATTATACATGTACTAAACTCCTCTTTCTCAAAGTTTTATTTAAGAATAATGAAATTATAGGGTTCAAGATTAAATCACATCTACAAGGATCTCCATCAACATTCAATATTCAAAATTTTATAGGTACGTTCATACAAGGATAATAAACAAAACCCAAAAAAATTAGATCTATGTGACTAAATTGGACAATAATGGTATGACCTAGATTATAATGCCATACCCCAAAGTATCATGTTTTTGACACTCATATCCTTTCACTAAAAAAAATTTAGATCTAGATTCATGACACTATCCCAGTCTTGCATAGTCAATTTTAGCCTCTATCTCAACCATCTCAGTCCAATTTTAAGCTAAATTACATTTCTCCTTTTTCATTAATATTTTAAGAAAGGTTTAAAAGGCACAATAAATTATAAAAATTAGTACTCTAATTATTTCAATATTATTTACTAATTTATCTATTCTAGACCATTAGCTAAATTAGGAATAAGATTCTAATATTCCTAAAACTGTTAAAACATTTGGTGACCCTGACTTACTTCATTTGTGCATTAAAAACTTTAGAAACCCTAGGGTAAATTCCTTACTAATTTTTTAAATAATTTTCTAAGTTTTCCTACATATTTTAAAATATAAATTATCATTTAATTTTTAAATTTACTTTAGTAATTTTAAAAATAATTTCATTCAAAACCCTAGTTGCCTATACTAGATCCAAGTATTTTTTCCAATATTTTTTCTCAATTTTTCTAGCATTTTTAAAGTATAAATTCACATTAATTTTTTTCAAATTTACCATAGTAATTTTTAAAATAATTTCATTAAAACCCTAGTTGCACTATACTAGTATCTATTGCTTTTGAGGTATCTCCTTACACATAAATCAAAATTTCCATGTATTTTTTAAAATTTACCATAGTAATTTTGAAAATAATTTTTCTTTCAAACCCTAGTTATATATACTAGGTCCTATTTCTTTTGAGGTATCACCTTACATAGAAATCAAAATTTCCCATTTAATTTTTAAAATTTACCATTAATTTTGAAAATCATTTTTCTTACCCTAGTTGCATATACTAGGTTCCATGCTTTTAAGGTATCACCTTACATGTTTGTGAGCATTTGTATCCTTTTTATGCATATTCTAGTTCATTTCTTTAGATTTTATTTTTTAAATATTTTATTTCATTATTTAAGTTGTTTTCCTTATGCCACCTAAGCTCCTTAAATCTCTTTCTTTGAGATAAAGTGCAAGACTTAGTGGAAATCCTCTATAATTCACCTAGATTCCTTCAACCTGACCATATACTATGGATAAACAACCAGATCATCTTCTTATTATATATCCTACACATCCAAATTACAATAATTTCCATGAGGATAATTTTAATAATGATTATTGCAAGAATAAAAATGATGATACAAACATCGATGCTCACCACATCAGGTTCTTGATTTACTTCCACCTCTTATTGATAATGATGTTATACTCAATAAAGACTTGATTCTACAAAGTTTTAGAGAAAGACTCAAGGCATAGCCATTATATCATATTATGATCTTACAATCTATCATGGAAATTAAAAAGGCTAAGCAAGTTGAGTCTTCCATTCCTTTAGAGAAACCAGTTACACGTGACACTATGGGGGAAACTATGTCTCAATAACCCCGTATAGCATCCCAACCTTCCTATGAGGCACCAATAGTTATGACTTGTACATATTTATCTCTTGATGTGGTTTCCCTTATGAAAGAGATAAAATATCTTCAATATAAGGTGATACATCTTGAGAAAGGTTCCTCTAGACCTACACAGGGCTTGGATTATTTTGCTCTACTTCATACACAATTGGCATGTCATATTAATTCTACACCCTTGCCACCAAGTTTTGTTCAACCCAAGCTCGCTCTATATTATGGAAAGGGTGATGTAGAGACACACTTGAGATCTTTTCATGTAGCATTCTTAGACTATGTGCCAAATGACTAGTTACTAACCAAGCTATTTTCATGGAGTTTAAAGGATTATGCTTTATAATGGTTCTATAGTCTACTAAATCAGTCAATCAATGCATTCAATCCTCTAATTGATATTTTATTATCTCATTTCATCATTAACATTATTGATAATTTTTTCTATGCCCAAGTTTCATACTAGAAACAAAGTTCAAATGAGCATCTCATAGATTATGTTCTTTGATATAAGACTATCTTGGCTAAGATGACTAGACCCATGGCCAATTAAGAGTTATAAGATCTCTTAAAATAGAGTCTTCTACCAGATTTTAATGAATCAATAATGTTAAAAAAATTCTCTTCCTTCACTGAGTTATGTCATACACTAAAGGAAAGGGAAGTTAAACTAATTTCAATAGGCAAACTCAAGTACATGAGCATATCCAAAACAACAAACAAGAGTAACAATAAAGTCCCATATAAAGTAAAAGTCAAAGATAGCAAAATTCAAAATCAACTAATAGCTATTTCAGCTTTAGAGTCCCCCTCAGTGAGTGGTTTTATTTGCACCTCCTATGTAAACTTTTTCCAATCTACCAATATCTACAGCTAGAGTTTTATAGTAATTTTTGGAATTTAATATCATGTCTCTCCCTCCTATTAGGGAATTTGATCCAACAAAGCCTCTTCCATAAGGATATGATCAGAATGCATTTTTTGATTTTCATAAGGCACCAATCCACAAAATAAATAGATGCATTAGTTTGAAACACAAGATATAGGACTTGATAGATGGCAATGTTATTGATTTTGACACTCTAGTTGAGCCTCTTTAGGAAAATCAGAGATAGGATAAATCTTTGAAAATATTATCAAATCATTTCTCACAACATTTTAAACAAGAGATAAGGGATACATTAGGTGTTCACTATGTATATAATGCACATCCTCCACTAGCTACATATTAGGAACCCTTAGTTAAGTTACAACCTTTGAGAAACATGATTGGTGTGTATAATTCCAAAGTTCTAGCTAGACCATCCATCTCTTTCTTAGAGTAGGATATTTTTTAGGATGATTCATATTACCATGAACTCTTTATCAGATCTTACATTAATCATCATCCTATTCAAGTGTTCTCATAGATAATGGATCTAATGTGAATATGTGCACCATGACATTACTATATCATTTGGGATATTCAATGTATGATATTACCCTAATGGACATAGTTATGAATGGATTTAGTGGGAACATAAAAATTTTATTAGGTGATATTGTACTTCCTCTACAAGTTATTCCAACACATGTGGCTACACCATTTACTATTTTTAATAGTGTAGGATTTTTTGATATGTTACTTGGTCAACCATGGATTCAAAAAATTTGAGCAGTACCTTCTACAGTTCATAGATGCATGAAATTTATTCATGCTACTTAGGTTGTTATAGTTGGTATAGTTCCATAGGAGTTACCACTCCTCACTTCAGAGCCATCTGTTACTTTGAAGTCACCAATTTTAGCTTCTCCCCTAGTTACAGTTCTTTCTCTAGTTCAGATTCAGACATTGAGTCCTTCCTTATCAGCATAGATAGTTCATACATGTCCATAAATGCCTCTTTTAGAGAAATTATATATATTTTATAGCTATAGTATCCACACCTATGGAAGTATCATTTAGGTCTCATGCCTGGATAAAAAAATCACATGTTTAGAGAGCTTATCCTAATACCATATGGGTCTTTAAGAGCCTTACAGTTTCATCCTCTTCTCAGAGTCAAAGAGGGACCCCATAGTTAGTTTCCACTATAGAGATTTAAGATCATTTACAACATACACAACATTGAAATCCATAGTCTCAGCCCTTCCATAGTGCTTCATGATCATGCATGATCTTTCTCTTTGATATAGGACACCATGATAGGGAATCTCTCATAAGACTCATCAGTTAGTATTGTCTCTTCTTAGCCTTAATTTTACATAGTTTATTTTTTATTACTTATATATATATATATATATATATATTATTTTAAATTACTTTTAAATAATCTCCTTATTATTTATTTTACATATCTTATTTCAAAAAAATCTAAAAACATTCAAATATTTAAAAATACCAAAAACATTTAAATATACCAAAAATACCAAAAACATTCAAATAAATCAAAAACACCAAAAACATTTCAATTATATGCATTATCCATGGCTTAAATTTCTACTACCATGCTAGACTTACATTTCCTATTATATGTTATTGTTTTTCAATTTATCTACATTAACATGCTTCACTTGATCTTCTTTGAGTGTGTGTAGTGACATCTAGATCCTTGATTACTTCAATCTACCCATTGAGGGAGCATCCTAATTCTACATTTGAGATATACATCAAAATATCTACCCACCAGGGGCATCTTATACATGACCACACCATCCAAGTTATGTCATTCCTACACCACACACTCTAGTTATCTTGATGTTGTACATTACTTACTATCTTACGTAGATTACTATATTGACACTCACTAGTATATAACACTTGTGTATTTTTTAGCATCTACCTAGTTTTGTATTACATGTATTACATAATTTCACTTCTTAATTTTATTAGTTATTTGTGATTTTATTTCCAACATTTTACATGCTTTCCTTCCTTGCTTTGCATAGCTAAATGTGATTGCATTTTATTAGTTCCTATTTTATCTCTTGTGTGTTCCTTAGAAAATTTGTTAATGTCTTTTGTTTCTAATCTTGTGTGTGCTTTAGTAAATTTTCAATGTCCTTTATTTTTACTCTTTTATGTGATTATTACCCTCATGTCAACCTTACTTATTTTTAATTGTATGTGCATGTGGCATTTGAACATGCATTATATGCATGATTTCTAGTTTGAGTAACATGTGCCCATGTCCCTTATTTTATTGTCCCCTTGGCCACTCTTGTATGCTTCTTAATTATTTTCTTGTGTGCTTGTTGCTTGTTTTCTTCTCACTATTTGCAATGTCATGATCCACATCATGCATTTTATTTCTATCTTAGATTCCATGATGGACATCATACTCCATCCCTCCTTGACAAATAATAACTAACAACTAACATTTCCAATTTTAATTCAATAAATTACACATGATATTACATTTTTATATCTATCTAGGCATACCCCTATTGATATAACAATCTCTGATACAAACTATGTTATAACTTGAGACATCATTTCAATTATCATTTCTATATCATGTATTTTTTTATCATAACACACTTATAGGGATATTTCTTCTAAGGGAAGTCATTTTAGGGTATTCATTCCTACCATCAAAAGAGGGATAAATAAATAAGGTTTTTGTCATAGAGATCATAGCTCATACCGATCAAAAAAATAATTTTTTAGAATACTCAGAATAATAATCAGAGGTCAAACCAGGAAAAATAGACTAGAAAAATAGTGATAATTAAATGACAATCATCAAATTTAGTAAAGGAAAATAATACTGGACATGGATAAAAACTTTAGATAGTAGCGTGTCCTATTTTTGGTGCTCTTATCAAAATAAGAAAAATACTATATTTTCCAAAAATAGGTAGAAAGGTAAGCTCAACAACAATTTTGTTAGATATAGTTTAGTTTAGAATTAGTAGTTTTAGAATAGTTTTTCTTAGAGAATCTAGATATAGGGAGCATCATGAGCCACATTATAGCTCTCACTTATAGTTTTAGATTTTTAAATTGGTATAACTTCTAGATCATAATCTATGTTATAGACACCAATGATTAGGGGTAATGTACACAACACATTTGACTTCTTTTCTTTGTGAGTTTAGTATATTACCTAGGCATTCTTAGAAGTTACATGCCTTAATCTATTTGCAGGTGGTTGGAATCATTTTAGAGTGGGTTTCATACAAACCTAACCTATACATTCTTGAGTGTCTTCCACATAAGCCTAGTTTCTAATTTTAGAGTGGATTTCATACAATCCTAATCTCCTTCTAGAGTGGCCAAGATTAGCCTAATTTTTGGTACACATTTGGTTAGCCACATCACATTGTTAGATTATAGAGAATTCATGGGCTTCAAGATACATCTCATATGACACACATTCATACCAGTATTAGTTCATAGCTTCACTTAGTGAGAAATAATGGAGCCAAAGGGCTAACCTCTATATTCTTAAGCCACCTACTTAGAGGGATTGGACACATAGTCTATACATCAATTAACACATGCATGATTACATAGCTTCACTTAGTAGGCAATGATGGATCCAAAAGGCTAGCCTTTACATTATTGAGTCACTCTCAAGGAATTGAGCACTTACATTCATTAATTATATTAATCTTGGTATAACACAACCCAACATCACTCAACATCATTAAATACCATAACATGTTTTGTATTGGTCTGCATACCCGATGAGGTGTATTCATTCATTTCCCTTCCTTTTTCTCCTACCCAACTTTTGTATGTTATTATTTTAGATATAGAATATCTAGTAAGAACTTATCTACTCTTTATTTTCTCTTCCAAATTTACATTTCACAATGTGCTCTCTCTACACATACCCAACATCACATAGCTTCATGGGCTTCACCCTTATAGGTAACTTCAAGTCCACTTTCTACTTGTTTTTATCCTAGTATTTCACTTTATTGTATAATTAGAATAAAGCGAGGTAGATGTAGTCATATAAATGTCCAAATTGGTAGCTTAACTGTGGCTTGTGACACCCAATCCATAGGACCCTCTTGCATGCTCTCATAACCCTTTGAAACACCCTTTTGCTTATAACCAGTCATCCATAGACTTCTAAGACCTAATTTTAGCTCAGCCAGGCTACTTTTCCCATGTTAATTACATCCCCTCAAGTCCCAAGCCTATAGTATAGGAGTGTTGGGATTGGACTATAGTGCCAGACCCTAGGGTGCCTCATTTTTGGTGTTCTTATCCAATCACATTTTGATGCCAAATGACAATTTCCTTTTGATTCTTCTTCATTATGTCATCCTAAAAATTTTACCCATGAAAAAATAGATATCTATAAAATCCCATTCAAATATAATTTATAATATGTTATAAAATATTACAAAAAAATCAAGAATACAAGCAAAACCACTGAGGCAAATTTTCCTATTCTCTACATACAGTGATCTAATACAGCTATCAGCATATTCAAACCCTCACACCAATACCTAACCACCTCAATCACTCTTAGTTTCAAATTTTTGCATCCATATAAAACTATTTCATAAAGCACAACAAGTGGGATAACTACCCCTATCAATTGAAAGCTTTTAAAAATATAGTCCTTACCCTTTATAGATGGTCAAACTGGTCAATTATGGTCTAAAAATGCAAATTTTGGCAAAAAACGTCAAAAAATGGGGTAAAAAAAGCATAAAAAATGATTTAAAATTTAATTAAATTCTCCCAAAATATCTTTATTCATGTTTAAAAGGATTAAAATATCCTAAGTCTAAAAATTCAAGTCATGAAAAAGTCATTTGATATCTTTAATAAGCCAAAAAGGCACCAAAATAGCTCCCACATGACAAATTTTTCAATTAAAAAGTAAAAATTATGTATTTTTCATGTTAATACATGTATTAATTCTCAAAATTTCCATTTCAAGTGGTAGACAATGAGAGTTATCTTTTAAAAGGGCAAAGAGACTCTTTTTTCACCCATTTTGCAAGAGAACTACATAATTTGTATGGTTTTTGTAAAACTAAAGGTAGGAGAGATAAATATCAGGTTATTTATAGTATCCAACATATATTTCATGTAAATAAAATCCATAAACCAACCTATTTTTGATACTTTGCTTGTTGGCACAGAGGGACCTACCTGTAAGTTTTTTTATGGTATAGTTTGTTGGGGGAGGGTACAATTTTAAATTTTGGGGTGAAGAAATTAGAATAAGAGGGATTCCTAATGGTTTAATTAATTTCCCAATTATACTCTCCAATATCATGAATAATCTAATTGAAGTCAGGGCAAATTATGCTACTTTACAACTAGGAAGGTGCCTGATTTTCTTAAATTTCTACTCACCTAGGCATAGCTTCAGAGAAATTCAACTTCTTATATAATATTTAGGACTTTATATATCTATCAATGGAATTATAAATGTGTTCTTCATCCAATTTAAGCTCAATAAAATGTCTCAAAGTCAACTAATCAATCTGTAGTGTTGGCAAGCTTGCAAAGAGAATTTGTACGATTCAAGGAGAAGAAATTATCTTAAAATTGTCAAGAATTATTATTTGCAGGGTTTTAATCAAGTTTTAATGGTTTGAAATCATAATAATTAGATATTATTCAATTTTCATTGTTAATAAAGACCATTTCCATTCTTTCTAGTGTCTCAAATGAGTTAGTTTAGCATTTTTAAGGAATTTTTGCAAATTTTAAGGTTTTTGGAGATAACCATGTTTTAATTTCACCTCCTTGAAATCATTGCATGGATTTCAAACTTTTGTGATATGATGTTTAGGGATATATCTTTGCATACTTTCCTTCTCTTGGGTTTTTCATGCTCTCTCACCCTTCTTTCCACTTCCATCCATTTCACCTCATTCCACTATCATACATAGCCATACCACTCTTTTTTCACACCTTTTTTCCACCTCCATCCATGTTATATAATCACCTTTTCATGCTTACCATAATTCATCCCATTTCTATTACCTTTCCCATTACCAAGACCATGGTTAAAGAGAGGAAGGCACCATGAGCATGAACAAGGGTATGTAGGAAAGTAAAACATCATGTAATAGTAAGGAAATGAGGACAAATAATAGGTTCATACTTTAGGGAAATCTAATAAATATTTGAAGATTCAAGGACAATGGTTTTCAAATAATGACTAGTACAAAAAGCCTCATCAAAAAAGCATAAAAAGAGGAATAAGAGACATTTCATTTTTTGGCCTTCCTTAATATTCACCTATAGGATCTTATCCATATAAGGTGACATCATGAAGGCATGTGTATAGGATTGTTCAAAGACAAGGTTTACAATTGAATATGTTCTTGACAACCTAGTTTAATACATATCAGGATTTTCAAGCATGTTATGAGAATCTAAGTCATATAACATGGAAAAGGTAGCCATGTAATGGATTTTGATGTTTCAATGACTCCATAGGCTAAATGAAAAAATTTACCTATAGTCCCTAAAGAAAACCCTATAGGCGTTCTTAAGGCTCAAAGGTGTTAATGCAGGTTCAAAATGCATAGTGAGAAAACTTTTATCTCATGAGTGAACAAGTAATAATATATACAAATTAAGGTCAATGAGGGTTTTCAAGGAGAGCTCTTATTTTATATCATAGTAATGTTTCTAGGAGCATCTACAACTAATTTTATAATGAAAACTAAAGCCATGATCCATTGAGGAGTAAAGTCTATGAGACAAGAGTTTGGGATTTTACAAGGGTAATAAAAAAGTGAGGTAGGGACCTCTAAAATAACAAATGATACTTATAGCACAAAAGATACCCCATAGGACTATATGGACTAGGTACCTATAATATCCTGTTAGCAATGGCTTTACTTCAAGGTTCAAGGATAAATGAAGCTAGAATTTAAATTATTGTCATCATAACATTGGACTATTCATTGGCATCAGGGGTATCAAGGGAGAGAGCTTATTAAACTAAAAATAGTCCTATTGGAAAGGTTCATCTTCAGGCAGCAACTCAATGCCCTAAGACACCATCCTACAGGCCTAAGCCTTCTTAAATGCATCTACATTAAAAAGGATCTTAGAATTAAAAAGGGTAAAATAGTTTTTTATAGCATCATGAAGAATAAATGGTATAATTAAAGGATACCATGAGCATACCTAGAGGATGTAAGCACAAAAACTCACCTACAGCCTGTATGTGCATCTACATTCAAGCCTCTCAATGAGAATCCATAGATAGGTAGGGTTTAGAGACAAAGAACCCTAGTAAAGTTATTAAAGACTTAGGAAACTATTAGATAGGGATAATATCATGAGATATGTCATGGGGAACTTCAGGTTACATGTTATTAACAAGATAAAATGAAATTCAAGATGCACCTATAGTCCCCTATCTGTACACTCAGGGGTAAGGACTCACCAATTATAGGATAATCAAGTGTATTTTTCACTAGGAGTTATAATATGATGGAAAGGTAATGTTTTTAGGACCATTTACATAGGTTATTTGTGTTATATCCACCTTGTGAATGAATCAAACTCATTTATTCTCCTTAGTTTTACACCTAGAGCCAACCTCGATATCTAGGATGCAGTCAAGAACATGCATTGGTCTAATGATTATATGAGGGTTACTTAATCATATGGAATTTCAAAGGGTTTTGTAAGTTGTTAAAAAATTATGATGCTAGTGGTCAACTGATTGACATTTAATTATTTTACTATTTCCATGAGACGCCCCAAACTTATAGACACAGTCTGTATAAAGGATAATGCATTACCACAGTCAGGTGCTTATGGAATGAAGGTTTGTTTGAAAAATAATAATATGGTACTAGTTTATAAAGTAAGAACATTATATTTATAATAAATAGAGGTCTCATATTCTAAATTTCATCCAAAGAAGCTAAAGGTACCCTACAGGCAGTATTAAAAGACTTATAATACTCTTGAAACATCCTACAGGTCTTTGTTATAACAATTACGGGTAGGGTGGATTTTAAAGGCACAAAAGAGTATTTGGGTTATAAAAAGGATATAAGGGGTAAATGTTTTTATCAAGGGTTATCATCAAGAGAACATAAAATATATCTAAGTCTCCTACACAAATACAATCACCTATAGCCATCAAAGAAAGGACATCCTAAAATAGGGGCAGTGTAGTCACAAACATAGTCATCTTAGAGGCAAGTACACATAGGTTGGCATAGAAAATTGGATTAGAATGAAGAATAAAATAATACAAAGCATAAAAAATGTATTTTCAAGGGGAGTTTTTATTTTTTTACTAGGAATCATTACTTATAACATACAAAGATGAAACCCTACACTCAAGTTTGGTAGAAGGTAGGGGTTTAAGAGGGTGTCATTAAAAAATTGTAAGGTTTATTGGATATCATAGACCAATTTTAGTTAAAATTTATAAATATATTAAAAACATACATTCAACATTTTCAATAGGCCTTGAATATGGAAAACAATGACCTTGCCTCATGGACCGATAGGTCATTATATGGACTTTGCCTAGTTGAAGGCCTAAAAAGATTGATTTTGGGTCAATTACCATAAATAATATGTGTGGAGAGATCTTATTTTCTATAAATTATTTTAAAAAAACTATTTAATATATATTTTACTCAAAATCTTGTTCAAATCTTATCAATTTTCATCTAGAACTCTAAAACATAATCATTTTGAAGCCTAAATGCATTAGTTGAAGGTCATGATATGATTTAAAATAGGGGAAGATGTTATTTTCAAACTAATAAAGAGGATATTGAGATAAATTAATATTATTTATATATGAAAACCTCTAAAATCCATGAAAATCACCTTCAAAACACCAAAAATTAGTAAAAAATGCAGATAGTCCATGCACAGAGGTCAAAATTGAGAGAAAATTAAAGATTTTGGGAGCTATAGGTAGATTTAGGACCCAAAATTTTTTAGATAAGGTAATGATGTGTTAGAGAGACATATGAACAAGTTTATCCATTGGAAATTTGGATTTACTTTTTTTTTTGTCTCAGACCTCAGCGTATTTGTTTGAGGTCCCCATTGGAGCATGCTTCATTCTAGAGTGTTCTAGAATATTCTAAGCCATTATAAAGGATTTAGAATAATTTTATTATGTTTTTATATAATAATAAAACCATTATATAGTGTAAAAACTCTAAATTTCATGCAAACCATGCTCATATAGGCTTCTACAAACAAATAAGTAATTAAGCTAAAAAGGCATTTTTGAATTTTTAAGAAAAAATGACTTTAAAAGTGTTTTCATATAATTTTAAATGTCACATAATAATTATTTAATTATTTATTAATATTTTAATGAAATATTTTAATCTTGATAAAGTTTTTCAATTTTTACATTTCTAGGCACCCTTCTAAGCCTCCTATTCAGATGTTCATTTTGTTCACCACGTGTGGATTTTGACAAAAGGATCTTAGGATGTTTTGAGGACCAACATTAATTATAATTCATTAACAATTGATATAATTTTATGGGATGTGCTTTATGAACAATCACTAAGAGTGTAGGTAGCCCAAAATGCAATCTAAACTCCACAAGCCAATTTCATTAACATGGTAACATTTAATATCTTTTACATGGGAGCCTAATATTTTTAGGTATTTCATAGGGGTAAATTTTATATGTATAAATTTAAGTGGTTTATTATTTTAAATTCTATGCTTCATGAATCATTAGATTGAAAATTCAGCTTTAAAACCCTCCTAAACCCCTAAAAATTAGTTTTGAGAAAAATGGATTTTATTTCTATAAAATAACCATAGATAAACCTGAAACATTTTCAAACATAAATTAAACTCATATAGTATTCCATAAATTTAAATTTTATGCATGGATTTGTAGAGATGAGGGAAAAAATCATGTATTTTGTGGAAAAGTATATAAAATGAAGTACTAGGTAGTTCAAAGGAATATAATCAATGGAGATCAAAGAATAAAACATTTTACTCATTGTAAAATATTCAATTGGTTATAAATCATCCCATAAGTGTCCCTACTAGCTCAATAAAAATGGCTAGTATGCTAGAAAATGGAGCAAAATTGGCCTAATCAACCCTATTGACTAAATGATGAAGGTTTTGATATCAAAATCACATATTTGATGATGAATAAATTTTTTCCAATTATAATTATTGGTTTTTTAAGGTTTTTTGTATTTTTATTTTAGGTTAATGGTTTCCAAGATCATAGAATAGTTTTTAGGCCTATTTGGTCTAAATGGTTTAATTTGTTAACTTGTCAAAGTTGGAGTTTGGTGTTGGAGGACTATCAAGTAGTTAAATTTGATTTTACATGATTCATATATGTTATTCCATAGATATATCATGTGCATTTCATCCTTGAATATTCTATTTCATGCAAGAGGAGGATGAAGAGGTAGTTAACTAGGTCTTATGGAGTCTTCACTTTGGTTGACTAGTTGACAAGTCATGCATCTATTCTTGGTTAACTTGTCATCTAAACATTTCAAGAACTTCCAACATATATTAAAGTGGATTTATCCATAAAATATGTTTTTTATCATTCCATTAAAGATATTTTGACTTGTAAAACATGGGCCCACCACCTTATTCCTATGCCAATGTTTTAAGCTTTTCATATAAATTTTGTGGAGTTTAAAGGATTTATGAATTGTTTAAACTTTGTAAAAGGAGTTATCTTGAGTTGAGTCAACTAATACCACCCCTAATCGATTTTCAATGCCACTTATGTATTGGGTTAGGTTTGTGTGTGTGTGTGTGTGTGTGTGTGTGTGTGTGTGTGTGTGTGTGTGTGTGTGTGTGTGTGTGTGTGTGTGTGTGTGTGTGTGTGTGTGTGTGTGTGTGTGTGTGTGTGTGTGTGTGTGTGTGTGTGTGTGTGTGTGTGTGTGTGTATAAGCTTTTTGAAGCTATTTATTGATTATTCCTAGATCTGAAGCAAAAATTTTAATCTAGACCATACAATAATAAAGATGAATTTTATTTTTCATATGAGTTTTGATAGACAATAGAGCATAATTGATTGTGTATCAGCATACAACTGAGATTATATCTCCTTTTGGTAGGTCCATTCTTCAACTATTGCTTTCCATCTCACCTTTTGTACATCATTTGAAGAGGTAAAAAAAGGAATTTTGTAATCCAAAGTTCTATTAATCCTTAATCTGAAATATTTATGCCTAATAGCAATATAGGACTTTTATTGATTCACATGTGTGCATTACTTTCAATATCTTCTAGAGGATATTAACAATTCAAGTGCATCACCCAATTAGATAGGTTTTCCTTTGCCCTTTTCATTCCAAAAATCATAGTAGATCAGATTTAACTGATAAATATTATGGGAACCAACCCTCTCTAGAGGGTCTTCTCAACATAGAGTAACCCACACTCTAAGAAATTCCAATTGTATTAGTTATAATTAGGGTGTGTTTTACATATCTTCAAACAAGGTGCTCTCTAGAGTGATAATAGTTTATGGCACACCCAATGGGACCACTTATTCACATTTTTGAATTATTATCTATGTATCTAAGTATATTATTCATTTTCAGATTTTTATTTTTATATATGTATACTTTTTCATGCAACAAAGAGTTGTCACAAGATCCTCTTCAAAAGGGAAAGAAATAGTTTTCTCTAAGTTATCTTTACAATCAATAAAGAAGAAAGCTTCTCAGTCAAATCCAAATCCTACACCTTCTGTTAACCCTATTATTTCACAAAATCCTCTTGTCCAAGACAATATTATTTAGCTAAATATTGTTTTAAATCATATGTCTCAAATTTTTGTTCCTAGAAGATAGGTTTTTTTTGCATTCAATGGTGGTATTCCTCTAAATCTCAATCAATGGGATGATATTCTAGTTTTTTCTCTAAAGGTTCTTCCTTATTTTATAGGATAAAATTAAATAATTCATATATAACATTTTTTAGATATTTTTAATCTTTGTTCAATGCATCATGTGACATAGGAAAATGTAGCAATGAGGTTGTTGGTAACTTCTTCAAGGGGAAAGTACTTTAGTGGTACAAATTTTTATCTCTTGCATCAATCCACAACTAGGATGAATTTCGAGAACTTTTGTGAAAACATTTTGAAGAAAAAAGTGATCATATTTCACATATGGAGTAGATTAAAAAAATTAATAGATTCAACCATGAATTCATGATGGATTTCAACTACAGATTCCAAAAGACTTGGGATATAATTCTTATAGTGATCAAGCATACACCCAACTATGCTTTTATGTAATATCTGAAGGCTCTTAATTCAGATGTGGATCTCATGATCTAATACATGGGACTTAATAATTTACCTAAAGCTTTTGAAGTAGCAATCAAGGCTGAAAATTATCTTATAGAAGCAAGCAAGTTATTTCCAAGGCCACCAATGCCTCTTTTTCTAGAGATCCATCCTATTACTCCAATTATTGGTCCAATTCTAGAGTCATTAAAGTTTCATCAAATAGAAGTTGATAAAAATAATAAATTGGGGAATATATAGAGTTTTCTTCAGGCTTAAACTAATAAATTGGTTGCAATAAAGATGAAGCAAGCTCCACCATACATGCCATATTATAATACTAATCAAAATTATTAGTCTAATAAGCCATCCTATCAATCCAATTATCAAGAACAAGGGTAGAATTATTAATCAAGGAAATATAATCCTAATGTTCCAAGTAATTCAAGAGATATTATTACAACATAGAGAAATTATGATCAATAATAACAATGGAACAATCAATGGGACCAAACAAATAGCATGGTAATGGATCCAACTGGTGAGAGTTCTCATCAATCTTTCATGCAATGAAGTTTAGTTCTTTCTTAATTTTAAAATAAACCACCTTCTGAGAATAAGGAAGCTTCTTTTTCTTATGGAGACATTCCTTCATTCACTAAGGCAAAAGTGCCAAATCAATAAGGACAAGATATTGGTAAGGTACCTACTGAAACTATGTTTATGAACATCTAGGAAGGTGAAAATTCTTTTGACCACTTGGTTACAAATCAAATTCAAGATTTACCTAATGTTGATAATTCAATTGTAGCCCATACTAGATCCAATAAAATATAAATTGGTGAAGGTTTAGGTCTTGATAGGGTACCTCCTTCTTCTTAGCCACAACAAAAGATAACTCATGAGCTACCTTAAAAAAGTTTAAATCAACAAGCTCAAGATCCAAAAGATAAGAACATGAAAGGGCCTTACATACCTCAATTCACCCAAAATTTGAGGGCTCCTTATGCTCTTAAATTATATTCAAAGGTATCCACTTATCCATTCAATATTGTGGATCATATGAAGAAGACTTTAGTATCAATTTCAATGTGGAATACACTATTAATCCTAGGACAAAAAGAATACTTATAAGAGGAACTTTCAAAGTTCACTATACCTGAAAGACCATATAAAAAGGAAAGAGTAAGTGTTTTCCTAACTAATTATAATCCATATATTGATTCTAAACCTCTTAAGGTGACTAAGCCTCCTCCATTTTACCTTTCTATTATCATTGCAGATTGCCTTGCTCATAGATGTATGTTTGATAGTCGGGCTAATACTTCTATCATGCCCAAATCAATAGCTGATAAGTTAGGATTGTAGTATCAACCCCATGATAAAGTTTTTTTGTAATTAGATGGGTATCTTACCAAAACTATAGGTGTGTTGAAATATCTAAAGGTCATACTTACTGCTTGTGTAAATTTCACTATTTTATAGGATGTTGTTGTTGATTTACCTCCATATTTTACGCTATGCCTATCCAGAGATTTCAATACCAAAATAGGAGGTTACCTTTCTTCAGATTGGTCATACATGGTTTTTAGAACTAGGTATGGAGCAAAACTTACTATTATATATGAGCCTAATTCCATATTTTATCTTGAGCCATATATGACAAATATGTCAAACGTGAATTGTAGTATTTTAGAAGAAGATAATAACATCATTGAGCAAGAGCCTTCTAAGCCTCTTGAAGGCATACCATATCTTCTCTTAGATGAGTTGGATGATGATAATCATGGACATGACCACTATAAAATTATTGAAGATGTTGGTTTTGGATTTTAATGTATGCATGAAGAGGGTGATTTATTTCTTAGTCTCATTAGCTCAATGTAGGATCAAGGAGTTTAGAATCTATTCTTTGATGGATCCAGAATAAATAATGGAAGTGGGGATGGTTTAATGTTAGTTTCATCACAAAATCAAAGGTATTATTCTTGTATTACATTTTAGTTTTGTTTTACTTCTAATACTGTAGAGTATGAAGCTCTTATTTATGGTCTCTAGTGGGCTAGAAAGAGGGATATTAATCTCTTGTAGGTGAAAGGTGATAGTGAGTTGGTAGTCTATAAATTAAATGGTTTAAGTGTAGAAAATAATCCTATTTTGAAGGCATAAAACATATATTTTGATATCTCATGGAATATTTCCTTGCATTTGACATTCACTCCATTCTTAGAGGAGCAAATCACCATGTTGATAGACTTGCTACCATAGGAGCACAATATGATATTCTGGATCAGATTAAGGACAATATAAATCAAACCCAAATCAAGGTTGTGTGTATGTGTTCAATCCCAAATAATGATGTAAGTTGGCAAGTTTTTGACTTTGATAAGCAAATAGCATATTTTATACAGAATGAGGTAGAATTTTGCCAAAGAAATCATGATAAATTACAAGACCAATATGAAAATTAGATTGTGCAATTAAAATATAAGAAAATGCCAAAAGGTTTGGTGAATTTAGAAATCATTTTCAATGAATATGATTAGCTAAATAAATACAAGGTGAGCATTTATTCTAAAAAAGAGCATTATGAGCCAATTAACATAGCTAAAGGTAAGCAACTCAAGTTTGGTAAAGTGAATATTGATTTTGAGAGAGTAGCCTTCATTTCATTATGTCAAGAATTCATGAATGTATTTTATTTGGAATACCATGATTTGAAATTTTTGGACCCCATATTGGCACAACATACTATTTAGCTAGAATAGGATGTAAAACTAGTTCAATAAAAGTAAAGGCCTATCAACCCCAAGGTTGAAATTATCATGAGGAAGGATCCTACAAAGTTGATTGAATTATGTATTATTTTTCCTATAAATCATTCAATATGGGTATAAAATCTTGTTCCAGTAAGAAATTAGAATGGAGAGATAAGGTTATGTTTAAATTTTAGAGATTTGAATAGAGTATCATTGAAATACCACTATCCACTTCCTTCCATGGATCAAATCTTACAAAGAGTATCAGGTTCACATATGTTCTATTTACTAGATGGGTACTTAAGATACAATAAGATATTGATGAAAGAGAAATATCAGTATAAAATAAATTTCACCACCAAATGGGGTACTTTTGCTTACAATAAAATACCTTTTGGACTCTCCAAGGCTAGAGCTATATTACAAAGGGAAATGGATGTTTATTTTCATGGTATATTGATTGAAATGGTTTTAGTATATCTTGATGATATTATAGTATTTTCAAAGAATCCTAATTATCATATAACACACTTGAGAATTGTTTTTGATAGATGTAGATAATTTGGAATCTCATTGAATCCAAAGAAATGCATTTTTTCAGTGCAGGAGGGGAGACTTCTTGGACATGTGGTGTCCAAAGCTAGTATTTCCATTGATTAAAAGAAGATAGAGGAAATACATGCTATATAATTTCCTAAAAACAAGAAAGTATTACAAATTTTATTGGTTAAGATAAACTTTATCTGAAGATTCATTCCTAGTTTTGTAGAACTCGTAAAACCACTTACTCAAATGATAAAGAAATACCAAGAGTTAACTTGGAGTAAAGAAGGTAAAAATAGTTTTGAAGCTATCAAATAATTAATAAGCCAAGCTCCTAATTTTCTCATTATATATTTTAGTAAGGATTTCTTCTTGTATACTTTCTTTACTTCCATTACTATTTCGGCGATGCTTATGCAACAAGATGATGAATGTTTTTAACAACCCATTGATTTCTTTAGTCAAGATTTAGAGGGTTATGAAGAGAGTTATTATTTTTTATAAAATCATATTCTTGATTTTATAAGAGGTCTAAAAAAATTCAAACATTTGGTTTTAAATAATAAGATTATACGAATGGTAGCTCATCCAAGTGTGAAGGACTTCATTCTCAGCAGAGACTTGAGTGAAAAGAGAGCTAGATGAGTCACTAAATGCATGAAATATGACATTGAATTCAAATTTAAAAATCTGATCTGAGGAAATGGATTATGTGAACATCTTTTAGAAGATGTGAAAGAAGAAAAAGAAACAATTTGATAATTCAAGACACTCAACATGAAGCTAAAAATACACCTCCTACAAGTTGGATACAAAATATTACTAGATTTATTAAAACTAGAGAGTGTCCAAGGTGTTTGAATACATCACAAAGAAGACACTTCAGTATAAAATTAGTACCATACATTTTTATTGATGGAGTGATTTTTAGAAAAGACATTGGAGGTATGATTTTAAGGTCTGTTGAAACTAGTCAATTTCATGATAGTCCATCTGGAGGTTATTTTGTAGCCAAGACCACAGATGTAAAAATCATTAGAGATGGTTATCTTTGTCCAAATTTATTTAGATACATGCATGCATGGGTTATGAAATGTACAAAGTATGCAATATTTGTAGGGAAATAGAGACTAGTTGCTATGCCACTAAAGCCAATTCAGGTTGAGCAGTCTTTCATACAATGGGGTTTAGACTTCATTAGCATGATTCATCCTCCATCTAGTGCTGTTAATTAGTGGGTATTGAAAAATATAGACTATCTCACCTTGTGGGTGGAAGTAATTCCTTTGAAAGAGGAAAATGAGAACTCCGTGCTTGAATTGTATGAGAGTCTAGTAACTCATTTTGGATCACCTTATACTATAATACTAGATAATGATTTGGAATTAAATAGTGAAAAGGTATGTGAATGGGATTTTTAACATGGTATTTATTTTACATCTTCATCAAATTACAATTCATAAGGTAATGGACTAGCTGAGTCCACTAACAAGAACATGATTTAGATCATCAAAAGAACAATGGAAGATAATCACAGATCTTAGCATATAAATTTGAAGACTACTCTATGCATTGATAGATCACCCCTAATAAGGCCATTGTTCATTCACCTTATCTCCTAGTTTATATAAGATAATTAAGGTTTCCTATCTCATTATAACTTCTAGCTTTGGAGCTTGCACAACAGCTAGAAATTTTGGAAAGTAATTCAATGGAAGTCAAGATGAATGAACTAAAATAATTGGAGGAGATAAGAGATGATTATATGCACACCATGTGGTCAAGTCAACATAAATTCAAGAAGACATTTGATAATAGAGCTTCATCAAAAACATTTCAAGAAGGAGATATAGTAGTCAAATGGGATGAAGAACATGCAAAGTTAGGTAAGCACTCTAAATTTGGTAAGCTTTAGAGTAGACCTTATATTATCACTAATTATAAGAATAAAAATGATTTTTAGTTATCATATTGAGTGGAGAATATATTCCCATTCCTGTGAATAGGATTTTTTTTAAATATCGTTATTAGGAGAGTCACTCCTTTGTACATAGTCATAGTTTCATTCCTCTAAGTGCTTTTCCACACATGCTTTCAGTAGTTGTTTTTCCTTTATTATTATTTTTTTCCTCTAATTTCATACGTATACATGTTTTTTTTTTTTTTTTTTGGTGTCAATTTATCCTATTGTTTATTGGTCTACAAGCTTTCCTAGTTTCAATGTTTGTCATAGTCTATCCTTCATAGAGTTTTGAGTTCTTTTGACCCACAAGCTAGTCAACCCATGAATGTCACAAAATTTATTATTAATTTGGCTTTTCAAGTCCAAATTACTACCCCTATCAATTTAAAACTTTCAAAAATCCAATCCTTACCCTTTGTAGATGGTCAAACCGGTCAATTATGGTCCAAAAATGCAAATTTTGGTTAAAACTATCAAAACATGGGGTAAAAAACATAGAAACTTATTTAAAAATTCATTAAAATATCTAAAAATATATTTATACATGTTCAAAAGGGTGAAAATACCTAATTCTAAAAGTTCAAGTCATGAAAAGGTAATTTGATATCTTTAATAAACTAAAAAGACCCTGAAATAGCTCGCACATGCCAAATTTTAACATTAAAAGGTCAGAAAAATGTATTTTTCATGATAAGGCAAGTATTATTTCTAAAACCTTCCATTTCAAGAGGTGTATAATGAGCTTTAGCTTTTAAAAGGGCAAAGTTACTCTTTCTTCACCCATTTTACAAGATAAGTATGGAAGCCATATGGTTTTGATACAATATAGGGTAGGGGACATCAATATCAAGTTATTTCTAAGATCCATCAACATTTTCATGGAAATTCATGGCACATAGGCCCTAAACCAACTTCCTTTTGATACCTTACTTATTGGCATAGAGGGACCGACTCGTAGTTTTTTTGATGGTATGATCTACTAGGTTAGGGTACATATCTCAAAATTGAGGTGAATAAATTAGACTTATAGGTATTCTTCGTGGTTTAAATTGTTTCTCAATTAGATTCTCTAGGCTCATGAACCATTCAATTAAAGTTATCACAAATTATGCTACCTTACAACCATGAAGGCAATTGGTTTTCTTTAATTTCTCCTCACTTGGTAGAGTTTCAAAGAATTCAACTTGTTTAAAAATATTGAGGACTTTCTCTATCTCTCTATGTAATTTTTAATGTGTTCTTCATTCAATTTAAGGTCAATTTAAGGTTTCAAAGTCAACTAGTCAATCTGTAGTGTTAGCAAGCTTGCAAAGAGAATTTTTATGGTTTTAGGACAAGAAATTAGCTTCAAATTGTCAAGACTTACTATTTGGAGGGTTTTAATTAAATTTTAATGTTTCCAATCATAATCATTAGATATTATTCTAGTTTCATGGATAAAGAAGCCCATCTCTTTGCTTTCTAGTGTCTCAAATGAGCTAGTTTAATATTTTTTAAGGAATTTTTACAAATTTTAAGGTTTGTAGAGAAAACCATGTTTTAATTTCACCTCCTTTGACTCATTATATGGCTTATAAATTTTTTATATGATTTTTAGGGATATATCTTTCCATATTTTCCTTGTCTTAGTCTTGTCATCCTCTCTCACCCTCCTTTCCCACCTCCATCCTTTCCACCTCATTACACTATCATATACAACCATACAAATATGTTTTCACCCCTTTTTTCCACATCTATCCATGTCTTCTCATCACCTTTTCATGCCTACCATCCTTCATCCCATTTCTATCAGCTTTTCCATTACTAAGACCATGGTTAAAGAGAGTAAGGCACCATGAGCATGAACAAGGGTATTTAGGCAAGAAAAACATCATGTAATAGTAAGGAAATGAGGACAAATATTAGGTTCATACTTTATGGAAATCCAATAAATATTTGAAGCGTTAAGGACAAGGGTTCTCAAAGAATGACTAGTACAAAAGGCCTCATCAAGAAAGCCTAAAAAGAGGAATAAGAATTATTTCCCTTTGTGGCCTTATTTAATATTCACCTATAGGTTCTTATTCATACATGGTGACATCATGAAGGGATACCTATAGGCTTGTTCAAAGATAAGGTTTACAATTGAATATGATCTTAACAACCTAGTACAATCAATATGAGCATTTTCAAGCATGTTATGAGCATCTAAGTCATATAACATGAAAAATGCAGCCATGTAATGGATTTTTATGTTTCAATGACCCCATAGGATTAATGCAAAAATATACCTACAGTACCTAAAGAGAACCCTATATGCATTCTTAAGGTTCAAAGGGGTTAGTGCAAATCAAAAGTCATAGTGAGCCAAAGTTTACCTCATGAGTGAACAAGTAAGAATATAAAAAAATGAAGGTCAATGAGGGTTTTCAAGGAGATCTCTTATTGTGTATCATATTAATTTTTTATGAGAATCTACAGCCAATTCTATAATGAAAACCATAGCTAAGATCCATTGAGAAGTAAAGTCTATGAGCCAAGAGTTTGGGATTTTTCAATGGTTTTAAAAAAGTGAGGAAATGTTCTCTAAATAAAATGAAAACATGAATATATTCAAAATAATATATGATAATTCTATCATGAAAGATAACCCATAGGCCAATATGAACTAGGTACCTATAATAACCTGTTAGCAGTGGTTTTAATTCAAGGTTCAAGGAGAAAGAGACTAGAACAAACATTGTTGTAATCATAACATTGGGCTAGTCATTAGAATAATGGGTATCAAGAGAGAGGGATTATCAAACTATAAATATTCCTATTGGAAAGTTTCATCTTCAGGTATAAGCTCAGTTCCCTAAGCCACCATCCTATAAGCATGGGCCTTCTTAAATGCATCTACACTAAAAGGGATCTTAGAAATAGAAAGGGAAAAATATGTTTTTTCTAGCATCATGAAGAATAAATGGTATAATTAAAGGCTATCATGATCACACCAAGAGGATTCAAGTATAAAACCTCACCTACAACCTATATGTGCATCTACATTCAAGCCTCCCAATGAGAGTCCATAACCAGGTAGGGTTTGGAGATAAAAACCCCTAGAAAAGTGATTAATGACTTAGGAAATTATCATATAGGGAGAATATAACAAAATATCCCATGGGAAAATTCAAGGTATGTGTTATTGACAAGATAAAATGATATTCAAGATGCACCTACAGTCCCCTATCTGTACACTCAGGGTAAGAACTCACCAAGTATAGGATAGTCAAGTGTCTTTTATACCAGGAGGTATAATATGATGGAAACATAATGTTTTTAGGAGCATTGACATAGGTTTTTTTTTTTTAATCAAATTCACCTTGTGAATGAATCAAACTCATTTATTCTCCTTAGTTTTACACCTATAACCAGCCTTGGGAGCTAAGATATAGTCAAGAAGGTGGATTGGTATAATGACTGTATGAGGTTTACTTCATCATATGGAATTTCAAAGGGTTATGTGAGTTTTTAAAAAATCATGATTCCAATGTTAAATTAATTTAAATTTAATTCTTTGACTATTTCCATGAGACACCTCAAACTTATAGACACAGTCTGTACAAAGGACAATGCATTACGACAATTAGGTGCTTATAGAATGAAGGTTTATTGCAACAATAATAGTAGGGTACTAGTTTTTAAATTAAGAACATTAAATTTATAATAAAGAGAGGTATAAAATAATAAACTTCATCCAAATAATCTAAAGGTACCCTATAAGTAGTATTAAAAGACCTATAATACTCTTGAAACATTCTACAACCCTATGTTATAATAATTAGTGGTAGGGTGGATTTTAAAGGCATAAAAGAGTATTTAGGTTATAAAAAGTATATAAGGGATAATTTTTTTGATAAATGGTTATAATCAAGATAAAAAAAGATATATATCATTCTCTTACACCAATAAAATCACCTACAACCATCAAATAAAGGACATCCTATAGCAGGGGCAGTGTAGTCACAAACATAGTCATCTCAGAGGCAAGTGCACATAGGTTGGCATAGAACATTGGATTATAATAAAAAATAAATTAATAAAAAGCATAATAAATTTATTTTAAATGTTATTTTTTATTTTTTTACAAGGAATCATTACCTATAACTTGAAAAACATGAAACCCTACAATCAAGTTTGGTAGAAGACAGGGGTTTAAGAGGGTTTCATAACAAAATTATAAGGTTTATTCGATATCATAGACCAAATTTTGTTAAATTTGATAAATATATTAAAAACATACATTAAACATGCTCAACAGGTCTTGAATATGGAAAAAAATGACCTTCTCTCATGCACCCACAAGTCATTGTATGAACTTTGCCTAATTGAAGGCCTAAAAAGTTTGATTTTATGTCAATTTCCATAAATAAAATGTATGGAGAGATATTATTTTATATAAAAAAATTTAAAACACATATTTCATATGTATTTCCTTAAAATACTTTTCAAACCCGATCAATTTTCACCTAGAAATCTAAAACACAGACATTTTTAAGCCTAAATGCATTGGTTGAATATCATGATATGCTTCAAAATAGGGTTATGTGTTATTTTAAAACTAATAAAAAGGGTATTGATATAAAATAATATTATTTTGATCTTAAATTATTTAAAATCCATGAAAATAACCTTCAAAACATCAAAACTCAGTCAAAAATGTAGACAGTCCATGCACAGAGGTCAAAATTGAGAGAAAATTGAAGATTTTGGGAGTTACAGGTGCATTTCTGACCTAAAGTTTTTTAAACAGGGATATTATGGGTTATATAGACATATAATCACGTTTAATATCCATTTTATAAGTGTAGATACTCTTTGTTTTGTCTCAAACCTCAGCTTATTCATTTGAGGTCCCCATTGGAGAATGCTTCACTTTGGAGTGTTTCAAAAGATTTTAAGACAAATTAAGTGATTTAAAATCATTTTATGATGTTTTAAAATCATAATAAGACATATATAGAGTGTAAAAACTCTAAATTTCATGTAAACGATGTTCATACAAGCTTATGTAAGCAAATAGGCAATCAGGCCAAAAAGGCATTTATTTGACTTTTTAAGAAAAAAATGAATTTTAAAGTGTTTTGATAGCATGGTAAAATTAATATAATTATTATTTAAGTATTTTTTAATCTTTTAATTAACTATTTTCATCTTGGTGAATTTTTTCATGTTTTGTAGTTCTAAGCACCCTTCCAAGCCTCTTATTCAAATGTTCATTTTGTTCACCACATGTGGAGTTTGGATGAAAAATATTAGTATGTTTTTTGGACACATATCTAGTTATAATTAATTAAAAATTTATATTAATTTAGGGTATTTTTTGTATGAATAATTTCTAAGAGCATAGGCAACCTAGAATGCAAGCTAAACCCCAAAGGCCAATTTCATTTACATGGTAACTTTTTATATATTTCACATGGGAACCCAATATTTTCAAGGATGTCAGGTGGTTAAATTTTATATGTATAAGTTGAAGTGGTTTAGGATTTGGATTTTTTTAATTCATGAATCATCAATTTGAAGATTTAGCTTTAAAACCCTCCAAAACTGCTAAAAAACTAGTTTTAATAAAAGTGGATTTTCTTGATATCAAATCACCATGTATAAACTTGAAAAATTTTAAAATTAAATTAAAATAATATAAAATTCCATAAATTTAAATTTTATGCATGTTGTTATACATATGAGGGAATAAATCTTGTTTTTTGTGGTAAAAACCGTGTAAAACAATATACATGGTGGTTCAAAGTAATCTAATCAATGGATATCAAATACTATAACTTATTATTTGTCCTAAAATATGCATTTTGTCGGAAATAATCCCTAAAGTTTCCCTACTATCTCAATCAAAATGGCTAGTTTGCTAGAAAATGGAGTAAAATTAGACTAATCAACCCTGTTGACTATATGACGAAGGGTTTTACATCAAAATCACATATGTGATGATGAAAAAAGTTGTTATAAGTCTAATTATTTATTTTTTAAGATTTCATGTCTTATTATTTTAGGTTTAATGGTGTTAAGGACCATAGATTATCCTTTAGCCTATTTGGTCTTAATGGTTTAATTGTTAACTTGTCAAAGTTGGAGTTTGAAATTAGAGGGCTCTCAAGGAGTTCAATTTTATTTTCTATGTTTCATATATTTTTATACATAGAGATATAATGTTCATTTCATCCTTAAATATGCATTTCATGCAAGAGGATGCTAAAGAGGTAGTTAACTAGGTCTTATGGAGTCTTTACTTTGGTTGACTAGTTCAAAATTCATGCATCTATTCTTGGTTAACTTGTCATCCAAAACATTTAAGAACTTCCAAATCAGCTTCAAGTGGATTTATCCATCCAAGATGTGGTGTATCATTCCAAGAAAGATATTTCAACTTGTAAAACTTGGGCCCACCACCTTATTCATATGCCAAAGTTTGAAGTTTTTCATGCAAATTTTATGGAGTTTAAAGGATTTTTGAATTGTTTAAACTTTATAAAATGATATGTCTTGATTTGAGTCAACCAAGACCACCCCTTATCCCTTTTTAATTCCACTTATGTCTGGGATTAGGTTTAGAGACATATGTATTGGCTTTTTGGAGCTATTTATTGATTATTCCTAGAGCTAAAGCATAAATTATAATTTAGACCATACATCAATAAAGGAGAATTTTATTTTGTATATGAGTTTTGATAGACAATATAGTGTAATTGATTGTATATCAGCATAAAATTGAGATTATATCTCCTTTTGGTAGGTCCATTCCTCACCTACTACTTTTTATTTCACCTTATACAGGTCATTTGAAGAGGTAAGAAAAGGAATTTTGTAATCCAAAGTTATATTAATCCTTCATATGAAATATTTATGCTTAAGGTAAATATAGGACTTTTATTGATTCACATAATGTGCATTAGTTTCATTTGCTTCCATAAGATATTAAAAATTTAGGTGCATCACCTAATTAGATAGGTTTTCCTTTCAATTTTCCCTTCCCATTTTCATCCCAAAAATTATTGTAGATCAGATTTAATTAATAAATATTAAAGGAACCAAACCTATCTAGAGGTTATTCTAAATAGAGAGTTACCCACACTTTAAGAAGTTTTAATTGTATCATCTATAATGAGGGCTGTTTAGCACATCTTCAAATAGGGTGATATTCAGAGTGATAATACTACATATAGCTTCATCTCTCTAAAATTTATTGGTATGTATGCAACATACCCACACAAGGGGTATAGATAAACCTTTAGTTAATCTTACACACACTAATCCCCCCTCTTTCTTATATTTTTATTCAAGCACAATGAAGGTCTAGGGTTTGAGATTATATAATATCTACAAAGAGATTATTCAAAATTCAAGGTCTAAAATTTCATAGGTAGGCTCATACAAAGATAGTAGACAAAACCCAAAAAACTCATATCTCTATGACTAGTTTGGACAATAGCGATAAGACTTGGATTATAACATCAGGTCTTGAAGTGTCCTATTTTTTATGCTCTTGTAATTTCACCAAACAAAAGTAAGATATAGGTTCATGACACTATCTCAGTCCTACATAGCTAGTTTCAACCTCTATCTCAGCTATCTCAATCAAGTTTTTAGTTAATTTTCATTTTTCCTCTTTCATTACTATTTTTAGAAAGGTTTTAAAGGCACAATAGATTATAAAAATTAGTACTCTAATTATTGTAATATTATCTTTTGATTTATCTATTATAGACCCTTAACTAAACTAGGAATAAGTCTCCAATATTCCTAAAACTATCAAATCAAAGCCTACCATCATGTTATATAACAAAAAATAGCTACAAGGAGTTTCACAAGCAATGGAGCCATTAAAGTTTCTCCTTGGTACCTTAGCAAAATCCTCCCATCCATCTTGATCAAATCAACCCATTGACCATCTTTTTTGTATCATTTCTAATTAGGATGAGAATATCCTCATTTTGAGGTATAATTAAATAATTTCTATTGATCAATCTTTATTATTATATCCATCCCTTTCATCACTTTGAGCATCTTCATATGTCTGGTTGTTTGTGGCTTCTTTAGTCATTATACCATCACATCTACATTTGTTCCCACTCATCTTTAATCTATATTCTAGGTTTTATCCTTGAGTTATTATTTCTAATATGTCGTACTGAGACATAACCATATCAAACAATCCAGGTCATCTTAATGATTATAACCACCTATGGTAAAATCATTATTTTAACTTTTATTTCTGTATTATAACCGCCTTCAGGAAAATGAGTATCCTTTTTAAACAAATGCATGAAAGCATTTTATCATTTGGATTAATCTCAACCATGGGTTAATTCTAACTTTCTTCTTGCTTGTGTTTGAGGGACTATCCATCTACATATGTGATGGCCACTCCCTCAAGGGGTCATTATCATAGAATTTTCAAGCACCATTTGGAGCTTTGTTCTTCAATCATCATCTTCTTTTTGGCATGCAGGCCTTTACTAATTATTTTAGAAGAAATTTTTATGCCTACAATTTGTAAAACCTTCCCAAATAGGTGAAAACTATAGACACCTAAAACTAGCCACCAATAACCTTCAATCAAGCTTCCGACCAATTTCTACCAAAATGCACAATTTGGGCTAAAAACACTAAGACACACTAAATTATGTGAACCTATCATATATAAGTGCTGATTTTGGCCAAAGTATCAATTAATGGATTAATGCAGTTTATGAGATAACTAACTTTGATCAGATCATTTTGAGTTAAAATGACATTTTCACACCTAGGTGTTTTAGATTGCTCTTTTATACCAAATTTAATGCATAAGATAGGTGCCTTTGTTATTTTGTGTTGGAAACATCCTAAATGGGATAATGGTTCCAACACATCTAACATCATCTTCCAATTCCAATACAATCAATTTTTTAGCTAAGAATATGATATTTTGACCAATTTGATTAATTTGAGCACCAATTGCTAATATTCACACCAAAATTGATAAATCATGTTTAAGATTAATTAATTTTAATCAATAGATTAAGTTCATTTCCATGAAAATTGTTGTATATTTCATTAATGGAAATTGGTTTTTAATATTTGCACCATCAGATGAGGTTATTAATGGGGTAGTATCCCTAGGCCATAAATGAAATAAATATCTAAGTAATCCCTCCCATTCCTCTTTAATTCCTCTCTATCACAAATATTTATGAGATAATTTATCTATTTTAGCTTCCAAAATTGAATGGATACTTATCCCATCTTTATCATGAGATGGACAGTTCAAGTTCATTTTGAACATTTGCAAAAATCTATAAATACAAGGCCCCACAACCATCATTTTATGATTGGATAGTGTAAATTTACCATGCATAAAATATTACAAAGCCTCATAAAATTAGTGTTATTATGACATATTATTAAACCAAGACAAATCCATCACAAGCTAAAGGTAACAAGGAGAGAAGGAGCCAAACAAATCCATTGATTAAGACTCTTTGATGTACAAGCTAATAAATCCAATCTACAAACCATTTTATATCTCCAAGGAAGGTAAAGGCATGTTTCTTTCATGTTTTTTTTTTTTTTTTAGAGGCATGCTTGTTACTAATCTCCCTATAGTGTCTAGGCCAAGAGATGTCATGCTTGTTAGTGTGTTATTTTTATTTGGAACTAACACTTGATTTTTCCCCTCTCTTGATTCAAATTAATAGTTCAAAATTTTTATGTTTATATGAATTTATGAGAGCTTAAATTTCATTTCATGGTCAAACTACCCCATTTGGATGGGTTTTGAGGCCAAAATTCACCATCGGGTCACTTCTAGGATTTATGCAGGGTTTAAGATGTCCACCTTCTTAATGATGGTTCATAACATATAGACATAAAAAATAGGAAAAAATTACATTAATATATATTTTACTGACCTCTTCATCTTCCATGAATGTCTTGTGTTTCCATGTAATTGATGTGTGGAGATATGAATGTTGGAAGGTGACACTAGAGTTATTTTCAGGAAATTATGAGTGGTTATTTTCTTGAGGTTTGTTCATAAATATTATCCCCTAAATTCCAAAAAATATTTCATTAATATTTATTCCATATGTAGACTTTAAAATAACTAATATATTTGGCTCTGAGCATGTATGCGATGGAGTGGGTGAGCATTTGAAGGTGAGCTTCAAATTGACTGTGCATAGGGTGAGTGGCTTGAGCAAGGTTTGAAGACACTTGGACCATTTTCCTCAATTATTTTTACATTAAACATCCTTATAAGGTTTTAAACATATTAATACACCCCTCATTAATCATCCAACTTATTTAAATAACTTGGAATAAACTTAAGATGGTGGTGGGGTTTGTGAGCAAGCTTGTGTGACTGTTTGCATTGGCCCATAGCTAAGGCATTTGACTATAGATTTGAATTTTCAAAATATTATATGATGCATTAGGATACTTATAATCATATTTTGATCATCAAAAACATTATTTATATCCCAAACCATCTATAGACCCTTCTTGGTATAGATCCACTATTTAACCCATAGAACCAACTATCATAGATTGGGCTAGTCTGAGACAAAATATGGTTTATAACCACTATTTGTCTAGCCAAAATTAATGTATTTGTGCCTTGAATTTTTCATTATGACCATTATTTATAAATTTTGAGACTTTTCCATGCCTATAAATTCTAAAACTATCATTTTAGCTCAAACTAGTAGTAAACTACCTATTAACTATGTGTTTGAGCATGGACATTTTTAGTATGGACTTCATCATTATTTCATCAAGGTTTTATGGTCATGGAGTGTACATAGTGTGCCTCAGGTCTAGTATCATTCTCATATGATTATTTTTCAAACTTTATTTCTATGTATACACTACTCTCTACTTAGGCTTAAGGCCCATGCCTAAGTATGGCTGTGTTTCCAAGCCTATGTTGATGTTCTTCTACCTTTTTAGAGGTGATGACCATAAAAATTAAAATTTCATTAAATTTTAACCCTATTAATCCTTATATGAGAACTAAACTTTTACCATAAATACATTATGGTTATTCATATGAATTAATTGGGTGTAGGTACACACTCATATAAGCTCATAGTGTATAGGTTTTGAGTGTCATGTTTGTATGAGAGGAGAGTGATCAATAGGTTCTCAAACTCTGGTTTCACCTTTATATATTCACACATTTACTTGAAATTCATACCTTCTTATTATTACATGAGCCCTCATGCCTTAAATGGTATACATAGTGCTTTTGGAGACATTGCTACAATAGGCCTAAAAGGGCTAGTTGCAGGTGGTCATTTGCCTTATAAGTTCACTTATATGACTATGTATGACCAAATATCATGATCTCATTGATCATGAGGGTTATGAGGGAGTATAAATGTTTGTTAACATGGTTTTACCTTGAAATGGAGAGTTGAGGAGTGAATTAATATGACTGCGGGTTGAATGAGGATGAAACATGGATAATAGGGTTAGAATATAGTATGAATGGTAGTGAAAATAGTATGAAATGTTAGGAGCATAAAAATGACATGAAATGGAAAATGAAAAAAATCTTAAAACCAACCACATGGACCTTATATACCCTTACACATATATATAATTAAATATGGAAATTTGAAGGCATAAATGAAGCATATATAACTAAAAGATGACTCTTAGGAATCTCTGAGGAACCTTAAACTTTGAAAAAAACCTTAAACTATGTTAAAATTGACTAAGTGAGATTGGAGGTGAGGAGGATGGTTTTTAACCCTATGAGGCTGCCATGGAAAATAGGTAAGTTACTCATAAGGGCATGATTATGCTCCATTATCACTTCAATACTCATTTTCCATGTTTTTAAGTTGTATTTCAAGCTCTGGAGGTGTCACTAAGCCATACACAATGTTTGGTGTATAATGGCCTTCTAATATGCATATCCCCTTTTATTTTTGAGATGTTTAGATGTGACAAGAGGCTATTGGACCTCAAACCTAATAAAGGAGAAATGAGGGAACATGACATACTCTACAAACTATTTAACTTAGCCAAAAACTCTTGATGAGGGCATTCAACCTCCATACAATACATAGGCCTGCCTACAGATTATACATAGGAGCTAGTCTTGAATTTTTATAGTCTTATGAACTCACATGTGTGAGTTAAGTTGTGAAAATGATATGATATGATCCTTCAAGACCCTATTAAATAACATCCATCATTACTTTGAGTAGGCAAGCCAAGAATCCTTGAAAACTATTTAGTCTTACTTGGCCTGTGCAGATGAGATTGGAATATAAATTATTTAAGTTCTTATGTCATGTTTACAAGGTTTGTGATACCAATCCCAAGAGAAATTTCCATAGTTTGAAGCTACCTAAGAGTACTTTATCTAGTTATAAGCTTAGGCCCCCATTATTTCTCCTTTATATGGTATAAGTATCAACTTGAGGAGCTCTTTGAGTCTACCTATGATTCAAGGGGGAGATAGGATAGTTTTAATATTCCATATCATTAAAAAACATTTATTTATTCTATATTTGACATTGTTGACCTCCCTCTTAAAAACCATGACTCCACCTGAGCCAATCCATATTGTACAGATCTATAACACTTGAGAAACCCCTATAACCTACCATTTTATCTAAAATTGTTTTTTTAAAATGTAAGGACATCATTAAAAGGTGTTTTAGAGGGAAAATAAGGGTTATGTGACACTTTAAACTTGATGGTGTGAATGGACGGAGTTGAAAAGTTAGTATTTAGCTCATGTAGGACCCATTTGGGGGAATTTATACATTGAACATGATGATAATAGATTCAATACAGTATGAAATGGTCTAGTAATGGATTAATGAGGATTATGAGGTCTATTGAAGATGTGTGAGGTGACTTAGTGGTTTATCAAGGCCATATTAAGTCTCATTATGACCAAAAACATTCACTTTGACACACACACATATATATATATATATGACCTTAAAGAGGCATACTAATTTAATATCACATCAATATCTTATCCAAATATGTTTATGACTTGTTAGAGACCTCAATATAATCCTAATACATTACCCACAATGTTCTTGAAATATGAAAGATAACATGCCTCATGTGACTGAGCAAAACCAATGCATTTATGAGCCTTTATTAAACTATCTCCTTAGTTCACCTTCACCATGGCATTTTTCACATGTTGGAGCTCCATCAAAGTGACCAAGGACCATATAAACATGTTTTATCATCATGGTAACACTTGATTCAAGTTTTAAAGGAGATATGAATACTGACAAAGCAAAGTTATAACATGATAAAATAGTGAACTACATGAACACCCTCCAAACTCATAATATGAATGACAACCATGAGACTAATGATGGGTCAGAAATCAAGGATATTAGGTTGAACCCTTTCTATTTCTAGGACTATAAAGTGGTCAAAATTTCTAGTGACTTAGCTAGCTTGACCACCATGTTGATCAAGGAACACAAAATTCCTTGAAATATCTCTTGATGGATTAGAAAATGGAACTTGACTACACATGAACTCTACCTTAAACCTTGCATACTTTGAAATAATGAGACATAAAAAATCAACAAAGGAGAAACAACAAAGTAAAACTCATAAATACCAATAAAAATACCATGAAACAAACATAATCATGCATATATGCACTTAGATTGATAAGACCAAATCTAGATACTTATGTACAAGAGGAACATGAAGGAAACTAATAGTAGAATTTGAGGAAAATCCCATTGATAAGGATGGGGAATTCCTCACCATTTAATATATAAATTTGAAAAGCATTAAATTCCTTACAGTTGGTGATGATGTAAGTTCCAATCCAAATTCTATCAAAATTATAGTGTTTTCTTGGATTTGGATGGTCCTCATCCCACTTGAGGACTACATCTCCTTATTGGATTGTCCTAGATGAATCCCTTTTGTTAAATGATTTCTTGATTTGATGTTGATTAGTCCACATGGTATGCATGGAATTATCCCATGTATCCTTTAAATTTATAAGATCATTGATCTTCACTTGCATTACATCATCTTCAAAGAAATTAGTTTGATAAGCAAGCTCTAAGGTACATAATTCAAGGGAAATAGGTAGTCTTGCCTCTCTACCATAGACACGGAGGTATGAGGATTGTCCATTAGGCCTCTTAGGTGTAACTATATCTACCCATAAATTAGTTATAAACCTTGTATACCACTCTCTTTGAATATATTCCATGGTTCTATTGATAATCCTTAACAAGTTCTTATTTGTGGACATTTCTAGTCCGTTTCCCTGTTGGTAATAGTTTCCCTAGTTCACCCTGAGAACCCAAGAACCATCATCAAATAAAAAAAGGGAAACAAGCTAGAATTTGTTTCTATTTTTTTTTTGAGATATTTGTGATGTTTTTCTGATTTTTTATAACTATCTCAGGTCTTCCCCATTTATACCTATCTAATGGATTCAAAAATATATCTAGGTGAGGCCTAGAACTCATTTTAGTACCCCTAAATCTAAAACAAGGTCTCTTAAGAGCATGAGAGAGATAATATGGAGATTCAAGAAAAAAATGGATGTTTTGGGTGTATGATTAATTTCTAAAAAAATTGAGATACATTAAAATATTTAAGATACCTCACAATGTCCATGGGATGGTCCAAGATTGATAGAAAGCAATTGAGAGAGAGAAAAATCAAGTTCTCATATCTCCATTAATGGATTCCATGCTCAAAACCAGGTTTAAACGTGAAGATGTTAGGGGTAAAATGAGAAATTTATGGGATGGAAGCTGCTCAATATTATCCATAATATACATTATCATTATGTCAACACATTGATCAATCCAATAAAGGCTCAGTTTAGCCTAATTTAGCATAAAGTCACACCTAAACCTACTAGGCCTAAAAGGTGGCAGAACTTGTCACGCTATTTTAGGGAGTTCATAGGGTTATTAGAGGCTGATAATAGTATTTATTGAAGGTTATTCACCACCTAAATATTATTTATTATTTAGAGGTATTTTTCAATCCCCAAGGCACGTAGAGGTTGTCTAAAACCATTACAAGATGAATAAATTAATGTTTTTGGAGCACCTACAGGTGGTTTCAAGTTCTCAAATTTGGTACATAAGATAATCATGATTTTATCTACCTATAAATAATATTTATGAGTAAAATATAATATATAAACCGTTTTATTTATTATATCATACCTCATGCAGTCATAATCAGTCATGCACGTAGGCAATCCACTAGTAAATTTTGAGAAAAATTCATCTATGTGTCTCTACAGGCAAGATCCAACAATTAAAATTGGTAAAAATTATTCTAATTAGTGGTTATAATAATAAATAATATTATTTTTTCCTCATTAATATTGTAAGTATCCATTATTTTGTCATAGCCTTGTGCTTGTCCATTGATAACCACCATTGGAGCTCAAAAGGTTTTTGAAAAATATAGGTATAACAAAAAAATTTTGTCTTTTTGGGAGTGTTTTAAGGTATTTTAAATTTATTATAGGTCTTAATATATCTTATTATAGTTTCCAAACTCTTGGTTTCATAGAAGTATGCCATTGAGGGTTAGCTAAAGCATGCAAAACACAGGCCTATGTATATAGGTTTGAATATTTTGCTTATTTAAAATTTTTATTGAAGTATAATATTATTTATGGAGATTTTTTAGGTCTTAAAATGGTTTTTTAAATAAAATAAATACAATGGAAATTCATATTTGACCCCTAAGAATAAATTCAAAATTTTCAAGTCTTGACACCCAGTTTGAGCCCCTCTTCAAATGCTCATAACTTTCACTACATAGGGAGTTGGAAAAATAATTTTATTATGTTTTTAGTAACCATATTTAATTTAAATTATTTATTTATTAGGTTTTTTTAATGTTATGAGGTTTATTAACAATCGTTAAGATTAAAAAATCTCAAAAGCCCCTTCCAAACCCTCTCTAGTAGATCGATTGGATCCAAGATTCTTCAAATGAATTTTTATGACATTATTTAACATTTAATACATCTAAAATAATGAAATATATCTTATAATAATTTTTTTGGTCTATTTAGAGAAAAAAATTGGTATGTATGAGCTATTTTTGCAAGCTTCTCAAAGGTATTCCAAAGGATAAGATGTTTAAATGATATTTAGAAGTTATCATACCACTAAAATGTCATACAATTGTATTATATGATATCCTTAAATCCATCATGGCATGTTATCACTTATAAAATCAAGTTTTTGGGCTCTAAAAAAAATTACAGATTTGTCCTCCATTAATTGAGCCTTTAGAAAAGTTGCAGGTGTATTAGTGGCTATGGAATGATCCAAAGAGATAATAATACCTCCTTAAAATCCATATTAAAGTCTTTGGAGACTCCAAAAATCTTATATATTATATGCAAGCTTTAAGGTGAAGGATCTCATGGCGGCCCAAGCTCTCAAGGGGTCTCTAATGGTTGAGTGCAAGATAAAGGAGATGTTTTATAGGACTAATGGTGTCTGAAGGAGGAAAAGGGATCCATTTCAACATTACATTAGAATAATTTCAATTTATGGTCTCCCAAGAAAAATATGATATCTTCACTAACCATTAGTGGTCAAGGGTGACTTCTAGAAGATGCTAGTGGTCAAGGGTGACTTCTATAAGATGTTAATGGTCAAGGGTGACTTCTAAAAAATGTTATTGGTCAACTATGACATGCTATGAAAGTGGGGAGAGTTTTTAGTAGTTATATAGATATTCTATATGATTGAATACTTTTTATCCAAGTGATTAGAAAATGACATCATTAATTCAAATTAAAATTAAAACATAAAGTGCTCTAATGTGCAAAGTTAAGCCTTTTGAAGCAAAATAGTGCAAGCAAAAATTTAATTAAGGAGAAAAATCATGGAAATAAGAGCCCCATCTCTCTTCCTACATTATGATGAGTATTTTGAACACTTTTAAGTGGATTCAAGTCTTTTTGGAACCCTTCTACCCCTTTCCTCTACTTTATCTATTTAAGACCTCTAATTCCTTGTTGAGAGGCATGCTTCATGCTTTTCTAAGGGGAAAATCTGCCAAATTTTGTAATGAGATATCTTATTTAAGTGAATAATATTGATTATATTCTACTAGTATATTTATGTTGATTATGGTTTGTTTGATAAGGATCATGTGATGTGAGTTCTCCCCTTGATTTTTGTCCTCTTCAATCACCTTTATCTATGATAACTTTGATTTTATAGGTCTTGAGTCATGTTTATCAGTCATAGGTCTAATTATTGATGTGAACAATTACATTAATTCATATTATATCATATTTCTACAAGCTTTCTTAAGAATTACTTATGTAAACTCAGCTAGTGTTAGGGTTGTGTGAGTGGTAGGTCTTTTGGAATCAATTGTGTGTTTTAGTGAAGTTCGAGGATCATTATATGGTGTATCACCTTTATTTATGTTTTTATTTATTCCTTTTCCCCTTATAAACCCTTTCCCAAGTAATATAATCATCTTACTAAAAGCTTAACTGGTACACCTAGGGAGTTGGCCCTAAACCCAGAGGTTCACCTCTGTTATATGATAACCAAGGGTTCAAATTTGTTCTACAATAGTAGCACTCATTGTCCTCAAGTTATTTATGGATAAAGGATTAGTAAAAATAAGTTAATTTTTTTTTCAAGGGATAAACACCTAAGGGATGGAGTAAATAAATAATGAGGATCCTCATAAGATGTAACTAATATAAATATATTATATAAATGGTTTGGGTAGGTTAAATAATATGGATGGGCTAGGAAGATACTTATCAAGATAAGAGTGAGTTAATTAAGAAATAAGGAGATATTGTTAAGAGGATAAATTAAATAATTTATAAAATAATGGTGAATGAAGAGATGATAAAATAGATGGATGATGAAAAAATTATTTAAAAAATATGAAGTAAATTCAAAATAAATAGAGATAAGAAATAATGTTAACAATAAATAAGATAATGAATGAAACTTATCTATACTCTACTAATGAAAATCCTCACATTAAAAATATAGATATTATCCCTCTACCATAAATAGATGAGTTAGTATTAATATTTATAGAAGGCAAAGACCAATATAGTGAGTGGTGTAGAATATATAAAATATTATATCATATTCCATAAAAATTCATGAATGACATGAGGCAAGGATTATCATATTTAGCCACACTATTAGGAATAAAAAACTATTCAAAACCTTAGGTATGGAATACCAACTGATGATTATTAGTTTTTCTGACATTAGATGAGGCCTAAAGAGTAGGATACAAATATATGATGAAATTATTATTGAAACATGATATCTTAGTTGTATAGTATAACCAAGAGAAGAAATTTTAATAATTGAAGGGATCTTGATAGAAATTAACTAGGAGGAAATTTATATAAAAAATATATAGGAGTAATTAGATTTTTAAAGAGATAATGACCTTATGGAAAAAGGTGATTTATAGATAAGTATTAGTAGTCATAATATAAATATACATAATAAATATCAGGAGGAATTTAGATTAAACATAAGAGAGATTAGTTAGTAAAAACATTGGAGAAGAAAATTAGTTAGAGATAGAAGATGATGAAGAAGATACTAAAATTAACACTACCTACCAACCACAAGAGGCCCCATGACAAAACAAACCATTTGTACCAAACACCATCCCCCACATTGATTCATAATAGACATGAAAATACATTTATTATATGAATAAATATATATATAGGAGAACAAATAGTAGATAAATAAAATAGTTTTATTAAAGAGACTGAGACCTAAAGAGAGTTTATAAAAAAATAGGCAAAAGTATTAGGAAGGAGATAGTTCCAAAAATATTTAAGATATAAATTATGTAAATTTAGTTTGTTAAGTGGTAAAATTACAATCAACCAAAACATATAATAATACTATAAGAATAATTCCATTTAGTAATTTGACTAATAATAGTAGCAATACTAATATTGGTACTCTGAGACAATCTAAAAAAATAAAAATCACATAAAATAAAATAAAATTTCCAATTTTTGGAAAGGATACTAAGGATGTGGAAGAGAAATTTATTGTGTTAGACTATACTAGTAGAGCTAAAATATCATAGATGAATGTGTAATTTTATTTGACTTTATGAGAACACTTAGGTGTGATGCCCTTAAATGGTATATGAAATCATATTTTATACTTTAAATTACTTGTGAGGATGTAAATATAGCCTTGAAATTAGAATTTCATTACCCTAGCATTATTAATGAAAGTGTGAGTAAGATGACATAATTTATATAGAAAGAGAAGTCAATGACTAAAGAGTATGGATAAATATTAAAATATATATTGATTAAATCAGAAGAACATTTGAATGAGAAGCAATAAATATAATGGTTTATTTATATGCTAATACTATTTCTAGAGGCTAACATGTATGGGAAAATATTTAATAAATTTTCATAAATGTTTGAGATGACAACAAAATTAGAGGATAAATCCTAGAGATGTGAAACAAAAATAATTAAAGTATAATGTGAAAAGAATTTACTTGGAATAGGGACAAATAAGGTTAAACAAAGATATTCAGATGAAAGGTGATGAGTTTTTTTCACCACATGTTAATAATAACCACTACGAGAAATAATATGGTGAAATACTTGTCCTATGGAAGGACATTCATGAAATGATATTCACCATCATGATATGCTGAAAAGTGAAACTAAAATAAAAACATCATAAACACCTGAAATAATGTTTCCTCCCATTACATAGTCAATTTATGGTGACATGATATATTTTGCGATTTTTAGAATATATGTACATCATTCGAAACATGAATGTCCAATGATGAAAGTGGATTCACCCACAAACTAGTTGATTTACTACACTAATTTCAATATTTTAATCATTATAATCATACATTCCATTCCATTCCATAAACATACTAGTAGATGTAGAAGATACTAATCAAAGAAGAGTAGACATGGTTCAAAAAAAACATTACTTTAATTTATTGTGATAAAACCTAATTTATTACACCCTAGTTATCAATAACAATCAACTCCCACATTACAACACTTTCAATCAAAAAACACCCAACCAAAATATTATAATAACAATCAATAGGGGTATATGAGAGCTGGCTGGGGATGATATAAAGGATAATACCATGTAGGGGACTAAGTTATCATAAGGGGGTAAAACCAAAAATAAAATTAGAGATATAATAAGGGTTATACCTAGAAGAGACTACCCTCAACATTATAAAAACTATTTAACTCACTTTGGAAGTGTTATGGTTAAAAATAGAATAGCCTAATAAACTATGGATTAAAAATTTCTAAAATTAGGCCAATGAAATGAATTCATATTAAAAAAATTATAATAAATATGTTTAATATGAGAATATGATAAATATATATAATTAAAATGACTTAAAATATTCTAAAAGCTTCAATATAAAGGATAAATTGTACTTAGTTGATTCAATGATGCACAGGTAGATTTGATAGGTACATTTACTTAATAAAGTAAACAAATGTTCAACCTCAATTCGGTATATTCTATAAATTTGATTTTTTTCATCCCAAAAACTACCATATATATTTGGACACTACCATCAATTTTTATTTCCTAATTTTTATTCTTCCATATATATCAAGCTATAGACTCTTTTCTATAATATCCATCTGAACCTATTAGGGTTCACTACAATGTTTTAGGTTGTTATCTCAAATTTTGTGCACAAGTTCCTCTAATAATGATTTTGGTTAGAATCCATAGGTTATACAATTATGGAATGCCGCTTTTATTATGAATGAACATTATGTACATATCCATATAATCTGAAGGAGGCCATCGACTAATGTAGTTCTATCCCTTATGTGGGATTATGTGTGAGCAATTATGTAATATTATATATGGAAGTGCATGTAGTTATCTAACATGTAAATTGATGAATATTGTTCATGTGATAAGATTTGAATGATTCAAACATGTAAGAATCATTTTCTTATGATTTATTTGGAAATAGAGAAGAATAGGGTAGTATAGCTAATCTATATAATTTATTTTCTAGTAGTGTAGTGGGAGTTTGGAGGTGCTTTCTTGGTATTCTATAGATAGATAATTAATGAATTTTTATTTTTATTTATACCACACATTTTTTAAAAATATCATGTTATGTTTAAAAAATGCACATAGACCAACCCATAAATGTATATATATTTTTAATTTAATTATTTAGAAGGTACAAACACTAGCATCAGATTGGGGACACTAATGTCAGTTCTAGGGTCCTAATATGGATGCTAATATCTTATAGATTAAAGAGTATATAAGGATATGCAATTATTTATGTAGTATATAAATCAAATTTTAATTATATTTAATCAAGTGATGTAGGTAATCATAATGTCAAGTTCATACTATAGGATAACCAATTTATGTAGTATCATGCCCAAGTTTGTGTCCCCAAACTGATGTATTAATTTTTTTTAATTTAATCCAATGTTTCTTACTTATTAACTATATTTTCTTAGTGGATTAACTATTTTTATTATTTAAAAAATAATTTGAAGTGTGACACACAATTTTTATGTATTTATGTTATTGATTTACTATCCACCACAAGACTTCTCTAAAAAGCAAAATACAAACATATTATGGTTGGGTTAACATCAAAAGTGGTTTATGAAATATTTTACTTAATCTCCTTATCAAGGAAGAGGGTCAAGTCATGTTAATATGGTTTCATGAATAGGTAGTCTAATTTAAATATAATTCATTGATTTAATAAATCATAAGGGAATCAAACATATATATAGTAAACAAACACCTTAACATCCCAAGGTGTTTGTGTTTACCCAATTCACTCTCACACAATAATAGAAATGAAATTCTAATGTGACAAGGAACATAAGTTTAATTGGTATAATGAGGCCAAAGTATCAATAATATTTGATTACATTTCTCAGAGAAGCTTCATCTCTGGAGCAGGTATCGAATAGTGACCAAGGTTAGGATGGAAAAAAACAAACTTACAAAATAATCAAATTGGGTCACTACACAATAGTAATTATACATATGATCATACCACATATATAGAACTAAATATGTGAATAATAAAATTACACACTTCATGATATTTCAAGTGATTAATGGTTATTTGATTTATTATGTGTTCCATGAAAACACATAATAGTCATTGACACCATGCTAAGAAGCCATCCTAAAGGTTAGTACTTTATGCTCACAACCACTCATCGAGCTTCCTACATATTTGTGGTGATCACCTTCACATGTAGAATCAGGGATGGATGTATTTTAACCATTATAAAAATAGTGTTAGATCAAACATGAAGTCATATTATCTTCACCTAATAGACACATGATGAAGCTAACATATTTACCCCTTGCAAGTAACACAATTGCCACAATGGATATTAGTTAGCCTAATAATATCTAGGCACTACTAATATTTACAAGGGGAATAATAACATGTGGAAAGTATATGTGTTTATAATTATCATTTTGAGCATGAAAAGTGATATTGACTCCAAAAGTATGCTCTAATTCCATGACTAAAAGGACCCGTTTTGACCTAACATGATATGACTATGGTCTTATATGTTTAAAAGAGTTTACAACTAAAAACATGACCTAGGATTATAATTATTGTATAAGGATAGTGACATGTAGGAAATCCACTAATTTATTTATAGATGGATAAATACAAACATAAACAAAGTTTCACAACCAACTATACTTTAGTGTGTGATGTAGAAAAAGAGGCTAAACTTCTGAAGGCCATAACTTTTTATTCATATCTTTGTTTGAGCCCATATTCATGCCAAAATGGCTATCACAAAAATCTAAATATAGAAACAACCCTCCCTTATTATTATGGAACATTTTTTATATTTTTATAAGCTATACATCACCATCTAAGGGTCTAAAATTATAGTTTAATATTATTTTCATTTTTTTATAAATTTATAAATTGTCCATTTTTTAAAATGGACTTTAAATTTAGATAAAAATCATCCAATATGATAATTTTACTATTTAGTTTATTTTTTGGATATTTTTAGAGCTGTGCACACTAGCATGCAAAACTTTTTAAAAATAACAGGTTGAGATTTATTTATTAATAGAGTTTTTAATTTTGCATGTCAACTCCAATTATGAGGTGAGGATTATTTATACAAGGTTTATAATTATTTGAATCATTTAATACAAATTAATACTAGTTATTGTTCAAAATGTTTCCCTTTTGGATTTTTATTTGTCTTTATAGTACTCGGGTTCATTATAGTGTGACAAGACACATTAAATCCAAGTTAGATAAATTTGGTATATGAAACACCTTTATTTTAATTTATATCAAGAAATAAAATTTTAAAGCTATAAGAACCCATTATCTAAGCTATAAGTCACGTATTTAAGGATTAGGAATATATTTATTGTGAATAAAGCTAACTTTTTTACCATTCTAAGGTGAATTTATCTACTTAAAATTGTCTTACAAAATTTCTTCATAAACCAGATTCATAATTACCAATCTTAAAAAATAGTATAACTTGAGATAAAATTTAATTTATTATCATAATGAAAATTTCAAGCTATTATAATTTTTAGTTTCTATAAATTGCATTCTTTATATTTTATTTACATCGATTCCAAATCAAATTGGAAGTATGAGAGAGATAAATGGGATTTTACCCCTATAGTTGTAACCCAAAATTGGTTGAAAAGGATAATTATTTAAAATGGTAAAAAATATTTGATTGCTAATTTCATATTTTTAATAAAAAAGTTTCAAATCTCATTTTTTTTTAAATTAACATTTAAGTATTTATTTTACCCTAGATCCAGATTGATTTTGGAGGTGAGAAAAGTAATTGTAATTTTTTTGTTACAAATATTATCCTAAAATGGCCAATAAAGATAGTTTATATCAAGAATTAAAAATGGCTAAATATTTTTTTCATATTACACAACATAATAAAATTAGTATCAAGTGCTAGTTTAGAAAAATTCCTAATTTAGATATTTATTTTCCTTCGATTCCAAAGTGTTTTAACAAGGTTAGGAAGATAATAGAGCAAAATGCTTGATTTAATTTTTTCTTATAATTTATTTGTTAAAAATTTGTTTTTTTAATTATTTAAAACATCTTACTAGTTTTATGGAGCAAAATTTAATGAAATGCTTAATTAATTCAAATCCTAGTTTGCTATCAAATTTTGAGTAATTTAATTACAAGGTGGCTTAATATATGAGGTTAAGTGTCAAATACCACCTTTGGAAAGAGTGAAAATCCACCATTATATCTAGGGTTTCAAGATTTTACCTAATATTCTTTATGTAAAGATAAATTAAATCAAATTCTTTTATTTTGTTTTCATTTTCTCTATTTCATTTGTGTAAGTTACAGAAAGAGCTCAAAAAAATGAATTCAGGTTATAGGTTTCATTTTGTTTTCATTTGTCCATAAAAAAGTAGAAATGGTGAAGCTATTAAGTCTTGATTTATTCTTATCCTATCATCCTATAGTGCAAACTTAAGGATCTTATGACAAGTCCTAGGATTATCTTCAACAGACTTTTTGATTGCCTTCATTAGGATTTTATTCATAGATTCAAAGAATCCATTTCCTTGGGGATAATGGTTGGATGAAAACTTGAGAGTAATGCCATTATCATAATCCCATTCAATCATATTTATATAAATGAATGTATATTTATTGTCACACACGAGATAACTAGAGTTCTAAGCCTAGTACAAATGTTTTCCTCCAAGAAGTTGATCACCTTTTTAGTCCTTCATTGTTTAGTGGCTACACCTTTAGTCAACCTTATGTAATAATTTATGGTAGTCAAGACATATTTTTTAACTTTAGATGAATTGGGGTTAGTCAACCCAACAAATTTTGAACCCCATTGAGCAAAGGGTTTGTTAACCATGACTAGTTGTAGAGGCATTGTTGCCTTTGGCTCCTTGGTGCTAAAAATCAAACATGAGTGACATTCCCTCACATGTTTGTGAGCATATTTACAAATAGATGGAAAATAATAGTCATCTCTAAGAATTTTATGGGCTCTAGTTCTTCCATATGGATGCCCACTACCCAAATTTTCATGAAAGGTGATCATGATCTTGGTGACTTCTTCATATGAGACACATCTCAGGTAAACCCCTTCAAAATTTATCCTATACAGGACCCCATCCTTGATCAGGAAGTGAGTTTATTTCAACCTTAGGGACCTATTTTGATCCTGAGATGATTCTTTAGGACAAACACCATTAATTAGCAAATGTATGATTTAATCATGCCACTCACTATCTTGAAAGTTTTGTTGATACACTTACATAATACTTAGCCCAGTGTTAGTATTAGTAATCATCTGGATCAAACCTTGGAACTTTACCAATTTTGTTATTTTCATCTCCAAGTCATATTCCTATAAAAATAACATTCACTTACCTCTACATTATCTTAATTCATTCTGACTTAACATAAGTTTGGTGGTAGGGTCAGGTAAGATAACATGCACTTTATTTCTAAGGATGTAATGCCTAAATTTCTTAACTGATTTAACTAAAGCATATGCCTGATTATCAGTCAATGAATAATTTAACTCCACATTTTAAAAATTAGTGCTCATAAAATATATTGGATGATCACACCCATCAATTTTCTAAGTCAATATTATAGTCATAATGTGGTCAGATGCAAAGGAATAGAGGTAAAACTCCCTTGAGAAGTTAGGATTTATAAGGACTAGAGCCTAGCTAATGGCTTCCTTGATATCATTGAATGTATTTTTGGATTCTTCATTCCATGTGACCTTGGCATCCTTCTTTAGCATGTCATTTAGTGCCTTGAAAATCTTTGTGAATCCAAAAATAAACTTTCTTACAAAATTTATCTTACCAAAGATTGATTTCAGCTCTTTTTTACTATTTGGAGGCTCTATTCTAGATGTGGCCTCCACTCTTTTAGGATCTATAGATATTCCATCCTTGGTTATAACATGACCTAGTAATTTTCCTTTTGTAATAAAAAATATACTCTTATTAGGGTTTAAAAAAATGTTATACCGTCTACATATTTCAAAAACTTGCTATAAATTCATGAAATGATGTTCCCTATTTTTAGAAAAAAACTATTAGATCATCCATAAAAATAATGATGCATTTACCTATCAAGACTTAGAATGCATGGTACATATCTCTTTGAAAATTAGGTCCTACATTAATTATCCCAAAGGGCATGCTCTTGCAAGCAAAGGTTCCCCACTTTGTAGTGAAAGGTGTCTTCATCCTATCCTCTCTATTAACCAACACTTGGTTATAACCCAAAAAGATATCAATAAAAAAATCATAACTGATCCCAAAACAACTTTAATTACATGGTCTAGGGAAGGAAGGGGATAGTTTTACTTATTTCATGTTTTGTTTAAGTTTCCAAGGTTAATACAAAGTACAATCTCACCATTCTTCTTTTTTACTAGCACCAAATTAGCCACCCAGGTGGAATGCCTGATGAGGAAGACTATCATAACATCTAATAATCTTTTGACCTCCTTGAAGATCATGGGTTCTAGGATAGGATTTGTAAGCCTTTATTTCTTCCTGAATGGTTTAAAACTCTCCTTAAGGGGTATAGTATGGGTAATGACCATTCAATCAAATATCTTTAAGTCATCATAGGACCAAGCTATGACATCCCTATATTAGGTAAGGCACTCTTTGGATTTCTTATTCTCCATATTTGTACAAGATTTTCCAACATTGACAAGTGGGGGTTGATCTTGGAGGCCAATATAAACAACATTATAATCTTTCCCACTTACCTTGGTAGCTTTATAAACCTCAACTAGTTTGTACTAATGAAACAATATTTCTGAAGTAATCATCCCCATAGGGATCCTTTTGTCGTTTAACTACATAACTTTATCATCAAACTTGTCCTCATTAGATGCATTTTCATTGGTCTCATAAATAATATGATCATTGAATGATCTAGAAGTGGTCATGAAATCTAATATATACTGATCATCATTGAAAAATTGGAAATGGTTTACATTTTTAGGCACTGAAGGATAAGGGATCAACTCAATGCTCAAATTAGGGGAATCTTGGTTGGGCATGAGGTTGGCTGTAGTAGATGATAGCTCATAAATAACTTGGTTTTCTCTTGTTGGGATGGAAAGGATGTTAAAAGCATCAAATTATTCAATCAAATCCTAGACTCTAAACTTATACCTTTTTAGGTATGAGAGCTTCCATTGGTATTTTCTTCTTACTTGGTTGACCATTAGTTCTAAATCCCCATAAACTAGTAGTTCTTTGATCTTACTTTTTATAGAAAATTGTAAACCTAGGATAAGGGTTTCATACTCAACAAGATTTTTAGTATAGGGGAATTGGATCCTATAATAATCATAGTACTTTATATTAGTAGGGTCAATAAAAAAATACCAAAACCTAATCCATCATTCCACCTAGCACCATAAAAATGCAATTTCTATAGTCAAGGAACAACATGAGAACTCTTGGGATAACATACATTTTCAATTTCCAAGGTGAAAATACCTAATTATAAGTCAATTATGTTGACCCTATCATTCATAATAGTATACTCAGTTATCATGTTTTTCATCCTTGGTTCTCTCTCAACCCTAATTTGATTAAGAACTCCCTTCCAATGTAGGTAGAGATGTGAGAATTATTTAAACATGTAACCATTCAAAGCCTTAGGCCATTCCCTACTCAATAATATTCCATAAACATTAGGTATATCAATAAATTGAATATCAATAAATTATTTCACCCTAGGCTTAGAAGCTAGTTACGTGTGAACATTCAGAAGATCCCCAATTAACTTAACTCTAGATTTATCTAATTGGGTGACAACCCTATCAGACTTAATAGGAGTCAAGCCAAGTTTTTTACATATACCTATAGGCATGATATTGGTAGATGCTCCTAAATATAGTAATAAATTATGTAAGTTCTTACCAAACATCCTAATAGTGAGTAAAACAGGAGGAGATTCATCCTTGTCTTTGTGTACAACCACATTGGCATGATCAGTCTTTGGTGGGTTGTTAAAATTATATGAAAAACACTCCAATAAAATGTCCATTTGATTTTTAATATACATAAGCTCATGAAATGTAATATTATCTTTTATCTTCTTCATGTCCTCAACTATGTTATATCTAGTTTTAGAAGAACTAGGAATTTAAATGTTGGGTTTAGAAGTACTCCCTTTAGGTGCCTCAAGATTGTTATTTGAATAAGTGTTTGGAGGAGTTAAAAAATTATTTGGAGTTATTGAGGTGGTAAAAGGTTGACTTTGTTCCCTACTCCTCAAGGGATAGGGATTTTTAAGTAACTATTGAAAGGCTTAGATCTCTTTAGGGATCTCATCAAGTTCATTTTCATCTTGAAAGGGGAAATCAAAGGTGTCCACCATAAAGTATTGATTAGATGACTTATATCAAGAATTAACTACACCATATCCTTATTAGGTACCACTTCAAATGTATCCAAATCCTCTTGGATATCCTTAAAGGCTTTACAAAATTTTATATAATCAATTTCCCCATGCTTGGTTGTGCAATGTACCCTATAATAATCAGGTAATGTAATATCAGTGAGTTTAATGTCCATGGTATTCTTCTCAAAATATGGCTCATTATTCTTGTTATTATGAAAACTATCATTCTAAAATCTATTGGCTAGACTCTATACCTTTGAAATGAGAAGTTTTTACCTAAACTTTCAACAATATTTCCAGCTTTTTTTTGTAATTGAAGAAAATTAGTTCTCAAATTTTGGACCATTTTTAAGATAGATTCATTCTCATTTTTAGGAGTTTAAAAATTATGTACCTATCTATTGTTAATAGATGGTACCAGATCCCTTTGATAATTTATATTAAAGCCATTAGTAGGATGATTTAAGAATCCTAAGTTCTGATTGGGAGTTGCATGACTCAATCGCTATTGAGTTAGGTTTGGGAGTTTATTTAAGGCTAGGATATTTTTGTTATTATTTAGGAATAAGTTCATCATAGGAATTTATGGGTTAATGTTTGGTATAGAATATGCCATTTATCCTTGGGGTTGTATCTGATCATTGATGGTTATTTCCTCAACATACACTCTAGGTAATGAAGTTATGGTTGGCATGGATCTCTTTAAGAATATAGATGTCATGGGATCTATGACATCTTTATAAATCTCTAGAGATAAAAAATCATTAGGATTATAAGGGTATAAGGTCTTTCTAAACATTTTTTGAAATCTAGAATTGAAGGACCTAATAGGCTAACTTGTATTTCTTTGAATGGTGGTGAATTGATGGTAAATAATGCAAGGACTAACAATCTTACAAAATTGATCTATAAATGCATTGTTGAAATCATCCCAACTAGTGATGTAATTATTAGGAAATTTCAAAAACCATTCATAAGTAGCATCCTTAAAGGTGAAGGGGAAAAACCTAAAAATTGCATCCACATGCACAAAATTTAGCAATCTTAAGATAGCTTTAAAAGATTTTATATGTTCCTTAGTAATTACTATACCTGTTGGATTAAATGTAGGAAGATACTTTTCAAGGTTGCATGGGAGGTCATGTAACACACCTGATATATTGGTTGAAGACTCTCCCTACCAGACCATACATGGATGAATATTTAAGGAAAGGGTACCTTGAAGGGGTGAAGTTGGAAGATATTTGGATCTCCTACATCTATATTTTTCATGTCTAGCTTTCATGTGGACCTCAAGCTTGAGAAAAGGCTCCCTTGTTTGTAAGTGTTATCTTGTTCTAATCTTAGGCAATTCCAACTTGAAACATGAGGATACTACCTAAAATATAATATATCAATTTTAACTTTATAAAGAGAAAGATTTAGACCTACACATTGAGCTTATTTTGTAAAGGTGGTATGCAAAACTATAAAGGACATTGATATTTTATTGAATTATCTCAAAGATGCATATAATTACATGAATATGACCTATATTTATAAGTATAATCCTAAAGGAAATCATATCTATGAAAGATATGACAAAATTTGATCAAAATGAGCCATCCTAACCTTATATACCATGGATTTTAAAGATAAAGCTAATTTACTAAAATAAAGTATCAATGCTTTAAATAACTCCAATCTTTATCTAAAGAAGCAAAAATATGGAACAAAAATAACAAATATTTATGATATTTATACTTATAAGCAAAGAATTCACTCAAAAACACAAATATACACTAATCTTAGACCAAAACATGTTAAGATTAACAAAGATTCAAAGAATTCATGACCCTCCTTCTAGCACCAATGGATCTTCTCCTGTTGATTCTTCTAAATGATCCACATGTGTTATTAGTTTTTAAATAACACTTATCATTTTGGAATTTATAAAATTTAGAGCATGAGTTATAGGTTTTAGAAATCTAGTTTCCTATGGTGAAATAACAACATAGCAAGATAAATTCTTTCACAATATTTATATGATTTGGTGGTTGGAAACCACCTTGGTCCATTCTATATGAGTTGTAGAATTGTTTTTAATAATTAGTGAATTATTTTATAGATTTAATCTTACAAACTAATCTAAATGGATATTTATAATGAAGCTAAAACAAGAGTAATCTAGTGTAAAAAAAGGTAGCAAAGAGAAGGGTAAGGCATAAAATAAATGAGTGATTGTCAATCTTAGTCTCAAATATCATAAAAAAATAATCAATTACAATTTATTGAACATTTAAACCAATATACAATGTAAAATATCCTAAGCTCAAATTTCATTATATACCAAGAAAACTTCAAAGGATAATGTAGAGAGTCACAAGTAAGAACTAGGTCTACTTTAAGGATTTACTACAATAATCAAATAGTATTTATACATCTGAATACAGATCAAAATGAAGTGAAGCAGAACCTAAGATCATCCAACAAATTTAGTGCATGCAAAAATTAGAAACCCTATGATTATAAAATGTAACTTGGTATTCAAAGAAACCTTTCAAATTTAAGACATTAACTAGAAATTGAGAGACAAACTTTATTAGAAATTAACACATAAAATATGGACAAAATTTTTAGTATTCATTGATTATATTAATTGCTTCAAGTGTACAAAGTTGTCCCAAAATTCTCTCTATTTTTCAAATGGTAATACATGCCTTTATAGAGAGATCTAGTAGTATACCAGTTAGTTATAATATACAAGTGTATAAAGACAAGGACAATTATCCTTACAAGTTCTAAAATATACTTGTTCTTCACAATTAGATTGACCTAGAGGCAAATATTCCAACAAACTAGAATATGCCTTTATAATGAAATATTCTATTTTAAAATGTTAAAAAAATTACAAGATGGAATATTGTCTAATTTAATAGTGTGCCCTCTATATTTTGTTGTTGGAGGATGTTTTTGGCCTTAGTATGTTGCTCATTAAATAGCTCTAGATCCATAATAAGATTTAGGATATGATCCTCCTCTTGATTTCTATCCATGTTTTATTTAATGTTCCTAGCTTCATCTATCCTCTCTTCAGCATTGAATATCATGTCTAAGATCTTACTATTATCAACCCCATATTTGCCTTGGCTTTTTCCTTTGATTTTTTGAGTTACCATAGTATCCCTATGTTTTAATTAATCATCACCTATGATTCCAATGGTAGTGGATTGTGAAGGATATATAAGCATGGTCCCAAGAAGTTGTTCAATCCTTGTAATTAGCTCTGTATCATCTTCTAGGAGACTTTACACATTATTGTGCCACTCACTCAAACTTTAAACATTATCCACCATAATTACCAAAATTGTGCTCAAATGTCCCAAACTAATGGTTTTGAATCTTGGGATTTATTTCCTTTCTTGAATGTTGAGAAGCTTGGCTATCTTATCTTCAAGCCATTGGGTGACCAAACACTTGGCTAATGCACTCTATTACTCTAATTCACTTTTCCTCAACTTCATTATCTTGAGTGCTTTAAACATGTCATAAAATGACTCATCAAACATATTGATAATTACCTTAGGTACAAATAGAATTTATTATGTCTATAGGTTTTCCTTTTCTCTTTCTAAATTATAGATGCTCTACTTTTTACCCTATATTCTAGCTTTAGCCTATGTTGACTGGGCCTCAATCAAGCTTTCCACATCCTCTTCATTAATGATAGCCTCACCAAGCTATTGACATTCAAATGGGGTTAATATCACAAAGGTATCCACCTTTTGAAAGGTGAATTCCTCTATTCAAACCATAGATGTCCTAGTGGTAACTCTTTCCAATCTAGTTTTTTTAGATTCAATTAAACATTAGTGACTAACTTCTTAAATTTGGGAGGTTCTAGGACCTCCACATCTAATCTACTAGATTCTCTAAAATCACCCATCTTCTTACTTTTAGGTCCTTGAGTGACCATAATCCTCTTTTTTTCTTGTTCCTTCACTATATCCCTTATCAATGGGATCATGTCATCTTGTATCTCAACATTAAAAAATTGTGTCATGTCCCATGAATGGGAAAGAGGGGATTTTTTGTAATTTCCCATAAATAAACCAATCAAGAATGATTGGCCCATGAATGGGTAATTCATCACTAAACAAATTTATCTCACTTGTGGGGTGAGAGATGGTCAATCTTGGCCTCTTATTTGGTCCTATAGGAATTAATGCTAGCTTTATTTGCTTCTTTTCTTGGGATGGCACAAGGACTATACTTAGAGAAATCTCTTTTCATTTATTATCTCTAGGCTCTCCCACTTGGACTTGGGCTTCTTCAAGCTACTCCTCCCTATGTGTATCATATGCCTCTACAAGTTCTTTGAGATCACCCTCAAGTGTATCTTATAGTTATAAGGCAATCATAACAATATACTAAATTGGGGAAGGTTGCCTTTATGTGAGTGTTAAAGATGAGGGCCCCTCCCTGGGCCTCTCTTCCAATTTTACTTCTACTACTTTATCCTTACCATAGCCTTGTTCATTCTGGCCTTGCATAACTTGATCTTGGGGTTATGGATATGGATGATCTACTTGGGTTATTCTTGAGCTATCACAGATGGTCCAGGTAGCTACTAATACTTCAAAGGATGAACTTAACATGCTTCTCTTGATGGCTTGTCATCTTTGGTTATCCTATGTTCAAGTTTGATGGTATGCCCTTAAATCCTAGTCATCACCTCTTTATAATATAAATGGTTCTATGAACACCAAGTTGATGAATATACTCAAGCTTAGGCAGCTTCTTGTCCTCTAAATGCTCACCCACTATGTTCTTTGGATCCCACATTTTGAGTTCATCCAGTTAAAAGCCTAATGAATCCTTATGTGTGGACATGGTTACCATCTATTTCTAATATTTCAATATGGTTATCCTAATAATCAAGGGGAAGGGGTGGAGTATACCATTCCTCTTCTCCTTATAAGTCCCATCAATGTCATGGATGAGATAGGAGGTGAATTCCTACTCTACAAGCTTACTTGGAACATATACTAGTAATCTATAGGGTTGGGGCATGATCCTCTCAATCTTGATAACTATAAAATTAGGGTAATACCATATGTCACCCATCATTTCAACATACTTCTTGATGAGTGGATGGGCCCTAGGTATGGGAACACCTATGATGGCCTCCACTACGGTTGAGTAAATGAAATCAGAAATAAATGGCATATGTATCTTGTACTTAAAGATGTGTAATTTAGAATAATGGTGGTAAATGGTAGTTTTTCCCTTACAAGACCATTTTTTAATACTATAGAAGTTGATTGAGGAAAGTAGGGAATATGATAGGTATGACATCATGTAAGATTCATTAAATGTCTTTCTTTTAATGGTTGTGAATTATTTGGCTAGGAAAACACTGATTAAATCTCTAATTAGAGGGTGCGCTTTTATTCCACCATGAAACGCACAAAGGGAACCCAAATTTTGTTTACATAAGTGGTTGAGGGGGCTCCAAAGGATTGGTTTAACATGGTAATTATAACTATGATGCCCTCTATGAATTATATTATTGGTATTTTACCTTTAATGTCTTGAAGGATATGGGGTATTTGGTGTAGCCAGGGTTTAAGTATGGAATCCAGGTCATGATTAGAGGTCCACTCTTTGATCTTGGATAAATTTACAAGGGGAAGAGGGAGATTATAATATTTATAAAAACCAATAGGATAAATATAATCTATATTTTTGGAATTTCCCTCTATGGTTATCCATTCATTATCTACTCTATAATCAATAAATATGGTGGCAAGGATGTCTATACAATGTAGTACCTTAGGTTTTCCTTTGACATGGTGAAGGCCAACCATCTGGACTACAACTAGGTCATAGTGCCTCCTACTTGTGGTGAAGATTATCTATTCATCCTTATAAATGGGTGGTAACTCCTCTACCATGAAGAAGAGCTTAGACAAATTACTAATGTCTAAGACATTCAGGGTCACAAGGTGTAATTCAGTGTCTTTGAAGATCCACCCTTCACTATCTATTGATAAGTATATTTTTGTATCCTCTTTCAGATGTTGTCTACATGTTGACATGGTGTCTACTTCTATAAATTTCTCCCACTGGAGTCTAAATGATCTTTATCAAATATCTCTTGCACTTAAAAACATAATTAAGTTCTCCTTGGATTAAATTTTAACCAATTGAGTTTATTTGGGTCACTTTTATGTAAGGTTTAGGGTTTTGGAGCTTTAATGGTATAATATATCTAGGCTTTTACTTATACATTCCTTATATTTTATTTAGAGATTTTTATTTATACCTTTACATTTTTGAGCCCATAAGATCTTTTATTTTATCCTTTTTTTCTTGTATGGCACCTATGTGGCATTAGTCTGGGTCTTTCATGATAATTTTCATAAATGTTATTTGAGCACTAACCTTTGGTATTTAAAATACCTTATTCTATTTCACATCATCAAGTCAAAATATTGGATTAGCATGAGTCATTGATTGTAATCTAGGCCCCTACCTATGATTAGCTCTTACTATGGTAAACCCTACGGTCATGACATTTAGTGTCTTTACATGCCTCCCCATTATTCAAATTATATGTCAATGCTTTATTGAATGAAAATTGGCCATGTGGTGAGTTCATGGGCCTTCAAAAATTCATGAGCACCCTCACATCAATAGATAAAAATCTAGTGACAATGCACAAACCATTGGATCATCCTGTCAGCTCTACCTTAAATGAGCTTTCACCATGTATCAAATTCACAAGATTTCAGGGTCTTTCTAAAAAGTCTATGGGGGCCTCATGTCATTGGATCAAAATCCAATGACAAAGGGTGAACTATTGATGTGTAAAGATGTTTAAACTTTAAGTTAGCATGTCTATTAAAATGGGACTTAGGTTTAAATTTCTTAGGCTAAGGTTTATTATGTTTTTACCAAACACACAATAAACCTTAGGTGAAGAATTTTAAGCCTACGTTTTCCAAATTTATGCAAAGGGGACTAAGACTAAATGTTTCAAGCCAACATTTACGTTGTGTTTAATAAACACAGTGTATACACTAGTCTAAAATATTTTCTCCAAGCCTTATAAAACATGCCTAAAGGGCTTAAAAATAGTATATTAATTTAAAATATTATAGATTTTATTACATTGACAAAACACATTAAAACCTTTATCTAAAAGTAACTTGACCTAAGTCCTACATAACAAAGACCCCCTTTTAGAATAAGATTTAGTATAATTCTATAGTTTAATGTTAATGATATTTAAATAGAATGACCTAGGAAACTTAAAGTATAGATTTAGACTAAGTTTATTTTGCATAGATTTAGACCTTAAAACCATTTCCACATTTTGTAGATTGAAAATTTCTAGTGTTTTAGCATCTTTTGAGCACTTCCTTTAGCCTTTAAAGTCAATTCTGAGCCTTCCAGAAAGATTTTAGAGTGTATTTTGACCCTGAGCATAATAATTCGTTATATTTAATTTGAAAATCTCATAAACATCAAATACATCCTCATGGACATCGAATGACAATTACATAAACACTAATTTTAAGCTAGAGAAGTTTTTAAGTTAATGGGATTAAAGTTGACAGTTGTGTAGATCTCAAATACATCCTCACAAACATCAAATGATAGTCACACAAATGTAAATTTTAATCTCATCAAATTTTTGTAACCCAATATGAAGAGTGTTACTTGGTACCTCCATAGGGATTCCCAAGATCTTAACCTTAATTCATTCTATCAGATCAAAATCAATGATGAAGCATTAGCCATAGGATCATGATCTGGGAGCTTCATCATAATTAGTTACTTTGTCAGGTAGGACCCATTTTTGTATCATCAAATACAAGGGTGACACATGTTAATCATTTAGACATTTCATAGTCCCTTGGCTTCTCAACTATGTCTCACTCCATCTGATAGGGTCTTTATGACAAATTGAGAACTATTGATCATGATTCGAGAGCTTGAACATGATTGACCATTGGGAAATGCATGGGATTACATCAGGCCTTCCTCATACTATCCGATTAGAAGGCCACAAGGAAGTGTGAACCATTAGATTATTTGAGGTGCATGTTGTTTAATCTAAATATCAGGGGTTGCTCACTTTGTTGGATCAAATGCAATGATAGAGCGAGGGTTGTTAGATCCTACAAGATGCAAGGAATATAATTTAGGACCACGGTGATATAAAATACATAAGCTAAGGTATTTAAGACTATGTTCCTAATTATATTAATAAATATATTTGGGCCTTAAGATTAAAACCTTAAGCTAAGGTACAAACTAAAGGACCAAGCTAGCATAGAATTAGACTCAAGGAACTAAAACTTAAGAAAAGATGTTAAGACTAAGGTCCCATTAGTATTTACTAAATACAATGGGGCCTTAGGGTTAAAACCTTAGGTTAAGCTAGGAAATATTAAAAGGACCCTTAAGAATGAATATTAGTTAAGAACATAAGAAAATTTAAAGGAGGAAATAATAAAGATGACCAATATTTTTAGGCTAAGTCTTAGTCATGTTAAAAACCACGATTAATCTTTAATACATGAGTTTTATACTTAGGTCCAAAATGAATTTGAAAAGGGTTCCCATCAATTTCATTCCTGTCATTATTCATATTTGAATTAAGGGTTTTGCCAGGGTATTAGAATATGAAATTCTCAAGAACAAATGCCATGGAACCTACAAAAAAAGGAAATAAAGACCACTTATTATATATGTTAGTCCAAATTAAAGAAAAATAAAACCAAGTAAGACTATTGTTGATCAAATTTGACTTTTAGGTCAAATTGGGGCACCCCTAGGAAGAACTTGATTTTTTAGATATTTTAGGGGGAATAATATCTTTTCATGAGGTGTTTCATAGGTCATTTAATGTTATTAAATGATATATTAGCCTTGGTCATAGATTTCATTAGCCAACATGTCCTTTTGAGTAATTTTATGGGTCAAAAAGGTGAATTTAATGCTTTTTACAAGTTTTTTGGGAAATGTGAAGGTGTCAAAGGGTGATGTCACATGACATGTGTGTTAGGCAATCTTAATTAACTAAAACCAACTAAAAATTGGCATGTTATTTATAATAAGGTAGTTTTGCTCCAATTCCATACCTTGCCTATATAACATGCCCAATACACACCTACAGAGCTTTGTTGATGTCATTCTAAGGTGTGACAAGGTTGATGTGTGTTCCAACCTATTGATATTTTTAGAGGTGCATTGGAATGCTTGATGTAAGCATTTAAATTTCAATTTAATAGAGGGTTCCATATTTTTCATATGTATCTCATTGTTGGTATACCAAATCGTCCACCTACATGTGGTTGAGTAGGTTACTAAAATGCTTTCATTGAGAGACAGAAAAAATTTGACATGTCTTTAGGGTCTTGGTAAGGTCTTTAGGTCATGAAAATATCATATAAGTGTATAAAGGGAAAAAATAATATGTAGAATACTATGATCAAGCAAAGATTGTGTTTTGAGAAATAATCCCTAAAATGCAAAAATATAGGTCAAGGGACTTATTATGAATACCATAAGGCATGGTGGTGAAGGATTTTAAGACATCTAATTAGGTGGGTTTTTTTCCATAACATAAACTAGGTATTTTTAAAGCATGGATGTCAAAAGGAAAATAAAAGGTGGGAGTTGCTAACCCTCAAAGTGGTTTAAAAAGCACTGAATGTTTCAATTAAATCTATAGGTATAAGGTATAAAAGACTCCTTTATCTAACCTTATAATTCCAAGACATATTATCATGTTTGGAAAGCCTTATGGGGGTGATAGAGATATCAAGGAGTATGGACTCTAAATAATAGTGGGTTATGATAGTTTAATACTTCATGAGCACCTATAGGCTCCTTAATTAGAGATTATTCATCTATAGTCACTATTTTGATTATGTCATGTAGTGAGTTCAAATGAATGACTATAAGGTATAAATATGGATTGATTGATATATATGTAGCTTAGTGTGATAAATAACCTTTTGAGAAGATATTCAGAAACTATACCTAGGTCTCAAATGTATATGAACACCTTAAAGGGTCATAAAGGACATATGTCTCAGTTAACAGGTGAACAATCATGTAATGAGTTGAGAAAAGGGTCATAAATGATGATATACGATTACCCAAAGTGAAAAAATGGTTATAAAATATGTGTTTATGATCCTATAATATATTAATGACTCTTATGAAGTGTCTAACTCCTAATTCATTAATGAAATTCCTATAACAGTGACCAAAAGAGCAACACAATCAAGGTGGAAACTTAATTTGTCTGAGTAAAGAGTATCAAGGGTATAGAAAGGTTATAATTATGAAAAAAGTTTGTGAACACATTAATTGTCACCATGAAGATATCCATGATTTTTAAACACTACATCCAAGCTCAAATTATATAACTCTACCTATAGGAAAGGTCCTAAACATGAAAAACACAATCAGTCAGGGTATCATCATCTTGTGAGTTCAAGAAGTATTGAGGGTGGAAAAGTTTTATAATATTGGTTGAAGAAAATATATAATTAATATTAAAAAATTAATATGTATATAACAATGGATATGAAATAGATTTAAGGACCCAAAAGATGAAAAACATATTCCTCTTAAAGAACCCTGCATACTCTGCTTTGAAGAAACTAGTCTTGGAATTTAGAGCTTTGAGAGGGTAAATGATATCACCAAGAGATAAAGTTTTATAAAAAAAATATCCATGACTTTAGGAATGATGTCCAATATTTATTTTCACTGAGAAGATAAGGGAAGTACCCCTATTTTTTCTCAAATAGGGGGTATTTCCCCTCATGCACAAACCTAGTAGGTTAAAGAAAAGAGGTTATAAGACTAGCCAAAAGTTGTTTGAAACTTTTATGGAGGTTTTTGAAGTTTAAAAAATCCTAAAAAACATATATAACTAATCATAGAAGGGTTAAACCAAATAGAGTGCTAAAAAATCCTAAGGTTAAAGCCAAGCCTACTTGACACAAAGGTTTAGAAGCTAAGTATAGGATCATTCTCACTTATAGCATTGAATATGATATATAAATAGTTGAATAATGTTTTTTAGATCATCATATATTTTTTTAATCCTAAGGATTGAAATCAAACCAACAAGAATGTCTAGAACACCAAATATTGTAGTCAAGCCTAGAGGACAAGATTTAGGTCTAGTGCTCAAATAGAGAGTCCATCATAATTTTTGGATGAATTGATCATGTAAAACTATTGGAACATGTTTAAAGGATCATATTAGACTTTTTTGAACCATTTTTATATATAATAAGTCATGAAATGGTAAATTTTTGGCTTTAAGGTCATTTAGGCTTGTTGGAATAGAGAAAGGAGTCGATTAGAGAACTTTGAATGCTCACACCTTTCATGGAAGAAAAAATAAGTTAAAAATAGTTATAAGAGGTCCCTATAAACCAATTTATGGAATTATATTGGATTTTTTATGTTTGAACTTTATGAACAATGCTTAAGACTAAAAGTAGGTCTAAAACCCTTCAAAACCCTTGCCTGTGACTAGTTTGAGAAAATGGAGTTAGAGATGCATACAATGGAATAATATGAACATGAAAACTATTTTAATTTTTAAATTAATCCCTAAATATACTCCAAATTATTTTTGGATGTATGAACCTGTATGAACATGGTAGAAATAGGCTATATTTGACCATTTTTTGTGTTCTTTAGGATACAAGAGGTTTCTAGAAGTGAAATAAATTTTGGGAGGAAGATAAGGAATTTTAATAACTACATATATTAATTTTATTTTAAGGATAAACTTTTAAGATTCTAAACCGAGTGCTTTAACTCAGCCAATCAAAACTAGCCTAGTAGACAAGCTAGGGAGAAGTGTGAAAACGTCAGGTGAATTAATTTTTAAGGTTCCCATTATGATTAAAAGAACATGGAGGGTATTTAAAAATTTAATTAATTTCATTTTACATATTTTCATGTGAAACTTATGCCTATTTGGAATCCAAGTGTGTAGGGTACATGAAAGAGTAGATTTTTAGATAATAGATGATGATTGCTCCTTTCCATTTGATTCCAGATGACCAAGCCTAAAACCAATGCATGTAAAGCCATTTAATGTTTTCTTAAACTTAATTCAAATAATTATACCTGGCCCCAATCTATTATAGGTCATTCAAATAGAGCTAATCATGTAGGCAATTTTTCTAAGCCAAATTGACAAGTTTCTTACCACTTTTCATGAATTTTATGACTTCGATTGACACTTGTATCTCATGAACTTTCATGGTTCATATTTCATACTATTATCATGGAAAATTAAATTCTTTTTTCATATTTAAAAGTTTCCTTATGATCCTTTTTATTATCTCTTCTCTTTTCTCTCTCAAGCTCTATAAGAACTAGCCATTTTGGCCCATTTTATTTGATGATCCACCTAATTATGGTGAAGCCCTTTTCAAATGTATTAATTTTGATAAATAATAATACTGATGTTTACCTATATATGATTTTTCTTATTGTGTTCATTTGAAATGTTTAATTTTGCATAAGTGAAGACTATGGATTCATTAGCATGTTATTTCATTATATCCTCTATTTGCAATCAGAAGGCTTCTCAAAAGGTATTTTAACTTTTATAAGATATGAATAATATTTATGGAGTTATAATACTAATAAATTACCTCATACACCTCTTTTCTAGTCCTCCTAGCTTTGCACATCCATCCATAACCTCACAATGTAACATTGATGTGAGAAGATGAAGATTGGAGAAGTGTATGTTTAGTTTGCCCTTTGATTTCAAGTCTAATATGTATATGGTTGGATGTCATCATGTCATTTAGTGTATCACATCCCTTAGATTATTTTTATTTCATTTATCCTTATCCCTTTTCACCCCCTAAAGCTAAGTGTAGTTGTAATTCAAAGTGGTATATTAATGGAACTAGCCCTAACTAGAGATTCACCTCATTCCTTAGGCTACCCACATGACTAGAGGTGATTCCATTATGGAACTTGGATAATGAGATATTTTTCATCTCCTAAAAGGTTTAAAATCCAAGTGATAATAGTTTTTATCATGCTCAGTGGGACTCTTGGTCTAGGAAGTTGAGATATTTTTGGTGTTGTCTCTCAATAATCAGCCTTTGAAGGCATCTATTCAAGCATCAAGGATGAATTCAAAGATATATCATATCTTAAATTAGTATAGGTTATCATTTTAATATTTATGGTAACATGTTTATTTTTTTCTTGCTTTCAATGAAGTTTCAAGGATGATTTTGGTGTTGAGTTTTACTCTATACAAGTCAGTGAGACTTTCAAAGCTTGTGCCATTCCCTATCAATATGAAAAAAACCTTAGTAAATATTTTCATGATCCTAACTAGACTCAATATGACTTTCATTAGCTCTAGAATGATCCTTTTCAGCCCATGTATAAAGTCTCAATCTTACAATCAGTCTTCTCTATGTCTTTCTCCTAGTCAACCTAGACACTCCTTAAGCTAACCCATTTCCACCTTTAGATATACACTCTTGGGATATGAAAGTTATATGTCATATATTGATACTCAAAGGGGATGTGGTTTATATATTCCTAGTAACCTTATTCATAATGTTATTATAAATGCATTAGATTTGGTAAAAATGGAATGGATATCTATTGAGATATCCATTGGCAAAAGCTCACAAGTGAGATGCTTGATGTAAGTGGCATAGTTTATTCCTTAGAAAATAGGATAAAGTACATGAAAGGAAACCTCACCAAACCTATCATCCTTCATATCCACTTCCCCAAGTTTCCTTCTAGCCATACATGACCCCTAATAATGAGCCAAATAAAGCCTATCACATTCATCCTTTTCCCAATCAATTGGTGGAGAGAATTGAAAAGAGAAACCTTGTGTTTGAAGCTAATCTTGATAGACAGATTGAATTGGAAAATATGCATATGAAATATTCCATTTTTGAATCAAAGGAAATGGAGTTAAATCCCTTATTTCCCTCTCACATTTCATCACCACCATCTCAAAAGGAGACCTCTAGTCCCAATATCCTAAGATTGAGTAAAATAATGGAGTCATGGGGAAAGAAAGAGGATAAAAGTCTTGATAAAGAGTATGAAGTTGAGAAGGAGATTGATTCTAGACCAACCCATCACACCCTTCCTCAAGAAAATACTTTTAATCCTAATATCCTAAGCTAGTGAATGAATTTGATCCTCTTCAAGTTCCTTATACCTTTCCTCAAGAAACTTCTTATGTCCCATGTTAACCCTCATGTATTCCTTATGCTCAAGAAACTTCTTATGTCCCATGTTAACCCTCATGTGTTCCTTATGCTTATGACGATTCCCATAAACTTCAAGAGAAAATTTCCCAACAAAATCTAGCCAAGAAAATTGAATATTTAGAGTCAAAGATGAGGTTTCTAAGTCAAGGTGTGATGGAAGTTTTGAACCCAAAATAAGATCATATTCCTAAACACACCCCATCCACCCTTCCTCAAGAGATTCCTCAAGCTAAATAATATGTGAATGAAGTGGTTATCAAATGGAAGGAAGAAAATCAAGTTTTTTTAGCCCAAGATCTACCTCCCCTTCCTCAAGAGCTCCTAAAAGAATTCCCAAATGTTGTGGAAACCTCAAGAGGATCAATTGGTTAACAAAAATTTAGAACTCTTAATTGAAGAAAGTAAAAATCCTTGGTAGCCTTATTGGGCTAGGTTATTGGATTTCAGTATGCCTAGTCTTGGCATCACTAAGAAGGATGTTGAATATCTTACATCCCTTGAAAATAAATATCAGATTATGATAGCTGAGGTGAAATTAAAAAATCCTCAAGAGGTCCTAAGTGTTGAAGAAGAGGTGAGATCTTGTGTTGGATCTCCTTGTTTGGTTGAAGATGAAGAATAAACCCCTTGTGTTGAAGAGGTCTTATTGGAATCTAAAGAAGAAGATGAATAAAATTCAAGGGGTCTACAATTCCTTTGGGGCTGGTTACAAGTGATGGTAAGAAAGATGACATTGTCCAAAATGTCATAGATGAGAAAGATGACATTATCCAAAATGTCATAGATGAGAAAGATGACATTGTCTAATGTGTCATAGGTGAGCAAGAGAAAAGTACACATCAGCATTTGGAGGTCAAGGCAAACCTCTATTAGCCTCAATGTTTCAAGTAACAAGAAATCATTCCTTTTGAGACCATGCCTACAATGAAGATGAAAATTGATCATAAGGAAGAGAGTGGGAAGTAACATGAAATATGTGTACAAGGTAAAGATGAATATGTCTACATTGGAGACCTATTTTAAGATTATCTACTTGAGAAAAAGTCAAGTGAAGTACCAAGGAATAGGTCTAGTCCATCAAGTGTTTAATTAAAAGAGAAACATGCTTGGCACCCTCATCCATCTCATGCAAAAGGAGATTTAATAAACATTCCTTTTGATCTTATAAAGGGAGGTATGATTTTTTGTTAGTTGTATATAATAGTCTATTTTAAAATTCCCCTAAATGCCTTGAGCACATGTGTGTGTGTGTGTCTTGTTAGTGTTTTTGCTTTGCTTGGTGTGTACCCTTTTTTTGTGTGGTTGATGTAGTCATTAGTTATCTTGTGTTGGGCAAGCTTATGGTCAATGATCAATGGTTTCCTTATTTGTCTCAAACTTTAGATGAATCCTAATCCCAATAGACTGAAAAGGCTACTGGTCTAGTTAGTATAGAAGGCATACTACCCCTATGTGTCACCAATTTGTTGACCAAATTTGACTTTTTGGTCAAATTGGGACACCCTTAGGTAAAAAATTAGTTTTATAGATGATTTTTTGGGCATAATATATTTTAATTAAGTGTTTAATAGGTCATTTAATGTTATTCAATGATATATTAGCCTTGGTCATAAATTTCATTAGCCAACATGTCCTTTTGAGTCATTTTAGGGGTTAAAAAGGTGCATTTAATGCTTTGTACAACTTTCCTAAGAAATGTGAAGGTGTCAAAGGGTGATGTCACATGACATGTGTCTTAAGAAGTATTAATTAATTAATACCAATTGAAAATTGATAGGTTATTTAGAAAAAGGTGGTTTTCTTGAAAGAAAAGGGGAATTTGGCACTTGAATGGCCTCCTTGGGAAGTGCCTATTAATCTTCCCCATGTTAAACTCTAGTTTTGTTTGTTTTTCTGAAAGTGCCATTTTAAGGCCAAAACCATTCTTCTAATTTCTTAGTTTTTAAGACACACTAAAGTGACCTTCAAGTTTTTTCTCAGTATGGATAACTCAGGAGGTTTTAGCTCAATCAAATTGTGAAGGTTTTAATACACATAAGTAACTTAATTTTCATATAATTATTTCTAATATTGATTAAATGTGCTTTATTAACCATTGCTATTAATTTGACTATGTAAATCTACTTGCTAATCTATGTACCCTATAGGTTTTGCCTTGTTTTGGAGGAATCCATACAATCCAATAGCTGATACTAGTTTTAGAGAATATTTTCTTCCTCCTCTAGTGGTTTTAATTATTATTTTCATCTTTCAAGTTAATTTATATTCCAATAGCACACTTTGAAAGAAGTTACCACCATGTGTAGTTTCAGTGAATTCCCCACTTGTAAAGATTTGAATTACATACAAAGGCTTAGTAAAAATATTAAATGGTGTCTTACATGTTTTAATACCATGTGGGTCACCTCCTAATATGTTTTTTTCTCATAACTCCATAGTTTGATCAAACACCCATGTCTTCACCATGCTACCTCAGTCATGAAATGCCCCTATCTACTTTATTCCATGCATATGCAGATGATTTTCATGTTAGGCAATACATATTAGACATGTTTTTAATTTTTCATTGATGAATATCATATAATTTTGATTTGGAAATGAATTTGAGGTGTTTTAAATCTTTTCAAAAACATGTTTTGCCCCAATTCCATACCTTGCCTATATAACATGCCTAATGCACACCTACAGGGCCTTGATAACATCGTGATGAGGTGTGAGAAGGTTGATGTGTGTTCCAACATTTTGATATGGATATAGGTTCATTATAATTATCTATGTAATAATTTCAATTTCAATTTCATAGAAGTTTCCATATTATTGATATCTAACTCATTGTTGGTATACCAAAGCATCCACCTACAAGTGGTTGAGTAGGTTACTAAAATGATTTTCATGGAGAGATGGAAATAATTGCATATGTAATTAAGGTATTAGTAATTTATTTATGCCACTAAAATATCATATAAGTGTTTAAAGGGAAAAAAATAAGATATAGACTACTATGATCAAGCTAAGACAGTGTTTTGAGACATAGTCCCTAAAATGCAAAAATAGAGGTCAACTTATTGTGAAAACCATAAATCATGGTGGTGAAGGATTTTAGTACATATAGATAGGTGGATTTTTTCCCCTAGTATATAATATGTCCATTACAATAATGGAGGTTAAGAGACTAGTACAAGGTGGGAGTTGCTAACCCTCAAAGTGGCTTAAAAAGCACTGAAATGCTTCATTAAAATTTATAGGTCTAAGTTATAAAAGACTCCTTCATCTAACCTTACATTTCCAAGGAATATTATCATGTTTGGAAAGCATTATGGGATTGAAATTGATATCAAGGGGAATGAACCATTAAAAAGAGTGGGATATGATATTTTAAGACTTCATGAGCACTTACACACTCCTTAATTATAGATTATTCATCTACGGTCACTATTTTGACAGTGTCATATAATGAATTCAAATGAATTAATAGAAGGTATGAATATGTATTTATTATTATATATGTATCTTAGTGTGATAAATAACCTTTTGAGAAGATAATAAAACACTATACCTAGTGTTAAAATGTATATGAACACCTTCAGGGGTCATAAAGGACACATGTCTCAGTCAACAGGCAAACAATTAGTTAGTGAGTTGAGAAAAGGGTCCTAAACGATGGTCTAGGGTTATCCAAAGTGAAAATATGGTTATAAAATATGTGTTTATGATCCAATAGGATATTAATGACTCTTATACAGTGTCCAAGTCCTAATTCATGCATGAAATTACTACAATAGGGTCCAAAAGAGCAACACAATCAAGGTAGAAACTCAATTTGATAGAGTAAAGAGTATCAAGGGTATAGAAAGGTTATAATGATGAAGAAAGTTAGTGAACACATTAATTTTGGACTTTAGGATATCCATGAATTTTAACCACTTCTTCAAAGATCAAAAAAGCCAACTCTACCTACAGGAAAGGTCTTAAACATGCAAAACATAGTTAGGTAGGGTATCATCATCTTGTGAGTTAAAGAATTATGGAGGGTGCATCAAAGGTATAAGTGTTAGAATATTAATCTAATAAACTATATCATGACTATGAAAACATACATAATCCTATTAAAATGGATGTCAAATAGAGTTGATGACCCAAAAGATGCAAAATATGGTCTGCTTTCAAGAAACCAATCTTGGAATTTGGAGCTTCGAGACGTTAAATGATATAAAAAAGAGATAATTTTTTGTAAATATAATCTCCATGAATTTAATAAGGATATACAATATTAATTTTTAATAATAAAATAGGGGAGGTACCCCTATTTTATCTCAGATAGGTGGTATTTCTCTTCATGCATAAATCTAGTAGATTGAAGAAAAGAGGTGATAGGACTCACTAAAAGTAAATTAAAACTTGGAGGTAGGCATGTGAAGTTGAAACATGCCTAAAATAACATGGAAAACATATCACAGTTGGTGTAAACCAAATAGAGTGTTAAAAAATCCTAAGGTTACAATCAAGCTTGCTTGACACATCAAGGTCTAGAAGCCAAGTAGAGGAACACTCTCACTTATAGAATTAAATATGATATATAAATAGTTAAAGCATGTTTCTTACTTAATAATTGAGTTTTTCAAGCTTTAGGAATGCAAGAAAACCAACAAGAAGGTATATAACACCAGATGTTATAGTTAGGCCTAGTAGACAAGGTCTAGGCCTAGTGCCTAAATGGAGAGTTCATCACACTTTTTACATGAAATGAGCATGTTAAAACATTGTAACATGTTTTTGGGAGCATATTATACATTTTTTAACCATTTTTATATAAAATAAGTCATGAAAGGGTCAATTTTGGGATTTAAGGTCATTCGTGCTTGTTGGAATAGAGAAAGGAGTTTAATAGGATAGCTTTGAATACCCAAACCTTTCATGATGATTTTAAAGGAGACTATACAAGTTAAAAGGAGTTATAATAGGTCCTTAGCAACCACTTTGTGCCATTTTATTGAATTTTGAATGTCTGAACTTTATGAACAATGCTTAAGACTAAAAGCAAGTCTAAGACCCTTGAAACCCTTACCTATGACTAGTTTGATAAATTAAAGTTAGAGATACATCTAATGGCACATTAATACCATGAAACATATTTTAATTTTTAAATTAATTTATCAAGATAATCTAAATTCTTTTTGGATGTACGAACCTATACGAACATGGTAGAAACAAGCTATTTAACCATTTTTTGTGTTGTGTAGGATAAAAGAGGTTTCAAGAGGTGAAATTAAGTTTGAGAGGAATATAAGTACTTTTAGTAACTCAATATTTATATTTTATTCCAATTATAAACTTCTAAGTTTCCAAACTAGGTACTTCAACTTAGCCAGTCAACATTGGCCTTAGTAGACAAGCTAGGGAGAAGTGTGAAAACTTCAAGTGAATAGATTTTAAAGGTTCCCTTGATGATTATAAGGAAATGGAGGGTATTTATACATGTCCTTCACTAAATTTTATGGATTTACCTAGAAAAATTATGTCTTTTAGGAAGCTAAGTGTGTAGGGTGCATGGAAAAGCAATTTTTTTGGATAACATATGATGATTGCTCTTTTCTAGGTGATTCCAAATAACCAAGCCTACAACCAATGAATTGAGAGGAATGTATTATGTCCTTAAACTTAATTTTAAACATAATACCTGTTCCAAATAATTTATATGGAATTCAAATAGAGTTAATCATGCATTTAATTTTTTGAGCCAGAATGAGGATTTTCTTCCCACGTTTCATGAAGTTTATGACATGGATTGACACTTTTAGCTCCTAAACGTGCATGGTTCATCCCAAATCCTCTTTTAATTCATAAATAACTGATTTTATCACCTTTAAAATTGTATTTTTCACCCTTATACTTCTTTCTTCTCTTCTCTCTCGATGTTCTACCCATTTTGGTCATTGTATTCGATGTTCTACCTGAGTATGGTGAATCCATACTAAAATACATATATTTTAATCAATAATAATACTTATTTTTACCTCATCTATTACTTTTATTATTTTTTTCATTTAAAATGTTTAATTTCACATAAGTGAAGACTACGGATTCCTTAACATGTTATTTCATTCTATCATCTATTTGCAGTTGAAAGGCTTCTTATTGCAGGGTGTGTGAAGTGATCTAGGAAATGTATAAAAATTATTGAGTTATCTTATTCATCATTTCCATCATATTCCTCTTTTATAGTCCTCCTACCTTTGGACATTCATCCATAACCTCACAATGTAACATTGATGTGAGAAGATGAAGATTGGAGAAGTGTATGTTTAGTTTGTCCTTGGATTTCAAGTGTAATTTGTATATGGTTTGATGTCATAATTTTATTAAGTGTATCACCTCCCTTAGATTATTTTTATTTCAGTTATCCTTCTCCCTTTTCACCCCCTAAAGTTAAGTGTAGTTGTAATTCAAAGTGGTATATTAAGGGAACTAGCCCTATCTAGAGATTCACCTCATTCCTTAGGCTACCCACAAGCCTATAGGTGATTATGTTGTGCCACTTAAATGAGGATAGCTTTTCAATCTCCTTAAAGGTTTAAAATACAAGTGAAAAAAACTAATTTAAAACAAAGTGTATGATCTTCAAATTCTAAAAATGATCCTAACATGTCATATTTCATGTTTAAACTTAAGGGTTTCTCAAGGGTCCCAATATTTCAAAAATGGGGGTATGTTGGCCCCAAAAAATGGTGACTTAGGGGGGAACATAGAAATATGTTAGAACCTAGAGACTCTAATTTAGATAAATAATTAGGTCATTTACTCTATTTGATCAATATCATCATCCAAATTAGGTCATGGTTGAAACAAACCCTACAATTATAGACTTAGGGTCAGATACCAAGACATAGACATACTATGTGTGTGCTTTGATTCCACTAATTGTTTACCATGGGGTTTAAGAAATAAATTATATGTTTCATGTCCTTAGCCACTAACACTGACTTATAGCATGTTAATATGTTCATTAAGAACCATGATATTATCTTAGTGAAGGCTCAGGCATTACTCTGTTGCCAACTAGGAATCCATAGCCCTGATAGAGATGCCTTTGGTTCTACTCAAGGCCTTATTTCATTGATAACCAGGTGTCCATAGCCTTGATGGAGATTACTAGAATCACCTATTCTAAAGCTTTTGATTTTGCATTGATTTCTTCCTTTTTTTGTATTTTCTTGAGACTTTTATGATTTTAGCAAGGTTTGGAAACATAATAGGTAGGTTTTAGGATTTGGTCAAGTGTTTTATCTTTGTAAAATCACCTATGACTATAACCATTATCCTAGGCAAGTGTTTTATGTTTAATTAAGTAATAGTATGAATATACCATGATAGTTTGAACTCTCAACCTACAAGTGAATCTTTTCTTAAAACCAATTTGAGGCCAAGACAATGCTTAAGTTACCATGAAATAATTAACTTCTTCTATTGGTATTTATTAGTTTTAAAAAATTATAACATTATGCTTTACATGTAAAGACCATAATCATCATATGCATGGGGTTCACACCTATACTTTTAAATTTTGGTGTTTTCAAGAAAGCTTCATAACTTTGAGCTCAAGTCATCCAAGAGGACTTATTGGAACCAAGAAATAAGGCAACAAGAAATAAACACACAATATAAATTAGAAAAGAAAGAAAACAAATGAAAAAAATAAATATATACATGCTTATACATAAACAAGGGACAAGAATGAAAGAATTGAAAGGAAACTAGCTAGCATACTTACTCTAAATCTAACCATCTTATAGTTTTACTCCATGAAGACCTTAAGAGGAGCAATAGAGAAGTAGTACTTGAGATACTTCCCATTGGTGGGTAGTGTGAACTCTTCTCCTTATTTATCCTTGAGCTTAAAGGTGTTCTTCCCTAATGTTTCTATAATTTGGTATGGGCCAATCCCCAAGGGTGTGAATTTACCATGTTTTCCCTTAGGCTTAAATGCTTTGTCCCAAAGGATAACTACGTATCCTTGTCTAAACACCTTGATCTTTGAAATTTTATCAAACCATATCTTGACTATGGTTTTATGCCTACTAAAATTAGAAAAGGCTTTCTCCCTTGCATCTTTCATCTCAATTATGTCTAGTAATCTTTAGTTGGCAAGTTATTGGCTCTCATATATGTATTCCTACATAATTATATATGTAGACAACTTAAGATTTATAATAAAGATAGGTTCTTGTCCATACACTAATAGAATTTTTGAATCTCTTAAGGGTTACTTGATTCTTATCTTATCAACCTAGAGTACAAACTTAAAGATCTTCTGCCAAGTCCTGGGATTGTCTATAACAAACTTTTTGATTGCCTTTATTAAGTTTTTTTTTTTATATTCAGAGACTCCATTTACCTAGTGATAATGGTTGGATGCAAACATGAGTGTAATTCCATTATCAAAAATCCCATTCAATCATCTCTATAGAAATGAATGTAGATCCATTGTCACACACTATAGAGACTGGAGTTATAAATATAGTACACATGTTTTCTTCCAAGAAGTTGATCACATCCTCAGTCTTACAATTTTTAGTGTTTGTAGCTTTAGTCCACCTTATAAAATAGTTTGTAGTAGTCATGACATATTTTTGACCTTAAAATGAATTGTATTTGATTACCTCACTAATGTCTAACCCCCATTGATCAAAGGGTTTGTCAACCATGACTAGTTGTAGAGGCATTATTTCCTTTGGCTCTTTGGTGCTAAAAATATAACATGATTGAAATTACCTCACATGTTTGTGAGCATCCTTAAAAATAGTTAGCCAATAATAGCCATCTCTAATAATTTTATGGGTTCTATTTCGTCTAAATGGATTCCCACTACCCACATTTCATGAAAGGTCTCATGATTTGGGTGGCTTCTTCTTGTGAGAAAAATCTCAAGTGAACCCCTTCAATATTTATCCTATACAAGACCCCATCCTTGAGTAGGTAGTTACTTTCATCAACCTTAGAAACACAATTTTCTCCTTGGATGATGATGTAGGACAAACACCATTAATTATAAAATGTATGATTGATTCTTACCACACACTAGCTTGAAAGTTTTGTTGATCCACATGCATAATACTTAGCCTAGGGTTAGTATTAGCAATCATCTAGATCAAACCTTGGCACCTTACCGATTTTGTTGTTTTCATATCCAAGTCATATTCCTACAAAATTTACATCCACATACCTCTATATTCTTCTAATTCATTATGATTTAACATAACTTTGGTGGCAGGGTCATGTAAGATAATATGCACCTTATTCTTAAGGATGTAATGCCTAAATTTTTTAATTGCCTTAACTAATGAATATGACTAATTATCAATAAATTAATAATTTAATTCAGCATTTTTAAGAATAGTTCTCATAAAATATATTGGATGATCACACCTATCAATTTTTTGAGTCAATATGGTAGCCATAGTGTGGTCAGATGCAAAAAAATAGAGGTAGAAGTCCCTTGAGAAGTGAGGACTTATAAGGACTAGAGCCTAGCTAATTGCTTCCTTGATATCATTGAATGCCTTTCTATACTCTTCATTCCATGTGACCTTGGCATCCTAATTTATCATGGCAATCCATGGCATGATAATCTCTACAAATCCAAAATTAAACTTTATTACCAAATTTATCTCACCAAAGAATGATTTTATCTCTTTTTCACTATTTGGAGGCTCTATTCTAGATATGGCCTCCACTTGTTTTGGATCTACAGAGATTCCATCCTTGGTTATAACATAACCCAATAATTTTCCTTTTGTAACATAAAAGATACTCTTATTAGGGTTAATGAAATACCATACCTTTTGCATATTATAAAATATTGATACAAATTTATGAAGTGATCTTCCCTATTTTTAGAAAAAACTATGATATCATCCATATAAATAATGATGCATTTACCTATCAGGCCTTGGAAGGCATGGTCCATATCTCAATAAAAATTATCTCCTACATTTATTAGCCTAAATGGAATCCTCTTGTCAGCAAAGGTTTCCCACTTTGTGGTGAAAGTTGTCTTCATCTTGTCCTTTCTATTAACCAATGTTTGGTTATGACCTAAAAAACTATCAAGAAAATACATCATAATTGATCCCAAAATAACTTGAATTACTTGGTCTAGGGAAGGAAGGGGATAGTTATCCTTTTTTGATTCTTTGTTTAATTTTCTAAAGTCAATACATAGTCTAATCTCACCATTCTCCTTCCTGACTGGCACCAAATTAGCCACCTAGGTGGAATGCCTGATGGGTAAGACTATCCTAACATCTAATAATATTTTGACCTCCTTGAAGATCATGGGTTCTAGGATAGGGTTTACAAGCCTCTCTTTTTTCCTAAATGGTTTTCAACTCTCCTTAAGGGGTATAGTATGGGTGATGACCCTTAGATCAAATATCATTAAGTCATCATAAGACCAATCTATGACATTCCTATATTTGTTAATAATCTCTTTGGATTTCTTGTTCTCCACATTTATACAAGATTTTCCAACATTTACCAGCTGGGGTTGATTTTGGAGGTCATGATAAATAACATTACAATATTTCCCACTTACCTTGGGAACTTTGGGAATCTCAGCCACTTTGTCCTAATCAAACAATATTTCTAAAGAAATCATCCCCTTGGGGATCTTGCTATCATTCAATTTCATGACCTTACCATCGAACTTATCCTCATTAGATTTATTTTCAATGGTCTCATCAATAATATGAGAATGAAATGATCTAAAATTGGTCATGAAATCTAGTATCTACTAATTGTCATTGAAAACTTAGATGGTTAAGATTAACAGGCACTAAAGGATAAGGGATCAACTCAATGTTTAAATTAGGGGAATCTTGGTTTGACATGAGGTTGGTTGTATCAGATGCCAAATCATTAGGAATTTTATTTTTTCCTCTTGGAATGGAAAGTATGCCAAATCCATAAATGGATGTAATCAAATACTAAACTTTGTACTTATACCTTTTCAGGTATGAGATCTTATATTGGTATTTGCTTCTTACCTGGTTGACCACTAGTTTTGAATCCCCGTAAACTAGTAGTTATTTGACCTTATTATTTAGAAGAAATTATAAACATAAGATAAGGGATTCATACTTATCAAGATTCTTAGTATAGGGAAATTTTATCCTATAAGAATCATGGTACTTTATATTATTATGGTCAGTCAAAACAATACCAGCACCTAATCCATGATTACACCTAACACCATCAAAATGCAATTTCCATAGTCCAAGAACAACATGAGCACACTTGGGATCACATATCTTGCCATTTTATAGGGTGAAAAAACCTAAGTCTAAGTTAATTATGTTGACCCTCTCATTCACAACATTATACATAGTTATCATGTGTTTCATATTTGATTCTCTATCAACCCTAATTTGATTAGGAAGTCCCTTCCAAGGTAGCTAGAGATGTGAATAATCTGTAGACATGTAACCATTTAAAGCCTTTATCCATTACCTATTCAATAAGACTCCATAAACATTAGGTATATCAAAAACATAAATATCAATTATTTGTTTCACCCTAGGCTTAAAATCTAGTTACATGTGAACATTTAGAATCTCCCCAATTACCTTAATTCTAGATTTGTCTAATTGGGTAACAAACATATCAAAATTAATGGGAGATATGCCATGTTTTTTTCATATACATATAGGCATGATATTGGTAGATGATCCTAAATATAATAACTAATTATGTAATTTCTTACCAAACATCCTGACAGTAAGCAAAAAAGGAGGAGATTCATTCTTGTCTTTGTGCACAACCACATTGGCATGAATAGTATTTGGTAGACTATTGGACTTATTTGATAAAGACTCCAATATAAGGTCTATTCACTTTGTAATATACATAATTTCATACAATGTAATATTAGCCTTTATCTTCTTCATGTCCTTAACTATAATATATTTAGTTTTAGAAGAGATAAGAATTTCAATGCAGGGTTTAGAAGTACTCCTTTTAGGTGGGTCAGGATTATTTTTTGAATAAGTGTTTGGCAGAGTTCCAAAATTATTTGAATGCATTGAGGTAGTCAAAGTATACCCTTTTTCCCTACTCCTCAAGGGATAGGTATTTTTTAAGAAATTTTGAAAGGCTTGGATCTCCTTAAGGATCTCATTAGGTTCATTTTCCTCTTGAAAATGGAAATTAAAGTTGTCCACCATGAAGGCTTGATCAGATGACTAAGATATAGAAGTAATTACATCATTATCATTATTAGGGGCCACTTCAAATTTATCCAACTCCTCTTGGAGAGAATCAGAGGCTTTATAAAATTATATACAATGAATTTCTCCATGCTTGGTTGAGTAATGTACCCTACAATAATCAGGTAATGAAATATCAATGAGGTTAATGTACACGGTCTTATTTTCAAAATATGGATCATTATTCATGTTATTATGAAAAATATCATTCTAAAATCTATTGGTTGGCATACCATACCTTTGAAATGAGAAATTCCTATCTGAACTTTCAATAGTATTTTGGACTTGTTTTTGTAATTGAAGAATATTATTGTTCAACTTTTGGACCATTTTAAAGATATATTCATTCTCATTTTTAGGAGTTTTAGAATTATGTACCTAGTTATTATTAGTAGATGTAATCAAATCCATTTGATCATTTGTACTAAATCCATTAGTAAGATTATTTAAGAATCCTAAGTTCTGATTAAGAGTTGCATGACTCAATGGAAACTAAGTTAGGTTTGGGAGTTAATTTAAGGCTAGGAGATTTTGGTTATTATTTGGGAATAACTTCATCATAGGCATTTATGGTTTCTGTTTGGCATTGAATATGTTATTTATCCTTTAGGATAATTTTATCATCGATGGTTACTACCTCAACATAGGGTATAGCTAACAAATTTATGGCTAGCATGGAACTCTTCAAAAATATAAATGTCATGGGATCTACTACATCTTTATAAATCTCTAGAGATAAAACACCATCAATCTTATAAGGGTATATTGTCCTGCTAAACATTTTCTAAAATCTAGCATCGAAGGACCTAATAGGCTAACTTACATCTCTTCAAATGGTGGTGAACTGATGGTAAATAATGCAAGGAACAATAATCTTATCAAATTGATCTATAAATTCATTGTTGAAATCATCCCAACTAGTGATGTAATAATTAGGAAAGTTTAAAAACAATTCATAAGTAGTATCCTTAAAGGTGAAGTGGAATAACCTAAAAGCTACATCCTCATGCACAACATGTATCAATCTTAAGGTAGCTTTAAAAGACTTTTATGTTCCTTAGTAGTTGTTATACCTATTAAAATAAATGTAGGTAGATAATTTTTAGGCTTGCATGTGAGGTCATATACCACAACTAGTATATTGATAGAAGACTCTCCCTACTAGGCTATACATGGATGAAGATTGAAGGAAAAGGTACCTCAAAGGGGTGAAGTTGGAAGAGATTTGGATCTCCTACATCTACCTTTGTCATGTTGAGCTTTCTTGTAGGCCTCAAGCTCAAGAAAAGGCTACCTGGCCTTTGAGTGTTGTCTTGTTCTAATCTTGGTCAATTTTAAATTGAAACTTGAGGATCCTTCCTGAAATGCAATGTATCAAGTTTAAATTTATAAAGAACAATATTTAGACCTACACATTGAGATTATTTTTCAAATTTGATATGAGAAACTACAAAGGACATTGACGTTTTAGTGAATTAGCTCAAAGATGCATATAGTTATGTGAAATATATCTATATTTATAAGTCTAAGCCTAAATAAACTCATATCTATGAAAGATATGCCAAACTTTGATCAAAATGAGTCATCTTAACCTTAGATACTATGTATTTTCAAAGCTAAAGATAATTTACAGGAAACAAGTATCAATGCTTGAAAGAACTCCAATATTTGTATAACTAAGCACAAATATGAATAGAAATAGGAAATATTGATGATTTTATATACTTATAAGAAAATAATTTATGCAAAAACACAAAGATACATTGATCTTAGACCAAGAAATACTAATATCAAGAAAGATTCAAAGAATTCACAACCCTCCTTCTAGCACCAATAGAGCTTCTCTTATTGATGCATATAAATGAACCATAGGTGGTCTTAGTGTTTAAATAACACTTCTCATTTTGGAATTTATAAAATTTAGAGCATTAGTTGTAGGTTTTGGAAATCTAGTTCCTGTGGTGAAATAGTAGCAGAGCAAGATAAATAGTTCCATAATATTTATATGATTTGTTGGTTGGGAGACACTTTGGTCCATTATTTATGAGTTTTTGAAAATATTTGTTAAACTTATTGAATTATGTTCCAGATTTAAGCTTACAAACTAATCCAAATGGATATTTATAATGAATCTAAAACTAGAGTGATCTAGTGTAAAAAAAGGGAGTGAAGAGAAGGGTAAGGTAGAAAAGAAATGAGTGATTACAAATATTAGTCTCAAATATCATGACAAATAATCAATTTCAAATATTTGAAAATTGAAACCAATATACAATCTAAAATATCCTAAGCTCAAATTACATTATATACCATGCAAACATTAAAGGATAATGTAGAGAGTCACAAGTAAGAACCAAGTTTACTTAAAGGATTTACTACTATAATTAAATATCATTTGCACATCTAAATACATATCAAAATGAAGTGAAATGGAACTTAATATCATCCAACTAATTTATCATATGCAAAAATTAGAAACCCTATTATTAGAAAATGTAACTCAATATTCAAAGAAACCATTCAAATTCAAGACATTAACTAGCAATTGAGAGGCAAATTATATTAGAAATTGACACATCAAATATGGAAAATCTTTGTAGAATTCCTTTATTACGTTAATTGCTTCAAGAAAACAAGATTTTCTCAAAATTATCTCTATTTTACAAATGTTAGTACATGATTTTATATAAAGATTAGGCAATTTACCAATTAATTACAACATATAGGTGTCAAAATACATGGAAAGTTGCCCTTACAAGTTTTATATTACACTCATTCTTCACAATTAGACTAACCTAGAGGAAAATATGCTAACAAACTATCATATTACTTTATAATGGAATATTATATTTCAAAATTTTACAAGATAGAATATTGTCTAATTTGATGGTGGGCCCTCTGCATGTTATTATTGGAGGATGCTCATGGCCTTAGTATGTTTCTCATTAACTATATCTAGACCCACAATAGGATTTAGGATGCACTCCTCTTGATCTATCAAGTCATCAAATTCTCTATCATTTATGGTCATGGCTTCTTTAATTCTCCTAGCTTCATCTATCCTCTCTCCAAAATTGAATATTATGTCTAGGATCTTACAGTAAGTAGCCCTAGATTTCCCTTGTCTATTTCCTTTGATTTTTTGAGTTACCAAAGTAGCCCTATGTTTGAATTTCTCATCACTTATGATTCCAAGGGAAGTGGATTGTGCAAGATTTGTAAGCATGGTCCCAAGAATATGTTCAATCCTTGTAATTAGATCCTTATCATCTTCTAGGAGCCTTTCCACATTATTTTTCCATGCACTCAAACTCTAAACCTTGTCCACCACAATTCCAAAAATTATGCTCAAGTGTCCCAAAATGATGGTTTTAAAGCTTGGGATTTGTTTCCTTTCTTGAATGTTTAGAATATTAGTTATCTTGTCTTCTGAGGCTTGCCATTGGGTGACCAAAATCTTGGCTAATGCACTCTACCTCAGCTTCATTTTCTTGAGTACTTCAAACATGTCATAAAATGATTCATCAAACATCTTGGCCATTACCTTAGGTACTAATATAATTTCCTATGTCTCTAGGTTTTCCTTTAAAATTTCCAAATTATAGATGCTCTATTTTTTTCCTTGGATTCTAGCTTTAGCCTATGCTGACTAGGCCTCAATCAGGGTTTCCACATCCTCTTCATGAATGGCAGCATCACTAAGCTACTAACCCTCAATTGGGGTTAATACTAAAAAGGGATCCACCTTTTGGAAGGTGAATTCCTCTATTCCAAACATAGATGTCCTTGTGGTAACTCTTTTGAATCTAGTTATTTATAGATTAAATTAAATAGTATTGACTAGCTTCTTGAATCTAGGAAGTTCTAGGACCTCCAAACCTAAGCTACTAGATGCTCTTAGAGCATCCATATTCTTGATTTTAGGTCCTTGAGTGATCACAATCCTCCTTTATTCTTGTTCCTTCACCATATCCCTTATCCTTGGCTTCATGTCATCTTGTATCTCAACATTAACAACTTTTGTCATGGCCCATGAATTGGAAAAAAGGGATATTTTATAATTTACCATAAATGAACTAGTGAGGGATGATTATCCCATGAATGTGGAATTCATCACTAAAAAAATTCATCTCACTTGTGGGGTGAGAGATGGTCAATATTGGCCTCTTATTTGGTCCTACAGGAACCAATGGTAGCTCTACTTTCCTCTTTTCTTGGGATCGCACAAGGATTATACTTAGAACAAGATCTTTTACTTTATTATCTCTAGGCTCTCCCACTTAGACTAGGGATTCTTCAAGATACTCCTCCCTATCTTTATCATATGCCTCTATAAGTTCTTTGAGATTACCCTCAAGTGTCTCTTCTATTTCTAAGGTAATCATATCAATACACTAAATTGGGGAAGGTGGCCTTTGTATAAGTGTTGAAGATGAGGGCCCCTCCCCAAGCCTCTCTTCAAATTTCACTTCTCCTACTTTTTCCTTATCATAGCCTTATTAATTTTGGCCTTACACAACCTACTCTTGGGGTTATGGCTATGGATACTCTACTTGGGTTGTTCCTAGGTTGTCCTATATGGTCTATGTAGTAAGTGATACTAAAAAGGATGCATTTGCCATGCTTCTCCTGATGACTTGTCATCTTTGGTTAAAATATGTTCAAGTTTGATGTTGTACCCTTGAATCCTAGTCAATACCTCTTCATAATATAAATGGTGTCATGAACATTGAGTTGATGTATATACTCAGGCTTGGGAAGATTCTTGTCCTTCAAATGATCACCCACTATGTTCTTTGGATCCCACATTTTGAGTTCATCAAGCTAAAATCCAAATGAATCCTTATGTGTGGACATGATTTTCATCTATTTCTAGTCTTTCAATATGGTTTTCCTAATAATCAAGGGTAAGGGGTGGAGTAGACCCTTCATTTTATCCTTATAGGTCCCATTAATGCCATGGATGAGATGGGAGGCAATTTCCTACTCTATAATCTTACTTGGAACATATACTAGTAAAATATGGTTGGGAAAATGTAGTCACAAATAAACTATATATGGATCCTATACTTAAAGATGTGTAATTTAGATTAGTGGTGATAAATGGTAAATTTTCCCTTAGAATACCAATTTATAATACCAGGGAAGTTTATTAAGGCAATTAGGGCATCTAATTCATATGACATCATATAAAATTGATTAAATGTCTTTATTTTAATTGCAATGAATTATTTGGCTAGGAAAACACTGATTAAATCTCCAATTAGAGGGGCGAGATTTTATTCTACCATGAAATATACAAAGGGAACCCAAATTTTATTTACACGGGTGGTTGAGGGGGCTCTAAAGGATCAGTTTAATAGGTTCATTATAATTCTAATGACCTCTCTAAATTATATTATTGGTATTTTACCTTCAAAGTCCCTAAATATATGGGTCCTTGGTGTAGCCAGGTTCTAAGGTTAGAATCTAGGCCATGATTGGAGATCCACTCTTTGATCTTGGATAAATACACATGGGGAAGAGGAAACTTATAATATTTCTCCAAAGTAGTAGGGGAAATATAATCTATATTTTTAGAATTTCCCTCCCTAATGATCCATTCATTATCTACTCTACAATAAATAAAGATGGTGGCAAGGATGTCTACACAATGTAGTACCTCAGGTTTTGTTGTGGCATGGTGAAGGCCAACCATATGGACTACAACCAAGTCATAGTGCCTCTTTATTATGGTGGAGATTCTCTATTCCTCCTTGTAAATGGGTGGTAACTCCACTACCATGAAGAAGAGCTCAGACCAATTCCTAATGCCTAGAAAATTCAAGGCTACAAGGTCTAGTTTAGTGTCTTTCAAGACCCACCCTTCACTATCTATTGATAAGTAGAGCTCAGTCTCCTCTTTTATATTTTGTCTTTGTGCTTCCATGGTGTTTTATTTTGCAAATTTCTCCCACAAAATTGAATATTATCTTTGTGCAAGCTCTCTTACACTCAAAAACATAATTAAGTTCTCTTTGGATCAAATTGTAACCAATTGAGTCTATTTGGGTCACTTTTATGTAGGGTTTAGGGTTATGGAGCTTTAATGGAAGTATATATCTAGGATATGGCTTATACATGGCTTAGATTTTATTTATACCTTTGCCTTTATAAATTTGCATTTTTGAGCCCATAAGATCTTGTATTTTGTACTTTTTCACTTTTGTGGCACCTATGTGGTATTGGTCTAGGCATTTCATGGCATTTCTCATAAATGTTATTTGAGCACTAACTATTGGTATTAAAAATACCTTATTTTTATTTACATCACTAGATCAAAATCTTGGATTAGCACAAGTCATTGATTGTAATCTTGGCCCCTATCTATGGTTGGCTCTTACTTTGGTAAACCCTCTAGTTATGACACTTGGTAACTTTATATTCCTCCTCATGATTCAAATCCTATGTCAGTGCTTTGTTGAATGAACATTGGCTATGCAATGAGCTCATGGACCTTTAAAAATTCATATGCACCCTCACATCATTGGATGAAAATATATAAATAAATCATGAACCATTAGATCATCTTATCAGCTTTACATTAAATGAGCTTTCACCATGCATCAAAATTGTGGGCTCTTAGTGTCTTGCTAAAATGTCTATGGGGGCCTCACATGGTTGGATCAAAATCTAGTGACAAAACATGAACCGTTGATCTATAGAAATACCCAAACCTTAAGTTAGCATGTTTATTAAAATGAGACTTAGGTTTAAATTTCTTAGGCTAAGGTTTATTACATGTTTAAAAAACATGGAATAAACCTTAGGCTAAGAATTTTATGCCTAAGTTTTCCAAATTCATGCAAAGGGGACCAAGACTAAATGTTTTAAGCCAACATTTACATTATGTGTAATAAACACAATGTATACATTAGTCTAAAATACTTGTGCCAAGCCTTATAAAACATGCCTAAAGGGGCTAAAAATGGTATAGTGATCTCAAATATTTAAGATTTTATTGCATTGACAAAACACATTAAAACCATTAGCTAGAATTATCTTGGGCTAAGTCCTGCATAACAAAGACCCCCTTTCAGAATAAGATTTAGTATAATTATATATTTTAAGGTTCATGATATTTAAATAAAATGCCATGGGGACCTTAAAGTATAGATTTAGACTAAGTTTATTTTGATTATATTTGGACCATAAGACCATTTCCATATTTTTTAGATTGAATATTTCTAGTGTTTAAGCATGTTTTGAGTGCTTCCTTTACCTTATAAATCCAATTCTAAGCCTTCCAACAAGATTTTATAGTGTATTTTAACCCTAAGCATAATAATTCATTAGATTAAAATTGACAGTCTCACAGACATCAAATACGTCCTTGTAGACATCAAATGATTATCGCATGAATGTCAATTTTAAGCTAGTAAAGTTTTTAATTTAACGGGACTAATATAATGGTCATGTAGACATCCAATACATCTTCATGAATGTCAAATGATAGTTTCATAAATTTCAATTTTATGTTCATCAAAGTCTTTTAACCCAATAAGAGAGTACCACTTGGTACATCCATATGGATTCCTAGGATCTTGGATCACTCCATTAGATGAAAATAAATGATAAAGAATTAGCTATAGGATCATGATCTAAGAGCTTACTCATGATTAGTTTATTTTTCAGGCATGACCCATTTATTTTTTATCATAAAATGCAAGGGTGCCATATGTCGATCATTCAAAACTTTCGTAGTTCCTTTAATTTTTAACTATGCCTAACTCCATCTAATCAGGTCTTTGTGATGAAGTGAGAACCATTGATGATGATCCAAGGTCTTGAACATGATTGGCCAGTGGGCTAGGTGTAGGATTATGTCAGGGCTTCCTTGTACCATCTAATCAAAAGGGCATGAGGAAGTGTGAATTATTAGATTATCTGAGGTACATGTTATTTAAGCTAAATATTGAGGTTTGCGGACTCTATTAGATAAAATGCCATGATAAAGTGAGGTTCATACGATCCTAAAAGATGAAAGGAATATAATTTAGGATTGTAGTGATATAAAAGACCTAAGCCAAGGTATTTAAGACTAAGGTCCTGATTTTATTAATAAATATGTTTTGGCCTTATGATTAAAACGTTAAGATAAGATATAAACCAAATGACCAAGCTAACATAGAATTAGACTCAGGGAACCAAAACTTAAGCAAAGACATTAAGAATAAGATCCCATTAGTATTTAATAAATACAATGTGGCCTTAGGGTTAAAACCTTAGGTTAAGCTAGGAAATATTAAAAAGACCCTTAAGAATGAATATTAGTTAGGCCCATAAGGAACTTTAAAGGAAGAAATAACAAAGGGGACCAATATTTTTAGGCTAAGTCTTAGTCAAGTTAAAAAACATGACTAAACTTTAAAACATGAGTTTTATACTTAGGTTCAAAATGAATTTTAAAGGTTTCCCATCAATTTGGTTCTTGTCATTATTCAAATTTTAATTGAAGGTTTTGCTAGGGTTTTGGAATAAAAAATTCTCAAGTACAAATGCCATGGAACTTGAAACTAAAATCTATAAAGTCCACTTATTAGAGATGTTATCCAAATTAAAGCAAAAAAAAACCAAGTAAGCCTACTATTGACCAAATTTGACTTTTAGGTCAAATTGGGGAACCCTTAGGTAAAAAATTAGTTTTATAAATGTTTTGTGGGGCATAATATCTTGTCATGAGGTGTTTCATAGGTCATTTAATGTTATTAAATGATATATTATCCTTGATCATAAATTTCATTAGCCAAAATGTCCTTTTGAGTCATTTTGGGTGTCAAAAAGGTGAATAAATGTTTTATACAAGTTTATTGGGAAATGTGAAGGTGTCAAAGGGTGATGTCACATGACATGTGTCTTAGGATGTCTTAAGTAACTAAAACCAATTAAAAATTGGAATGTTATATAGAAAAATGTAGTTTTCTTGAAAGATAAGGTGAATCTTGAACTTATACAACCTCCTTGGGAATTGTGCCATATGAGAAATTGTTAGGCAGTGCCTCTTTATCTTCTCTATGCTAAATTAAACATTTTGTTTTATCTTAAAGTGAAATTATAATACCAAAACCATTCTACTCATTTCTTAGTTTTGTAGACATATTGAAGTAACCTTCAAGTTTTTACTTAGTATGGATAGCTCATGAGGTTTCAACTAAAACACCTTTGGAGGTTATATTACTCATTTCTCTCTCTCTCTCTCTCTCTCTCTCTCTCTCTCTCTCTCTCTCTCTCTCTCTCTCTCTCTCTCTCTCTCTCTCTCTCTCTATCTCTCTATCTCTCTCTCTCTCTCTCTCTCTCTCTCTCTCACACACACACACACACACACACACACACACATCAATATTTCAACATGGGGTATTGAAGATGACATAGGATAGGAGGAACTAAACAATAGTGATTATAAGATAATATATTGAGTATCCTACTCACTTACACCATCAACCTCACTTGAAACTTCTTGTTGACCTACAAGAAAGATATCATAACACACTAGGTATTAATAGGAGTAACATGTGAAAGGCAAATAAACATCACACTTACACAAGACCTAACACTTTAATGTACACTTAGTGAATTATTTAAATGAGGTAAAATTACTTGTATTTATTGATCAATGAACAAATTTGGTAGGTCTTCACCATACCCAGTAGAGAGATTCCAAACAATGGCCAAGAAGGCCCAATTTATATAACTTAGAAGAAGTGAGAGAGAAGAGAAGTTGACAAGGCACAAGGACATGTGTAACTAAGTTAATATTAGTTATAAATGCATAATAAATAAATATTATGTGAGATATGTCATTTCATAGGTTCTTACTTGTCCAAAACAAGTCATAAAGATAGTGAAAAGTGGCACGAAATTGTCATTTTGGCATAAGAAACTGACCACCTAAATTACATTCCAAAACTATCCCTATCCATAAATATGGTCAATTTTGATGATTTTTATGAGTAATATGGGTTAAAAAAAATTCCTTGAATGAATTTTATTTATCCTTGACCATCCATATTCTTGTGGACATGCAAAATCATCACTAGTAGTTTCAAAAGGGCTCTTTTTCATGCACCTTCTCCACTTGGCATTCCAAACTCCCCAATTTAAAAAAATTATCCATGAAAAATATGGAATGAAACTTTTTAAATGATCCCATACCATTAATTTAAATAAAAAACTTTTAAAAGGTCTCCCTAATTGCTTTTCACCATTTTCTCAAGTGTTCACTAGTCTCAGTCACTAGACTGGCTAAAAGTGAGGGCCTAGTTGGGGAACTTTGAGATTTATTTATGAGATGATGTGAATTTTTGGAGTTATATAAAGTTTAAATACTCCTCCAAAAAAATTTATCATCTCCTAAATCCTTATGTATCTTTCACACCACTCAAAATGGATGAGATAAGCATTATTTTCCTTTGATTCATATAATTTTGTACAAAAAACACATGTGTGGAATCCTATGAGAGTCATATACAACTTAATAGTGTTTTATTTCCATTAACTTTAATTTGGATGCTTAAAATTCTCTATCTTTCCAATCAGGTCACTATGAGGGTTTTACAAGGGTTTTGAGTGACCTGGGCTCTTAACCTTTATTCATAAAGGTCAGACATTTAAAATACATCCAAATGCCACTAAGGGTTATTTAAGGACCTCCTCTAAATTATATAAAGTTATCAGGGTCCCATTCAAATATCTATGAAAGATATGAGTGATGGAATTTGACCTTTGAATGGCTTTAATGCTCCTTATGAGGTTTTCAATATTCTTGGAGTTGGAAATGGTTTCTTGTGGAGTTTTCCTAGAAACCAAAAGCTTCCTCACCTCTGTATCTAATTTACCAACATGTTTAAATCATTCTGAGAGCTCACCAAGAGCCTAAAATGGTAATGACCCCTATTTTGGAACAAGAACTATGCCTTACCAATAGGCCTATTTTTACTTTGTGAACCAAAAGATGATAATTCTCACTTTTAGTGCATTAATGTAGCATGAAAAATTTATATTTACCCCCTTGGTATCATAAAAAACATTATAATTATTTTATATATTTAGTGTTGTGCCCTTAACCATTAGTGTGTCTAGGGATATGTGTGGCTGACTTATGGCTTACATACCTCTTTCATTTTCTTGTTACATTTCATTATGTTCTTAGATAGCTTAGCCTATGGAATAACCTTGGCTAAGTAGACTATATATTAGGTAGTGGTTAGTATTTATTCATTATGTTAATTATTTTTCTATTAGTGCATTGATGTGGAGGTTGCCCCCTTGAAGTGGCTTTACTATATTATCTAGTATTTTGTTCTGCTATCAATTATCATTATGTGATCCGTCATATTTGCTTATTCTATGAAATATAAAATCATTCTGTGAAAATATCTAAGTAATTTAATTACAAGTGGTATCATATATTTGATTAGGGAAAGTTTCCTATGGTGTTTTTTTGGATCTAGTGAAGCGTGGCTTCTGGGAGTAGTGAGAGTCAAAAACATATCTTGCAATCTGGGAAGAATTAATTTTTTCCATCAGCGTAGTATTGTTCAAAACACTTTTTTGAAAAAAATAATTAAAAAAAGTTTGGAAATAAATTTCCCTTGCATAATTACCATCATTGGATTCCTTTTGGTGAGATGATCGCAATGGTATATTCTATCGATACACTTTTTTGGTATCAAAATTTTTACCCTAGTGCACAAAGGTAGTCATTGGATTCAGCTTAACAAGGCAATCACAATGGTACCATTTATTGGTACACTTTTTTGGGGTCAAAACCCTCCTAGGTTTTGTATATGGTAGGTCTAGGTACTCGAGGAAGAAAAAGAGGGGCAAGAAACTCCTAAGAGTCCTGTTAACAACATGGATTCTAAAACTTTAGATCTAATGATATCTTAACTTCAAGAAGACATAAAGAGCTTGGTGAGGCATGATGACTTTGTTATATTCCAAGCTATTATTTTAGGGATGTATAGAGAGATTAATGGTGTTCATAATGAATTATATCATATCACTACACACTTGGCTATCCTTACATCTTAGTTTCAACCCAACAACCCTCTAATTCAACATTCAAATCCTCCTCTCAAAAACTCCCATGCTAGTATGAAACTGATGTTGTCAAAAGTGGACATGCATAATTTAGATGGTAAGGATCCTCTCACTTAAATTACCTAAATTGAGAATTTATTTTAGCTACATCAAACCCCTAGTTCTCATAGGGTGATAGTGGCATCCCTATATTTAGAACCTGAGCAATTCATTTGGTATCACTGGTTATGTGCTTAAAAGAAAAAGAATGGTTCTCCTATTACTTAGACTATTTTCACTAAGGATTTTTTAGCTCATTATCAGAATAATGTCTCTGAGAACTATTTTATCTAATTAGCCAAGCTATGGCAAATAAGAACTATGAAGGATTATATTCATCAATTTCAAAATCTATCTTTACAGGTGGAAGATATCATTAAGGAAAATTTAATTGATCTATTTTTGGGTGGCCTCAAGATAGAATCCAATTCACTTTTTGAATGTTTAACCCAACATCTATAGTAGAAGTTATCCCTAAGGCACACATGATAGAAGACAAAGAGATGGTCAAAAGGAAAAGTTTCACTACTGGTTGTGATCATAACTTTCTTTCACCATCATTTCCACATCCCATCATATTAACAAAATAAAAAATTGAGAAGTGAGCCAAAGGATTGTGTTATGGTTGTGACAAAAAATGGAGAGAAGACTATCATTATGCTAAAAATAAGTTGTTTTACATTGAAGGTTCCAATGATGATGAATATGATGCAAAAATACATACTAAGTATGTAGAAGTTATTGAGGATGAACCTGAAGACTCTCAGCCTATTAATTCTAGTCATGCCCTTTCAAGTATTATTACTCCCCAAACTCTTAATGTGATGGGTTTCCTTAACAAACAAAATTTCACTATCTTGATTGATTTTGGGATCACACAAAACTTCATCCATAGTATGTTGGTTGCTCATTTGAACTATTTCATTTATCTAGCTCCAAAATTTGAGGTTATGATTATAGATAGTGGTAATATTAGTTATTCAAGAAAATTTCATAGTATTAATTTGGCCATGGGAGACTAATTACATTCTCTTATGTTTATTATTCAAATGGGTGGTGTTGATATTGTTCTAGGAGTCAAGTGGCTCGCCACTTTGGGCACTATTGAGATTCATTTTCAAGAATTATTCATGCATTTTCATTCTAAAAAAAGGAAATTTGAGCAAAGGGGATTAAAGGATAAATCTCCACAAATTTTTATCTCCCATCAAATGACAAAGATTCTCTATAAGGGTGCTAAGGGATTTGTAGCTCACTTGTTTTTTATGGAAGTACAACAAAATCAACCATCTCCACCTCTTGGTATACAAAAAATAATTAATGCTCATTTTGTTGTTTTTAGAGACATGCCAAAAGGACTTCCACCTATCCACATGCGTGATCATGCTATCACACTTATTATTGGTAGTACACCACCCAACATTATGCCATATAGGTATCCCTATGCCCAAAAAAGTGAAATTGGAAAAATGGTATAAGAGATGTTGGATGTAGGAATCATTCACCATAGCTAAAGTGAATACTCTTCACCAGTTTTCATGGTGAGAAATAAATATGACACCTAGAGGATGTGCCCTGACTATATATAACTCAACAAATACACTATCAAAGATAAGTTTCTGATTCCTATCATTGATGATTTTCTAGATGAATTGAATGGTGATCTTTATTTTACCAAGTTAGATCTACATTCTAGGTATCATCAAATCTAGATCCATGATGAAAACATACCCAAATCTACTTTCAAGACTTATGAGGGCCATTATGAATTTTTGGTTATTCTTTTTTTTTCTAACAGATGCACTATCTACTTTTTAGAGTTTGATGAATATTGTTTTTAAGACAATTTTGAGGAAAGTTGTTCTAGTATTATTTGATGATATCCTCATTTATAGTAAAATTTTGGAAAACCATTTACAACATGTGAAATAGGTACTCTCTAGTTTGAAGCAAAATCAATTGTATGCCAAACCTTCCAAATGTAATTTTAGGGCTAGTGAGGTTTAATATTTGGGTCATCTAGTGTCTTATGAAGGAGTGACAGTGGATCCTAAAAAATCTAAGCAATGGTGGACTAGCCAATTCCTAAGACACTCACAAAACTATGGGGATTTTTGGGGCTTATTAGTTACTATCATAGGTTTTTCAAAAATTATGGTAGTATTACAGCCCAAATTACCTATTTGTTAAATAAAGACTCCTTTTAGTGGATTGATGTAGCTACTTGGTCATTTGAACAATTGAAATTGGATATGTGCACTACTCTAGTATTGGCCACTCCTAATTTTTCTAAGACTTTTGTGGTTGAATGTGATGCATTTGGGTATGGTATGGGTTTTTTACTCATGCAAAAAGGTAGACTACTTGCATTTGAAAGTCATCAACTAAAGGGTAAAAATCAGCACAAGCCCATCTATGAAAAGTAAATGATGGCCAATTTGCATGTAGTCAAATAATGGAAACCTTATTTGATGGGTCATCACTTTTAGGTAAAGACTAATCATGATAGTCTCAAATATTTTTTAGAAAAAAGGTTGTCATTTAAAGAACAACATAAATGGGTAACTAAGATGTTAGGCTATGATTTTTAAATATTCTACAAAAAGGGTAAGGATAATGTGGTGGTAGATGCACTAGCTAGAAAAGATGAATTAGTTGAGGTATTGCTATGTGCCATAACCATTTTATAGGTACATTGGCTAGTGGAAACAAGATTAGAATGGGAACATAAAGTGATACCCATTATTTGATTAAAAATCTTTATCAAGGTTTAGGTGGATTTGAAAAATTCACATGGAAATGTAATGCATTATGATATAAAGATAGATTGTACCTATGTAAGAATTGTCTTCTTAAACAAAAAAATCCTTCAAGAACTTCATGCAAATCTAATTGCGGATCATTCAAGATTTTTAAAAACCTATCACACAATCAAGCAAATTTTTTTTTGGTAAGGTCTCAAGGGGGATATCTAAAAATATGTGGCTAAATGTATGATCTATCAACAAAATAAAGGCAAAACGACCAAAACCCCAAGTCTTTTATAGCCTTTATCCATCCATAGCCAACATTAGGAAGAGGTATCTATAGATTTCATTAAGGGTTACCAAGATCTAATGGTCAAAATGTTATCATGGTTGTTTTAGATCATCTAAATAAGTATGCTCATTTTTTTCATTATCCCAACCATTTGTTTCTAGTACAGTAGCTACTAATTTTCTTAATATAGTTCAAAAATTACATGGGACCCCTAAGATAATTGTCAGTGATAAAGATCCCATATTTAATAGTAATTTTTGGGCTGAGTTATTTACATTCTTAGGCACCCAACTAGCTCATATTTCATCATATCATCCTCAATTTGATGGACAAACTGAGTTAGTCAACAAATATCTAGAAGTATATCTCCATTGTTTTGTCTCTGATAAATAGGATAAAGGGGTTCATTAGCTACCACTTATTAAATGGTGGTATAATACTTTTGTTCATAGTTCTTCCAAATGTATCCTTTTGTGGCATTATATGGATACCACCCTCCATCCATCACTTCAAACTTGAAATTCCATCCTAAGGTTCATGCAGTTGAAGAACATATTCACAATCAATAGGAAGTCCTTACAAGTTTGCATAAAAATTTAGATATGGCCCAGAATCGCATGAAGCAATAGGTAGATAACCACAAAAGTGAGAGGAATTTTTACATTGGTGATTAGGTATTTTTTCACTTACATCCATATAAATAAATGCCATTAAATCAACAAAAAAAGGATAACAAGCTATCCTCTAAGTATTATGGGCCTTATCAGATCTTGAAAAAATTGGAAGTGTGGCTTATAAGTTAGAGTTTCCTTCATCTACTCACATATATATAGTATTTCATGTATCATTCCTAAATAAAATCATTGGACACATATTTTCCATTCAAATAGAATTACTAAAATTGGATAAGGAAGGTAGAATTATTCTTGATCTTGAGGTGATCCTTCAAAGGCACACCAAGAAGTTGCATTATAGAGAAATTACAAAGTACCTAATCAAATCGAAGAACCTTCCATGTTAAGATGCCACTTGGGAGGATGAAGCATTTATGAAACAACATCTAGAGTTTCCACAACATTGATGACAACATTTTTTTAAAGGGGAGGGGCTTGTTATGACCTTAACCATTGGTGTGTCTAGGGATATATGTGGCCAACTTGTGGCTTACATACCTCTTTTATTTTCTTATTACATTTATCTATGTTCCTATATAGGTCAGCCTATGGAATAACCTTGTATAAGTAGACTATATATAGGAGGTAGTGGTTAGTCTTTATTCATTAAGTATTCTACTATTAGTGTATTGATGTGGAGGTTGACCCCTCAAAGTGGATTTGCTATATTATCAAATATTATATTCTACTATTAATTATCATTGTGTGATCTCTAATATTTTCTTATTATTTTTAATATAAAATCATTTTGTGTGAATATCTAAGTAATTTCATTACATTTAGAACTTGAAGTGACATTCCATTTAGGTTGGGTTTGCATGTTTCCTAGTAGGTTTACCTACAAACCTCCGTGTCCATACCACATCCTTATAATTGAAACCTTCTAGGATGGTTTATAATATTTTAACATGTGTCATTCAACTATACCAACCTTACTAATTTATTATATTGTCCTTTGGTTCATTATCCAACTCTTTTTCTAAAAACTACCATTCTTGTGCATACATAGAGTGACCTAACTATGAGACAAAATAGAGGGTATTAGGTCTACTTGTATGATCAAAATTAATATATAAGGATATCCAAAAGGTATTAATGATCACTTTTACCAAAATTTTTTGTCAAATTATTTGTCTAAGGGGTCTAACCCACTCAATCTTGTACAAAAAGGGGTCAAAACCCCTATTTTTTACTTGTTTTTGCCTAAACCTCCTTATAGATGCCACTTACAGATCCCATCCATACTTATAAACTACTTGAGAATTTTATAAATCCTCAATTAAATATATTTAATCTTTGGATTAATTTGAAAAACTTGTTTGCTATTGAAAATCACCACTTGCCCCTTGAAACCATGGTTCACTTGGCTGACTGTACAGACTTAGACATCATTGCATGGGTGAAAAAGGTCATTAGAAATATAAGAGTGTTATAATAATGGTATATATTTATTTTTATGTTAATGTAAAATTAGTCACTATTTTAAAACTTCTCATTCTTGTTCCCATGCTTGGCACTAAGTCAAACCTTCACCCCTTCATTCCTGTCACTGCCTGCTAGGATTGAGATAACCTTCCTTTGAGCACATTAGGCTTAGAAGGATCATGGGAATGTAGGTTATATTATTTAATTTATAAATTTAATATAATTAAACCTCCACTCACCTTGTCACAAGTCTCTTTTAGGTTCCACATATGCTCTCATGGCTTGTTGTGTTCCACTTTCTCATTAGGACTGAGACACCTACTTATAGGCCTGTAGGTTTCTAAGGTAAGATTTTAGCCTCCAAAATGTTGTGAAATATATATTTTATCCTATTATAGCTTCATTATGATCATGTTAACTACTTACATGCTCAAATTGATCTCTAAGGACCTCATTAACCCTAATTGAGACCAAACTCAAAACTAGGCTATAGGTGTATATTTTTTCTTAGCTGTAGGTGTTCAAGGTGGGTTTTTTAACCTTGAAGGAACATAAAAACTTTATTTACCTCAATAAACTCTTTTCAAATTATTTTACCTCATTTTCATGCTCCAATTGGCCTTAAAAACCACTCTTACACCTGCCTAAGACTCACTTCTCATGCCCTTGGTTATAGGTGGATAATCTAGGCCTATAGGTTTCTATGTAGTCATTTAGAGCATGTTTAGGAGTGTATAGAACCTATTGAGATTTAATTAATATTCATGGTATTAATACTTACCATATTATCATCTAGAATTTATTAATTCTATCTCTTCATGTAATCCTATTGAAACCTTGCCTTCACTGCCTACCCTACCCTGTGTATGGACAGGGGATAGGCCTAAAAGGTCTTTCCATGCAACATAACTCTTTTTCATGGATTTGGTGATCAAGATTTATTTCTAAGTTTTTAAAAAATATTCCCTCTTACAATAAAATGCCTAGGACTATTAAAATTCCTTTCAAGGTAAGTGCTCATTAGGAATCCTGTAGATATCATTGGCAACTTTTAGTGATTTCTTGACAACTTAGAGGAGCTCAAAATCCACCTTACACTTAGACTTTAGCTCCCAAATTTGGAATAGTTGAACTTGATATATAGTGATACAAATAAAAGATAATAAAATTGGTGAAATAATCTTATATAATGTCCAAAATTAATCCACAAAAACCTTAGGACCACTATTTTGAATACTTGGGGACCGAGAGCCCAAAAATGGAATGACCTCTCCTTCGAATCAGAAATGCTCATAAGCCATCTGAGGCCTTCATAGCATGATAATTATGGATAGTTGGGAATTTTAAGGCCCAAAATGGATTACACCGTGAACTTTGAACTCTCCCTCATCCATACAATCTCTTGAAGCAAGCCCAAACTGTTTGAAGGTGGAAAGGCATCAAATAAGGCAACAATGGCAATTTGGCTTTGGAAGGATGCTAGTTGGGCCTCCCAAAATATGATTTAATGAAATATATATTCACACATGATTATAAATATCATTATCACCACCTTGAAACTCCATAGACATTGGAAAACATATTACCTACACACCTACAACTGTAAACTTGGAAAATAAGCACCATTTGAAATCTCCTTCACAAGAAATGAATCGTGAAGTGTTATATATTTAAAATATCATGGGGAGAGACTTATTACAGCCTATAAACATCTCCCTAAGATCAAAAAACTCCATGAAACCTTGAAAGTGATAAATAGATGCATAACAATACCCCTCTTATATGCAATTCTATAAAATGATGTTTAGATTGTTAGCAATGGTTTATAAAGTATGAAAAACTTAAACACAAGATATTATTATAAAAATTAATTGAAATTAGATTAAAATCCACTTGTATAATCACTCCTCCAAACTCTACCTATACCTTCCATACCAAGTGCTTGAAGTTGACCTTCATTTGTATGCCAAGATGAAGATGAAGAAAAATGAGTTTTAGATGCATATTTTTACATTATAATTGAAGTTAAAATTTTTAAATTTGTGTGGGTAGGTGAAAATACACCCCATCCACATTTTTATCTGAATACCTAATCATGGGGGTCATACAAGTGCCCAAAAGCCCCTAAAAATAAGGAGAAACTCCCATTTTTTGATTATAACTAAGCTCTAGCTGACATTTGATTGATCTTGACCTAATTATGACCTTTTCTACTTTGAAACTGATCTTGGTGATAAAATTTTCCTTTTATAAGTTTTCACAAGTCTATTAATGAGCTAGAAAGTGGCCAAAAGACCCCTTTTTGCACATCAAACTTAGGAAATGAATAATTCATGACTTGTAAACACATTGACACATTATAAAGACCATGCCAAGACAAATTTACACAAAATGGAATTTTCACCAAGTTTTACCAAGGTTCGACCAAGTTGACCATGGTTGACTTGGCCAATTTAAGAGGGATGAACTTCAATCAAGACTAGGACATGGCTAAGCAAGATATATAGGACAATATGAGACCCTATAGTATATATGTAAAACTTATTAAAAATTTCAAAATTATATGGGTTAAACTCATTTTAATAGAAATCAAATTTGTTCAATAGTTCATATGTAGCTCATTGTTGGTGTACCAAAGCATCCACCTACAAGTGGCTGAGTAGGTTACTAAAATTCTTTCATAAAGAGATGGAAAATATTAGACATGTCCTTAACTTCTTGGTAAGGTATTTAGGCCATGAAAATATCATATAAGGGTCTAAATTGAAATAAAAATATGTATACTACTATGATCAAGCAAAGACTATGTTTTGAGACATAGTCCCTAAAATGTAAAAATAGAGGTCAAAGGACTTATTGTGAATACCATAAATCATGGTGGTGAAGGAGTTTAGGACATCTAGATAGGTGGGTTTTATTTTCCCTAGTATATATTACATCCTTGTAAAATATGGAGGTGAAAAGTACATTACAAGGTGGGAGTTGTTAACCCTCAAAGTTGCTCAAAAATCACTGAAATGCTTCATTGAAATCTATAAGTCCAAGGTATAAAAGACTCCTTCATCTAACCTTATAATGACAAGGCATATTATCATGCTTGGAAAAAATTATGCGGGTGAAATATATATCAATGGGTATGGTACCATGAAAAAGAGTGGGTTATGATTGTTTAACACTTCATGAGCACTCATAGGCTCCTTAATTATAGATTATTCATTTATAGTCACTGTTTTGATTGTGGCATGCAGTGCGTTCAATCAACTGACTAAAATGTATGAATATGGATTGATTGGTATATATTTATCTTAGTATGATAAATAACTTTTGATAATATATGAGAACACTATATCTATGTTTCAAATGTATATGAATACCTTTAGGGGTCATAAAGGACATGTCTTAGTCAATAGGTAAATAATCAAGCAGTGAGTTGAGAAAAGGGTCCTAAATGATGATATATGGTTACCCAAAGTGACAACATGGTTTTAAATTATGTGTTGATGATCTTATAAGATATTAATGAATCTTATGTAGTTTCCAAGGACTTATTCATGCATGAAATTCTTACAACAGGGTCCAAAAGAGCAACACAGTCAAGGTGGAAACTCAATTTGACTGAGTGATGAGTATCAAGGGTATAGAAAGGGTATAATGATGAAGTAAGTTTGTGAAAAAATTAATTGTATCCATGAGGATATACATTATTTTTAAACACTACATTCAATCTCAAACAAGCCAACTATGCCTATAGGAAAGGTCCTAAACATGAAAAACATAGTCAGGTAGGGTATCATCATCTTGTGAGTTCAATAAGTATGGAGGGTGCATCAGAGGATAAAGTGTTATAATATTTATTGAAGAAAATATATCATGAATATGAAAACATACATAGTCCTATTATAATGGATATGAATTAGAGTTGAGGACCCAAAAGATACAAAACAGAATCCTCCTAAGGAACCCTCCATAGTCTAGTTTCAAGAAACCAGTCTTGAAATTTGGAGCTTTGAGAGGGTAAATGATATAAGCAAGAGCTAAATTTTTTTACATATAATCTCCATGACTTGAGGAAGGGTATCAAATATTCATTTTGACTTAAAAATTAGGGTAATTACCCCTATTTTGTCTAAGATAGAGGGTATTTCCCCTCATGCACAAAAATGGAAGGTTGAAGAAAAGAGGTGATAGGACTCAGTAGAAGTTGTTTGAAACTTGGAGGTAGGTTTTATAAGTTGAAAAATTCCTAAAAAAACATGGAGAACCAAGAAAAAGTTGGTTAAATGAAATAGAGTGCTAAAAAATCCTAAAGTTTTAATCAATCCTGCTTGACACATCAAGGTCTAAAAGCCAAGTATAGGATCACTCTCACTTATAGAATTGAATATGAGATATAAATAGTTGAATCATGTTTTTTATATCATCATGGAGTTTTTTAATCCTAAGGAATGCAATAAAACAAACAAGAAGGTTTAGAACACTAGACATTGTAGTTAGGCCTAGTGGACAAGGTTTAGGCCTAGTGCCCAAATGGAGAGTCCATCATAATTTATACATGAATTGAGAATGTAAAATTATTGGATAATGTTTACGGTATAATATTATACTTTTTTCAACCATTGGTAATATAATAAGTAATTAAAGTGTAAATTTTGGGCTTTAAGGCCATTCAGCCTTGTTAGAATAGAGAAAGGAGTTTGATAGGAGAACTTTGAATGCTCAAACATTTAATGATGATTTTCATGGAGACCATATAAGTTAAAAGGAGTTATAGGAGGTACCTAAAAACCACTTAGTGGCATTAGATTGAAAATTTAATGTCTAAACTTTATGAGCAATGCTTAAGACTAAAAGTAGTTCTAAAACCCTTCCCTGTGACTAGTTTGAGAAAATGGAGTTAGAGATGAATATAATGGAATATTATGACCATTTAAACTATTTAAATTTGTAAATTACTCCCTCAATATACTCCAAATACGTTTTGGATGTATAGATTTGTAAAAACATGGTAGAAATAGGCTATTTTTACCATTTTTTGTGTTGTGCAAGATATAAGATGTCTGAAGAGGTGAAATAAAGTTTTTTAGGAAGATAAAGAATTTTATTAACTACTTATGTCAATTTTATTCCAAGTAAAAACTTATAAGTGTCCAAACTAGGTGTTTCAACTCAGTCAAAATTGGCTTAGTAAACAAACTAGGGAGAAATGGATTTTTAAGGTGCCCCTAATGATTCTAAGACCATGGAGGGTATTAACACATGTTATTAACTTCATTTTGTGTATTTTAATGTAAAAATTATGCCTTTTTGGAAACCAAATGTGTAGGGTACATGGAAGAGTAGATTTTTGGATATCAGATGATGATTTCTCCTTTTTATTTGATTCTATATGACCAGTCTTACAACCAATTCATAGAGAGGCATGTATGATGTCCTCAAAATTCATTAAAATCATCATACTTATCCCCAATCAGTTATATGGTTTTCAAATAGAGATAATGATGTAGGTAGTTTTTTTGAGCCAGAATGAGGAGTTTCTTGCCACTTTTCATGAAGCTTATGACTTGGATTGACACTTGTAGCTCCTAAACTTGAATGGTTCATCCCAAAGAATATTATCATGTACAAATAAATTATTTTATCATCTTTAAAATTTTCCTTGTGACCCTTTTACTTCTCTTTTCTCTCTCAAGTTTTATAAGAACTAGTCATTTTTGTCATTGTATTCAATGTTCCACCTGAGTATGGTGAAGCCCTACTCAAATGTATTCCTTTTTATTAATAATAATACTGATTTTAAACTCCTCCATGAATATTATTAGTGTTTTTATTTGGAATTTTTACATTTGCATAAGTGAAGACTATGGATTTTTTAGCATGTTATTTCATTCTATCCTCTATTTGTAGTTGGAAGGCTTCTTCTTGCAAGGCATGTGAATTATTATAGGATATGTTTATTATTTATATATTTATCCTATTAATTAGTGCCCTAATATTACTCTTTTATATTCCTCCTATCTTTTCACATTCATCCATAACCTCACAATGTAACATTGATGCGAGAAGATTGGAAAAATGTATTTTCAATTTGTCCTTTGGTTTCAAGTGTAATATGTATATGGTTGAATGTCATCATGTTATTTGGAGTATCACCTCATATATATTAGTTTTATTTAATTTATCCTTCTCCGTTTTCACCCTAAAAATTTAAGTGTATTTACAATCCAAAGTGGTACATCAAGGGAGCTAGCCCTATCTAGAGATTCACCTCATTCCTTAAGCTACCCACAAACCTAGAGGTGATTCTATTGTGCCACTTAGATGATGAGAGCTTTTACATCTCCTCAAAGGGTTAAAATCCAAGTGAAAGTATTTTTTAGCATGCCCTATGTGACTGTTGGTCCAAGAAGTTGAGATATTTTTTGTGTTGTCTCTCAACAATCAACATTTGGAGGCATCTATTCAAGCATCAATGATGACTCTCAAGATAAATCATCTAGTTAATTAGCATAGATTATCCTTTGAGTATTGATGGTAACATGTTTTCTTTGTGTTCTTTATTTCAATGAAGTTTCATTGTTGATTTTGATGTTGATTTTTACTCTATACAATTTGGTGAGACATTCCAAGCTTGTGTCATTCCCTATCAATATAAATAAGTCCTTGGTCAATCTTGTCATGATCCTTACCAGCCTTAATATGACTTTCATCATCTTGAAAATGATCCTTAGAAGCCCATGCATGAAATATATTAGTCATAAAATCAACCTTTTCCATGTCTTACTCCTATTCAACCTATCCACTCCTCAAGCCAACCAATTTACACCTTGAATAAGACACTCTTAGGCTATGAAAGTTATATTTCATATATTTATAATCAAAGGGGATGTGGTCTAGATATCCCTAGACACCTTATTCATAAGGTGAGAAATACATTAGAGCTGGTAAAAAAGGAGTGGATACCTATTGAGAGAGTCATTTGGAAAAGGCTCATAAGTGAGATGATTGATGGTGGCCTAGTTTATTCCTTAGAAGATAGGATAATATTTCATGAAAGGTAACCTCACCAAACCTATCAGCCTTCATATAAACTTCCTTAAGTTTCCTACCAGCCATACATGACCCCTACTCATGAGCCAAATCAAGCCTATCAAATTCATCCTTTTCCCAATCAATTAGAGGAGAGAATTAAAAAGAGAAACCTTGTTTTTGAAGCTAATATTGATAGATATATTGAATTATCAAATATTCATATGAAATATTCCAAGTTAGAAGAAAAGAAATTGGAGTTCAAGCTCATTTCCCTCTCACAATTTATCACCACCATCTAAAAAAGATACCTCTAGTCCAAATATCCTAAGCTGGAGTAAAATAGTGAAGTCATGGGGAAAGAAAGAGGAGAAAAATATTGAAAAAGAGTATGAATTTGAGAAGGATTTTTATTCTATACCAACCCCTCCCACACTTTCTCAAGAAAATACTTTTAGTCCTAACATCCTAAGTTGGTGAATGAAGTTGATCATTTGTAAGTTCCTCATACCTTTCCTCAAGAAAATTCTTGTGTCCCATGTCATCAATCATGTATTCCTTATGATTTTGATTATTCCTATGAAATTAAAGATAAAATTTTCCAAGAGAACCTATCCAAGTAAATGGAAGAGTTAGAATCAAAGATGAGGTTACTAAGTCAAGGTGTGATGGAAGGTTTGAACCCAATAGAACATCCTATGCCTAAACACACCCCATCTACCCTTCCTCAAGATAATCATAAATATAATTTAGATGTGAATGAAGTGGTTGTCAAATGTAAGGAAAAAAATCAATTTGTTTTATCTCAAGGTTTACCTCCCCTTCCTTAAGAGCTCCCAAAAGAATTCCCAACTTTTCATTCTCAATATAATTTTGAGTCCTAGTTCTATCTCCACCAGCTATTTCCTTTTGTTCTCATCCCATCACCCTTTTCCTTAATGGACCTATGGTGGGGGATCCTCAACAAGATAAATTAATTGAGGAAAATTTAGAAATCTTACTTTAAGAAACTACAACTTCTTGGCCACCTTACTAGGCTAGGTTACTGGATTTCAAGATGACTAGTCTTGGCATCACTAAAAAGAGGTTACAGATTTTCAGCCCTTGACAAACAAGATCATATTATGATAGCTGAGGTACAATTTGAAAACCCTCAATATGTCCTAAGTGCTGAAGAAGAGGTGAGATCTTGTTTTGAATCTCTTTATTTGGTTGAAGATGAAAAATATACCCCTTGTGTTGAAGAAGAAATATTGGAAGAGGTCTTATTGGAAACTAAAGAAGAAGATGAATAAAATGCTATTTTTGTTCCAATTAATGATGTTGATTAAAAATATGATCATTTTTAGAAAATATTTGAATAAATTTTAAAAGATTTTGAATTTCTCAAGGGGTCTACAATTTCTTTGGCGTTGGTTCCAAGTGATGGTAAGAAATATGACATTGTCCAAAATGTCATAGATGAGAAAGATGACATTCTCCAACATGCCATAGGTGAGAAATAAAAATTTCCACATCATCCTTTGGAGGTCAAGACAAACCTCTGTTAGCCTCAATCTTTCAAGGAACAATAAATCATTCCTTTTGAGATCATGCCTACAATGAAGATGTAAATTGATCATAAGACAGAGAGTGGGTAACAACATGATGTATGTGTACAAGGTCAATCTGAATATTTATACATTTTATACCTATTTTAATATGATATAATTGATAATAAGTCAAGTTAAGTACCAAATAATAGGTCTAGTTCATCAAGTGTTCAATCTAAAGAGAAACATGCTTGACAACCTCATCCATCTCATGCAAAAGGAGATTTAATAAACTTTCCCTTTGATCCTAGAAAGGGAGGTATGATTGGTTGTTAGTTTTATATAATATTATATTTTCATATTCCCCTAAGTGCCTTGAGTACATGTGTGTATGTGTGTCTTGTTAGTGTGCTTACTTTACTTGGTGTGTGCCCTTGTTTTGTGCGGTTGATGTAGTCATTAGTTGTCTTGTTTTGGTCAATATTATGGTTAATGGTTAAAGGTTTTCTTACTTTTATCAATATTTAAATGAATCATAATCCCAATGGATTAATAAGGTGACTAGTCTAGTTAGTATAGTAGGCATACTACCCATATGAGTCACCAATTTATTGACCAAATTTGACTTTTAGGTCAAATTAGGGAAACCTTAGGTAAAAATATGGTTTTATATATGCTTTTTTTGTCATAATATCTTTCGAATATGTTTTTCATAGGTCATTTAATGTTATTAAATGATATATTAGCTTTGGTCATAAATTTCATTAGCCAAAATGTCTTTTTGAGTCATTTTAGGGGTAAAAAAGGAGCATTTAATAAATTATATAGGTTTCCTAGGGAATGTGAAGTTTTAAATGGTTATTTCACATGAAATGTTTCTTATGAAGTCTTAATTAACTGATACCAACTAAAAACTGGTAGGTTATTCATAAAAAGGTAGTTTTCTTGAAAGAAAATATAAGTTTAGCACTTGTATGGCCTCTTGGGAATTGTGCCACATGGTAAATGGTTAGGAAGTGCCTCTTTATCTTCCCCATGATAATTTTTTTTTTTTTTGATCTCAAAGTTCCATTCTAATTCCAAAACCATTCTAATCATTTCTTGGTTTTTTAGACACACTAAGCTGACCTTCAGGTTTTTACTCAGTACAGATAGCTCAAGAGGTTTTAGATAAAATTCCTTGGTAAGGTTGTAGTAAAATTATATACCTTAATTTTCATATAATTATTTTTAATATTTAATAATTTTTCTTTATGAACCATTTCTAATAAGTTGACTATGTAAATTTGCCTGCTAATCTATGCACCTTATAGGTTTTGCCTTTGTCTGGAGGAATCCATTCAATCAAGATAATGATATTATTTTTAGATAATATTGGATTCATCCTATAATGGTTTTCATGATTATTTTCATCTTTAAATTTGATTTTATAGTCCAATAGCTCACTTTGAAATAAGTTACTGTCATGTGCAATTTTAGTCAATTCCCCACTTACAAAGATTAAAATTACATATAGAGGATTCATATGAATATTAAATGGTGTATTATATGTTTTAATACCATGGGGGTGATGTAATTATATTTTTTGGTCTCACAACCCCATAGTTTTATCAAACACCCATGTCTTCACCATGCTACCTTAGTCATGAAATGCCCCAGTCTGCTTTATTCCATGCATATGTAGATGATTTTCATGTTGGTGAATATATATTGGAGATGGTTTAAATTTTTAATTGATGGATATCATATATTTTATGTTTTGAAATTAAATTTAGTTTTTTTGAAACTTTTCACAAACACGTTTTTCCCCAATTCCGTACCCTACCCATATAACATGCCCAATACACACCTACAAGCCCTTGCTGACATCATGTTAAGGTGTAAGAAGTTTGATGTGTATTATAATCTCTTTATATGGATATATTTGCATTATAATTATTTATGGAATCATTTAAATCTGACTTTCATAGAAGGTTCCATATTGTTCATATCTAGCTCATTGTTGGTATACCAAATCATCCACCTACAAGTGGTTGAGCAAGTTACTAAAATGCTTTCATGGAGAGATGAAAAAAATTGGACATGTACTTAAGGTATTTATAAGGTATTTATGCCATTAAAATCTCATATAAGTGTCTAAAGGGAAAAAAATAAGATGTAGGTGGACTACTATGATCAAGCAAAGACAATGTTTTGAGACATAGCCCCTAAAATGCAAAATAGAGGTCAAGGGACTTATTTTAAAAACCATAAATCATGGTGGCGAAGGATTTTAGGACATATATATAGGTGTATTTTATTCCCCCTAGTATATAATAGGTAACTTCAAAAAATGGAGGTAAAAATCCCAATACAAGGAGGGAATTGTTAACCCTCAAAGTGGCTTAAAAATCACTGAAATGCTTCATTGAAATCTATAAGTCTAAGGAATAAAATAATCCTTCATCTAACCTTATATTTCCAAGGAATATTATCATGTTTGTAAAAATTTATGAGGTTTAAATATATATAAAGTGCCATGGGACCATAAAAAATATTGGGTTATGATATTTTAAGACTTCATGAGCACCTACACGCTCCTTAATATAGATTATTAATCTACTGTCACTATTTTGACTGTGTCATATAGTGAATTCAAATGAATGACTAAAAGGTATGAATATGGGTTTATTGGTATATATGTATCTTAGTGTGATCAAGTACATTTTGAGAATATATTCAAACACTATACATAAGGTTCAAATGTATATGAACACCTTCAAGGGTCATAAAGGACATATGTCTCAGTCAACAAGCAAACAATCAAGTAGTGAGTTGAGAAAAGGGTCCTAAATGATGATTTGGGGTTACCTAAAGTCAATAAATAATTATAAAATATGTTTTGATGATAATATAATATATTAATTACTCTTATGTAGTGTCCAAGGCCTAATTCATGCATGAAATTCCTACAATAAGATCCAAAAGAGCAACACAGTCAAGGTGGAAACTGAGTTTGACTGAGTAAAGAGTATCAAGGGTATAGAAAGATTAGAATGATGAAGAAAGTATTTTAACACCATAATTATGTCATTGAGTATATAAATGATTTTTCAACACTGCTTTAAATCTCAAACAAGCCAACTCTACCAATAGGAAAGGTCCCAAACATGCAAAACATAGTTAGGTAGGGTATCATCATCTTGTGAGTTTAAGAAGTATGGAGGGTGCATCAGAGGTAAAAGTGTTAGAATACTAATTAAAGTAACTATATAAATATTATTAAAACATACATAATCCTATTACAATGTATATGTAATATATTTGAGGACCCAACATATGCAAAACACAGTCCTCCTAAGGAACCCTACATAGTCTACTTTCAAGAAACCAGTCTTGGAATTTGAAGATTTGAGAGGTTAAATGATATCAACAAGAGATAAATTTTTGTACATATAATATCCATTAATTTATAAAGGATATCCAATAGTTATTTATATTTAGATAATATGTGAATTACCCCCTATTTTTTCCCAGATAGGGGGTACTTCCCCTAATGTAAAAACCTAGTAGGTTGAAGAAAAGAGATGATAGGACTCACCAAAATTTGTTTTAAATTTTGAGGGAGGTGTGTGAAGTTGAAACATGAATAAAAAATGGATAACCATGAATACATGGGTTAAACTAAATAGACTGCTAAAAAATCATTAAGTTGCATTCAAGCTTGCTTGACACATCAAGGTCTAGAAGCCAAGTAGAGGATCACTCTCACTTCTAACATTCAATATGATATATAACTAGTTGAAGCATGTTTTTGAGATAGTAATGGAGTTTTTTAATATCTATGAATGAAATAAAACCAACAAGAAGGTATAGAACACCAAACATTGTATTTAAGTTTAATGCATAATGTCTAGGCCTAGTGCCTAAATATATAGAGTCCATCACACTTTTTATATGAAGTGAGAATTTCAAAATGTTTCAAAATGTTTATAGGAGAATATTAGACTTTTTCAAACCATTTTTATATATAAAAAGTCATGAAAGGGTGAATTTTGGGATTTAAGGTCATTCATGATTGTTGGAATAGAAAAATGAGTTCGATAGGAGAACTTTGAATGCTCACACCTTTCATGATGATTTGCATGAAGACCAAAAAACTTAAAAGGAGTTATAAGAGGTCCCTATCAACCACTTTGTGTAATTATATCGAAAGTTGAACATCTAAATTTTATGAACACTATTTAAGACTAAAAGCAAGTCTAAGACCCTTGAAAACCCTTTCCTATGACCAATTTGAGAAATTTGAGTTTGAGATGAATATAATGGCACATTATGACCATGAAAAATATTTAAATTTTGAAATTAATCCATCAAGCTACTCCACATTCTTTTTGGATGTACGGACCTAAATGAACATGGTATAAATAGACTATTTTGACCATTTTTTTATTTTTCATGCTATAAGAGGTTTTAAGAGGTGAAATGAAGTTTGGGATGAAGATAAAGACTTTTAATAACTACTTATGCCTATTTTATTATAATTAAAAAATTCTAAGTGTCTAAACTAGGTGCTTCAACTAAGCTAGTCAAAATTGGCCTAGTAGACAAGCTAAAGAAAAGTGTGAGAATTTAAAGTGAATGGATTTTAAAGGTTCATATGATTATTATAATGAAATTTATGGTATTTAAACATGTCATTCACTTCCTTTTATGTAAAAATGATGCCTTTTTTAATCCAAGTGTGCAGGGTGCATGGAAGAGCAGTTTTTTGGATAGTAGATGATGATTTCTCCTTTAAAGGTGATTCTAGATGACCAAGCCTATAAAAAATGCATGGAGATGCATTTATAATTTATTTTAAATTCATTCGAATAATCATACCTATTAATAATCAGTTATAGATCATTCAAATGGAGCTAATCATGTAGGTAGTTTTTCTGTGCCAAAAATGAGGAGTTTCTTGCCACGTTTCATGAAGTTTATGACTTGGATTGACACTTTTATCTCCAAAACTTAAATGGTTCATCCAAAATCCTATTCTCATGAAAAATTAACTAATTTTATCATCTTTAAAATTGTCTTTGTGACCCTTAAAATTCTCTCTTCTCTTCTCTCTCAAGTTCTATAAGAACTAGCCATATTGGCTATTGTATTCGATGTTCCACCTGAGTATGGTGAATCCTTGCTCAAATGTATATATTTTGATTAATAAGACTACTAATTTTTTCCTCCTTTATTAATTTTATTAGTGTGTTCATTTAGAATGTTTAATTTTTCATGAGTGAAGACTATGGATTCTTTAGCATGTTATTTCATTCTATCATCTATTTGTAGTTGGAAGGCTTCTTCTTGTAGAGAATGTGAAGTGTTATAGGAAATGTATAAGATTTAGTGAGTTGTATTATTCATTAATACCCTCATAGGCCTATTTTCTATTCCTCTTACCTTTGCACATTCATCCATAACCTCACAATGTAACATTGATGTGAGAAGATGAAGATTGGAGAAGTGTATGTTTAGTTTGTCCTTTGATTTAAAGTGTAATATGTATATGGGTGGATGTCATCATGTTATTTGGTGTATCACCTCCCTTATATTTTTTTGATTTTAGTTATCCTTCTCCCTTTTCGCCCCCCAAAATTAAGTCTAGTTTTAATCCAAAGTGGTATATCAAGGGAGCTAGCCCTATTTAAAGATTCACCTCATTCTTTAGGCTACCCACAAGTTTAGAGGTGATTCTATTGTTACAATTAGATGAGTAGAGCTTTACCATCTACTCAAAGGGTGAAAATCCAAGTGATGAAAACTAATTTTAACAAAGTGGATGATCTTCAAATTCTAAAAATGATCCTAACATGCCATATTTCATGTTCAAAATTCAAGATATCTCAAGTGTCTAAATTTAAAAAAAATGGGGGTATGTTTGCCCCAAAAAATGGTGATTCAAGGGGGAAACATATCAATATGTTAGAACCTAGAGACTCTAATTTAGACAAATAATTTGGTCATCTACTCTATTTGATCAATATCATCATCTAGATTTGGTCATGGCTAAAACAAACCTTGAACTTATAAACTTAGGGTCAGATACCAAGACATAGCCATACTATGTGTGTGATTTGCTTCCACTTACTATTTTACATAGCTTTCAAAAAATAACTTCTAGGTTTCATATCTTTAGCCACTAACATTGACTTATAACATGTTAAGATGATCATTAAGAACCATGATTTTATCTTAGCAAATGCTTCAACATTACTCTATTACTAACTAGACATCCATAGCCTTAATAGAGATGCCTTTGGTTCTACTCAAGCCCTTGTTTCACTACCAGCTAGGTGTCCATATCCTCGATGGAGATTATTAGAATCACCAATGCTAAATCTTTTGATTTTGCATTTATTTCTTCTTTTTTGTATTTTCTTGAGACTTTTATGTTTTTAGCAAGGTTGAGAACCTTAATAGGTAGGTTTTAGGATTTGGTCAAGTGTTTGATCTTTGGAAAATCACCTATGGCTACAACCATTATCCCAAGCAAGGATGCTGATTAAGTGCTAATATGACTATACCATGAGATATTTCCCATTGGTGGGTAGTTTTAGCTCTTCTCCTTGTAGATCTTTGAGCTTGAAGGTGTTGTTCCCTAATTTTTCTATAATCTAGTGTGTGCCAGTCCATATGGGTGTGAATTTACCATGTTTGTCATTAGGCTTAGATGTTTTGTCCCAATGGAGAATAAAGTCTCCCTATCTAAAAACCTTGATCTTTTACCTTTTATCAAACCATGTCTTGATTGTGGTTTAATGCCTACTAAAATCAAAAAAATATTTCTCCCTTGCAACTTCCATCTAAATTATTTTCAGTAATCTTGAGCTAGCAAGTTCTTGTCTCTCATCTATGTATTCTTGCATAAGTCTATATGTAGGGAACTTAAGAGTGATAGGATAGATAGGTTATTATCCATATACTAGTATAAGTGGTGAAGTTATTAAGGTTTACTTGATTCTTATCCTATCAGCCCATAATGCAAACTTAAGGAGCTTATGCCAAGTCTTGGGATTGTCTACAACAAAATTTTTGATTGCCTTTATCAAGTTTTTATTTATAGATTTAGAGACTCCATTTCTCTGGGGATAATGGTTAGATGTAAACTTGAGAGTAATGCCATTATCATAAGCCCATTTAGTCATTTCTATAAAAATTAATGTAGATCCACTATCACACACTAGAGTGACTAGAGTTTCAAACCTAGTACATATGTTTTCCTCCAAGAAGTTGATCACCTCCTCAGTCTTACATTGTTTAGTGGTTGTATATTCAATCCACCTTATATAATATTTTGTAGTATTCAAGACATATTTTTAACCTTAAAGTGAATTGGGGTCGATCACCCTAATAAAGTCTAACCCCTAGTGAGCAAAAGGTTTTTTAACCATGACTGATTGTAGATGCATTATTGCCTTTGTCTCGTTGGTGCTAAATATCTCACATGAGTGACATTACCTCACATGTTTGTGAGAATCCTTAATAATAGTTGGCCAATAATATCCATATCTAAGAATTATATGGGCTCTATTTCTTATAAATGGATGCCCACTACCCTAATTTTCTTGAAAGGTTCTCATTATCTAGGTTGCTTCTTCTTGTGAGACACATATCAAGTAAACCCCTTCAACATTTCTCATATACAAGACCCCATCCTTGATTAGGTAGTGAGATAATTTCAACATTAGTACACTCTTTTGCTCCCTAGATGATGTTGTAGGAAAAATACCATTAATTATCAAATATATGATTGAATTATACCACTCACTAGCTTCAAATTTTTGTTGATCCACTTGCATAATTCTTAGCCTAGGGTTAGTAATTACAATCATCTAGATCAATACCAATTTTTTTGTTTTCATCTCCAAGTCATATTCCTATAAAATTGACATCCACTTACGTCTATGTTCTCTTAATTCATTTTGACTTAGCATAAGTTTAGTGGTAGGGTTAGGTTAGATAGCATTCACCTTATTTCTAAGGATGTAATGATTAAATTTATTAGCTACCTTAACTAATGCTTATGCCTTCTTATAAATCAATGAATAATATAACTCAGAATTTTAAAAATTAATGCTCATAAAGGATATTGGTTGATCACACCCATCAATTTTTTGAGTTAATACTAAAGTCATAGGGTGGTCAGATTCAAAGGAATAGAGGTAGAAGTCCCTTGAGAAGTCAAGACTTATAAGGACTAGATCCTAGCTAATGTCTTCCTTGATATCACTGTATGACTTTCTAGGCTCTTCATTCTATGTAACCTTGGCATCCTTTTTTAGCATGCCATTCAGTGGCTTGATAATCTCTATGAAGCCAAAAATAAACTTTCTCACAAAATTTATCTTACCAATGATTGATTTTAATTATTTTTTACTATTTTGAGGCTCGATTATATATATGGCATCCATTATTTTAGGATCTATAGAGATTCCATCTTTGGTTATAACTTGACCCAATAATTTTACTTATATGACACAAAAGTTACTCTTTTTAGGGTTTAAGGAAATGCCATACCTTCAGCATCTTTCAAAAACTTACTACAAATGTGTGAAGTGATCCTCTATTAGAAATATTGTCATTGATGTCAAAGGTCTAGCATTATTGGTGATAAAGGCCCCATTGCATTTAATGTTGTTTGTAATAAATATATCTTGGCTAATATGAGTTCATATTTATTTAACATTAATGAATATATTTTTGGTTGCATATGAGACAAAATAAGGGCCCATGGAGAAGTCGAAGAGCCATGGGGTAAAGACAAAAGAAGGATGGGATACATTTTCCCATGAAGAGTCATCTTGGGGAATACCAAGAGTCACCAAGTGAAGACAAAAGAGTAAGGGCATAATTTCTCATGAAGGGACACTTTGAGGAATATGAAAAGTCACCAAAGATAAGGACAAAAGTGGGAAGGACGTTTTTAGTCATGAATGGTCACCACATGACTTTTCAAAGGCTTGAATATGAAGGGTCATCCAAGATTGGTGTCATTTTCCATGAGGATTGAAAGGTCACAAAGGTGGAAGGCCAAAGGTCACTTGGAAAGCTATAAATAAAGGCTTGAGAAGCCATTTTTAATATGGAATATAGAGGTTGATTTGATATTGTAATATCTAGCTTAGAAGAGCAATTGTGAGAGATGAATATGATTTTTATTTGTTATATCTAGCTTAGAAGAGTAAAGGTGAGAGAGAGGAAAGAGATGGTGTATTGATCTATCATTTGTTGAGATAGAAACATTGAGAGATAGGTGTGTGGTATACACAAAGGGGTTTGTGATCCTATGGATTGGTGCTCCTATGGGTTGGTGTTCACGAATAGTAGCTGGGTTGGTGCTCAGAAAAGGGGTGTGGTGCTCTTGTGGGTTGGTGCTCATGAATAGTAGTTGGGTTGGTGCTTAGAAAAGGGGTATGGTGCTCCTACAAGCTTGGCTTGTGAATATTATATGGTTTTGTGCTCATTCATATACTTGAGATTGTTCCCTGTGGTTTTTCCCACATTGGATTTCCATGTTATATCTAGTGTCTCTATCTATCTTCTGTGGTGTTTATTTTTTGAGTTTTATTACATATCTTAAATGTTTGATTAAGTGGAATTTGGTTAAAGGAAAGTTTTATAAGATATATGATATACTAATTCACCCCCCTCTCTCAGTATATCCCGTGCTTAACAATTGGTATTAGAGCAAGTTCCTTTTTGAAAAGTTTTATAGCTTGAAGGTAGATCAAAGAAAAGCATAAGATGTCCAAGCAACTAAAGAAGGAGAATCAAGAGTTGAAATCTATGGTTGAGGCTCTTAAGGAAAAGGTGTGTATCTTGGATTATAATTTGGCTATAGAAGTAAAAGAAAATAAGATATTTATTCAAGATCTTAAGAATTAGTTACAGGTTGCAAATTCAATTTTAACATCAAAATAAGAAGAGTTTAATCAATTGAAGGACGAGTTGGGTTCTTTAAAGGATAGTCATGAGAATATTATAATCAAGGTTGAGAAAGATCATGAAATATTGGTCTAAGGAAAGAAGGATGAAGGTTTTGAAGGCAAATCAAAGAAGTTGATCAGGCAACCCAATGCCTTTAAGTTTTCAAATTCTTTTCATGGTCATTGTTTTGTTTTTCATCATGTTGGTCATAGGGAAAGAGACTATATGAGGAGAAGTAATCAGTCAAAGGGAGATCTCAGTCACATTCAAGAAAAAGGTATGATAAATATTGTTTGCTTTTGTTGTCATAAGGTTGGCCATATTGCTAAATTATGTCCAAAATAAGTAAAGAGATCTTCAAAGTATGTCAAAGGTTACAGAGTGCCTAAAAGATATGAGAAGAGTCAAATTAAGGTTTGGAGACCTAAAATAGTAAAGGTTGATCAGGTTGAGTTCAAGAATGAAAATGAATTACTCAATATAGTAGATAAAGAATTAGATAAGAAGGATTGTGTAGAATCTCTTGTTACATTTGAGCATGAGTTTTGTCAAGATAAGATAGTTGCAAAAGTTGAGAAAAAGAAAAACATCATAAATGATAAGGTTATTAAGTCAAAAAGGTTAGACATGCTTAAACAGATTCTAAAAGAAAAACACAAGAAGATTAAAGAAGAAACAGAGGAGATGTGGGAATCTCCTGAGATTTATTTCTAGAACCCTATTTTGTGGGGTGTCTCTTTTAGGCTTCAAGTAGACATTTTTAAGAAAAATTGAAGCATGGTGGATGCTATTAGGTCTTGGTTATGTTTCATGACAAGAAGGTGAGTTGTCAAATTAATTTGTATATCTTTCAAGGGAATAGATTTTTGAATAAAATTTTGCATCAATATTATGGTTTGAAGCTATTAGAATGATTCTTGCATATGTAGTGTTTCAAATGATTATGGTCATAAGAAATTAGAATGTTGAAAAAGAGCTAACAGTTTCAGAAAGAAGGAAAAGAATACTCATGCAAATTCAATGAAGAAGGATCAGAGTTTCAAAGCTCTATTCATCAACAAAGAAGGGTCAGACATGTTCATGGTAGAAGAAACAACCTGAAGATTCTATGTTGGTGCAAACAGCTTTGCATGTAAGAAATAAAGATCAGCCATGGTTTGTTGATAGTGGATGTTTGAGGCATATGAAAGGAGATAAGAGTAAAGAAGATCAATGGTGGCATAGTGAAATTTGAAGATAAAACCACTACCAGGATAGCTATAAAAGGTATTATAAGTTTGGATATTAGTAGAACCAAAGCTATGAATGTTTTGTAAGCATAATCTTTTGAGTGTAAGTCAAATATGTGATCAAAGATACACCTTAAAGTTTCATGTGGAAGGTTTTTATATTATAAGGAGATATTCAAATGAGTTGATTGCAGATTCTCAAAAGGATAGGCAATGTTTTAATCAGATATATTCTCAAAGACACACAAGAGGAGTTGGGAGTAATTTCTATTACTTCCTGCCATTGATGTTCAACATCAGTTGAGGGGGAGCTAAGTGTTAGCTCCAGGTAGGACCTTTTCCATTGATGTCAAAGGGGGAGAATAACAAGTACAGGTATAGGTGGAGAAATAGGTACAAAGAATAGGTACAGGTTACTACAATAAGGGGGAGTTACTGTATGTTTTTAGATGATGGTATGTGTAGGTGACAGGATGTGGAAGTTTTAGGATTGAGGTTGCCATCAATGACAAAGGGGGAGATTGTTGGAAATATTGTCATTGATGTCAAAGGTCTAGCATTATTAGTGATAAAGGCCCCAATGCATTTAATGTTGTTTGTAATAAATATATATTGGCTAATATGATTTAATATTTATTTAATATTAGTGAATATATTTTTGGTTGCATATGAGACAAAAGAAGGGCCTATGGAGAAGTCGAAGAGCCATGGGGTAAAGACAAAAGAAGGATGGGATGCATTTTCCCATGAAGATTCATCTTGGGGAATACCAATAGTCACCAAGTGAAGACAAAATGGTTAGGGCACAATTTCTCATGAAGGGACACTTTGAGGAATATGAAAAGTCACCAAAGATAATGACAAAAGTGGGAAGGACGTTTTTAGTCATCAAGGGTCACCACATGACTTTTCAAAGGCTTGAATATGAAGGGTCATCCAAGATTGGCACCATTTTCCATGAGGATTGAAGGGTCAAAAAGGGGGAAGGAAAAAGGTCATTTGGAAAGCTATAAATAAAGGCTTGAGAAGACATTTGTAATATGGAATATAGAGGTTGATTTGATATTGTAATATCTATCTTAGAAGAGCAATTGTGAGAGATGAATATGATTTGTATTTTTTATATCTAGCTTAGAAGAGCAAAGGTGAGAGAGAGGAAAGAGATGTTGTATTGATCTATCATTTGTTGAGATAACAACATTGAGAGATAGGTGTGTGGTATACACAAAGGGGTTGGTGCTCATGTGGGTTGGTGCTCATGAATTTTTGTTGGGTTGGTGCTCAGCAAAGGGGTTGGTGCTCCTGTGGGTTCATGCTCATAAATATTAGCTAGGTTGGTGCTCATGAATAGTAGCTGGGTTGGTGCTTGACAAAGGGGTATGGTGCTCCTACAAGCTTGGCTTACAAATATTATTTGGGTTTGTGCTCATTCATATACTTGAGATTGTTTTCTATGGTTTTTCCCACTTTGGGTTTCCACGTTATATTTGGTGTCTCTCTCTATCTTGTGTGGCGTTTATTTTTTGAGTTTTATTGCATATCTTGAATGTTTGATTAAGTGGAATTTGGTTAAATGAAAGTTTTATAAGATATACGATATACTGATTCACCCCCCTCTCTCAGTATATCCTGTGCTTAACATCCTCCCTATTTTTAGAAAAAAATATTAGATCATCCATATAAATAATGATGTATTTACCTATCAAGCCTTGGAAAGCATGGTCTAGAACTCTTTGAAAAGTAGCTCCTACATTGATTAGCCCAAAGGGCATCCTCTTGTAGGAAAAGGTTCCCCACTTTGTGGTGAAAATTTTCTTCATCCTATTCTCTTTATCAACTAATGCTTGGTTATAACCTAAAAATCCATCAAGAAAAGACATCATAGTTGATCCAAAAATAACTGAAAATAATTGGTCTAGTGAAGGAAAGGGATAGTTGTCATTTTTTGATGCATTGTTTAAGTTTTTGAAGTCAATACAAAGTCTAATCTCACCATTATTATTCCTAACTGGCACCAAATTAGCCACCTAAGTGGAATGCCTAATGGGGAAGACTATCCTAACATATAATAATCTTTTGACCTCCTTGAAGATTAAGTATTCTAGGATAAGGTTTACAGAACTTTGTTTTTACCTATTTGGTTTTCAACTCTCCTTAAGGTGTATAGTATGGGTAATGACCCTTAGATGAAAGATCTTTAAGTCATCATAGGACTAAGCAATGACATCCCTATATTGGGTAAGGAGATATTTGGATTTCTTTTTCTCCAGATTTATATAGGCTTTTCCAACATTTACCAGTTAGGGTTGATTTTGGAGGCCAAGATCAATTATACTAAAGTAGTTACCTTAGGAACTTTTGGAACCTCAATGAGTTTGTCCTAGTCAAACAATGTTTATAAATAAATCATCCCCTTGTGTATCTTGTTATCATTCAACTACATGACTTTACCATCGAACTTGTCCTCATCAGATGTATTTTCAATGGTCTTATCAATAGTGTGAGCATCAAATGCTCTAGAATTGGTCTTAAAATATAGTATCTACTGATCATCATTGAAAGCTATAAATGCATAACATTATCAAAAAGTAAAAGACAAGGGATCAACTCAATGTTGAAATTAGGGGAATCTTGGTTGGGCATGAGTTTGCCTGCAATAGATGACAACTCATCAGTAACTTAGTTTTCTCGTCTTGGGATGGAAAGGATGCTCAAGGCATCAATGGATTCAATTAAATCCTAGACTTTAAAGTTATACATTTTTAGGTATGAGAGATTACATTGGTATTTACTTCTTACTTGGTTGACCACTAGTTCTGAATCCCCATAAACTAGTAGTTCTTTGACCTTATTCTTTATAGCAAATTATAAACCTAAAATAATGGCTTCATACTTAACAATATTATTAGTATAGTGGAAATGGATCCTATAATAAGCATGGTACTTTATATTATTAGGGTTAGTCAAAACAATACCAATGTCTAATCCATCATTACACCTAACACCATCAAAATGCAATTTCCATAGTCCAAGAACAACATGAGCACTCTTGGGATCACATAACTTATCAGTTTCTAGGGTGAAAACCCCTAAGTCTAAGTCAATTATGTCAACCCTCTTATTTACAAAATTATACCCAGTTATCATGTTTCATCCTTAGTTCTGTCTCAACCATGATTTGATTAGGAACTCATTTCCAAGGTAGCTAGAGATGTGAGAAAAATATATACATGTAACCATTTAAATCCTTGGTCCATTCCCTACTCAATAAGATTCCATAAACATCAAGTATATCAACAACTTGAATATCAATGAATTGTTGCACCCTAGGCTTAGAAGCTAGTTGCATGTGAACATTTCAAAGATCCCCAATTACCCTAAGACTAGATTTATCTAATTGGGTGACAACCTTATCAAATTTAATAGGATTCAGGCCAAGTTATTTTCATATACCTACATGCATGATATTGGTATATGCTCTTAAATCTAATAATCAATTATGTAATTTTTTACCAAACATCTTTATAGTAAGCAAGAAAGGAAGAGATTCAACCTTATCTTTATGCATAACCACATTGGCATGATCAGTCTTTGGTGGACTACTATACTTATTTAAAAAAGACTCTAGTAGAAGGTATTTTTGGTGTGTAATATATATAAGTTAATGCAATGTAATATCAGCCTTTATCTTCTTCATTTCCTTGAATATATTATATCTAGTTTTAGAAGAACTAGGAATTGAATTGTTGGGTTTATAAGTACTCCCTTTAGGTGGCTCAGGATTGTTGTTTGAATAACTGTTTGGAGGAGTTATAAAATTGTTTTAGGGCATTAAAGTGGTCAAAGGTTTCCTCTATTCCATAATCCTCAAGGGATAGGTATTTTGTAAGAACTATTGAAAGGCTTAGATTTCCTCAGGGACCTCATTAGGTTATTTTTCCTCTTGAAAGGGAAAATAAAAAATGTCTACCATGAAGGCTTGATAAGATGTCTTGAAAGGCTTGGATCTCCTCAGGGATCTAGAATTACTTGAACCATTATCCTTGTTAGGGACCACTTCAAATGCATCTAGCTCCTCTTGTAAAGCCTCAAAGTCTTTACAAATTATATATAATCAATTTCCTCATGCTTGGTTATGCAATGTACCCTACAATAATCAGATAATACAATATTAGTGAGGTTAATGTCCATGGTCTTCTTTTTAGAATATGGCTAATTATTCCTATTATTATGAAAACTATCATTCTAAAATATATTAGTTGGACTACTATACCTTTGAAATGAGATGTTTTGACCTAAAATTTTAATAGTATTTCTAACTTGTTTTTGAAATTGAAGAAAATTAGTTCTCCAATTTTGGACCATTTTAAAGATAGATTAATTCTCATTTTTAGGAGTTATAGAATTATGTACCTATTAATTATTAGCAAATGGTACCAGATCCCTTTGATCATTTGTACTAAAGTAGGATGATTTTAGAATCCTATGTTATGATTAGGAGTTACATGACTCAATGGCAACTGAGTTAGGTTTGGGAGTTGATTTAAGGCTAGGAGATCTTGGTTACTGTTTGGGAATAAGTTGATCATAGGCATTTGGGTTGATGTTTGGCATAGAATATGCCATTTATCCTTGGGGTTGCATCTAATCATTGATTGTTACTACCTCAACATAGGCCCTATCTAATGAAGTTATGGATATCATGGATCTCTTCTAAAATATAAATGTCATGGGATCTACTTCATCTTTGTAAATCTCTAGAGCTAAAACATAATCAAGTTTATAGGGGTATATCATCCTGCTAAACATTTTTTTAAAATTTATCATTGAAGGACATAATAAGATAACTTGTATCTCTTCAAATTGTGGTGAATTTATGGTAAATAATTCAAGGATTAACAATCTTACCAAATTCATCTATAAATGCATTGTTGAAATCATCCCAACTAGTGATGTAATTATTAGGAAAGTTCAAAAACCATTCATAAGTATCATCCTTAAGGGTGAATGGGAATAACCTAAAGATATATCCTCATGCAAAAAATTTAGTAATCTTAAGGTATCTTTAAATGACTTTATATTTTCCATAGCATTTACTATACCTATTAGACTAAATGTAGGCAAATACTTTTTAGGGTTATGGGGGAGGTCATGTACCACACCTGATATATTAATTGAAGAATCTCCATTTTAAGTCATACATGGATTAATATTGAAGGAAATATCACTTTGAAGGGGTGAATTTGGAAGATATTCCGATTTCCTATGTTTACCTTTGTCATGTTTGGCTTTCCTCTGGACCTCAAGCCTAAGAAAACACTCCCTAGTCTTTGAGTGTTATCTTGTTCTAATTCTAGGAAATTCTAACTTGAAACTTGAGGATCATACCTGAAATATAATATATCAAGTATAAATTTAAAAATAATATGAGTTACACATACACATTGAGCTTATTTTGCAAAGGTGGTATGAAAAACTGCAAAGGACATTCATCTTTGATTGAATTAGCTCAAAGATGCATATAATTACATGAATATGATCTATATTTATAATTATAATCCTAAACTAACTTAGATATATGAAATATATGCCAAAATTTGATCAAAACAAGCCATCCTAACCTCAGATACTATGGATTTTTAAAGCTAAAGCTAATTTACCAAAAACAAGTATCAATGCTTCAAAGAACTCCAATCTTTGTCTAAAGAAGCACAAAGATGAATAAAAAATAGTAAATATCAATGATATTTATACTTATAAGCAAATAATTCACTCAAAACCAAAAAGATACATTGATCTTAGACCAAAACATGCTAAGATCAACAAAGATTTAAAAAATTCACAACCCTCTTTTTAATGCAAATAGAGCTTTTATTATTGATGCTTCTAAAAGAACCACATGTGATGGTAGTGTTTAAATAACAATTCTCATTTTGGAATTTAGAAAATTTAGATCATGAGTTGCATGTTTTAACAATCTAGTTGCCTATGGTGAAATAGCAGTAGAGTAAGATGAATAGTTCCATAATATTTATATGATTTGGTGGTTGGGAGCCACCTTGGTCCATTAATTATGACTTGTAGAAAATGTTTATTAATACTTAGTGAATTATATTATAAATTTAAGATTACAAACTAGTTTAAATGGATATTTATAATTAAGCTAAAATTAGAGTAATTTGGTGTAAAAAAAGGGAGCAAAGAGAAGGCTAAGGCAGAACAAAATGAGTGATTGCCAATCTTAGTCTCAAATATCATGACAAAGCATCTATTGAAATTGATTGAACATTAAAACCAATATAAAATATAAAATATCCTAAGCTTAAATTTCATTATATACTAGTCAAACTTAAAAGGATAATGTAGAGAGTCATAAATAAGAACCAGGTCTAGTTTAAGGATCTACTATTATAATTAAATAACATTTGCACATCTAAATACAAAGCAAAATGAAGTGAAATAGGACCTAAGATCATCCAACTAATTTATCATGTGCACAAATTAGAAACCCTATGATTAGAAAATGTAACTCAGTAGTCAAAGATACCATTCAAACTCAAGACATTAACTAGCAATTAAGAGAAAAATTATATTAGCAATTGACACATCAAATATGGATAATCTTTGTAGAATTCCTTGATTATATTAATTTATTCAAGTGTATAAAATTTGCTTAAAATTATCTCTATTTATAAAAATTTAATACATGAAATTATAAAAATATTAGGAAATATACCAATTAGTTAGAATATATAGGTGTATAAAGATAAGGATAGTTATCCTTGCAAGTTCTAAAATACACATGTTCTTCACAATTAGATTGACCTAGAGGAAAATATGATAACGAAAAAGCATATTCATTTAAAATGAAATATTCTATTTTAAAATATTACAAAATTTTACAAGATATAATATTGTTTAATTTGTAGGTGGGTCCTCTACTTGTTGTTGGAGGATGCTTATGGCCTTAGTATGTTTCTCATTAACTAGATCTGGACCCACAATAGGATTTAGGATACACTCCTCCTCTTGATCTGCCAGGTCATCAATTTTTTTATCATTTAAGGTCATCGCTTCTTTAATTCTCCTAGCCTCATCTATCCTCTCTCCAATATTGAATATCATGTATAAGATCTTACTATTAGTAGCCCCAGATTTCCCTTGGCTCTTTCCTTTGATTTTATGAGTTACTAAAATAGCCCTATGTTTGAATTCCTTATCACTTATGATTCCAAGTGAAGTGGGTTGTGTAGGATTTATAATCATGGTCCCAAGAAGATGTTCAATCCTTTCAATTATATCATTATCATCTTATAGGATCCTTTCCATATTATTGTGCCATGTACTCAAACTTTAAAACCTTGTCCACCATAATTCTTAGAATTATGCTCAAGTGTCCCAAACTAATTATTTTGAAGCCTAGAATTTGTTTCCTTGATTGAATGTTGAGAATCTCATCTATCTTGTCTTCTAAGGCTTGCCAATGGGTGACCAAACTCTTGGCCATTTCACTCTATCACTCTAATGCACTCTACCTTAGCTTCATTATCTTGAGTGCTTCAAATATGTCATAAAATGACTCATCAAGCATCTTGGTCATTACCTTAGGTACTAATAGAATTTCCCATGTCTCTAGGTTTCCCTTTCCCCTTTCCAAATTATAGATGTTCTAATTTTTTCCCTATATTCTATATTTAGCTTGTGCCAATTGGACCTCAATCAAGCTTTCCACATCCTCTTCATGAATGGAAGCCTCACCAAGATACTAACCCTTAACTAGGGATGCTCCCATAAAGGGATCCACCTTTTGGAAGGTGAATTCCTCTATTCCAACCATAGATGTACTAGTGTTAAATCCTTCTAATTCATATATTTTTGGATTAAATTGAATAGTAGTGACTGGCTTCTTGAATTTGGGAGGTTCTAAGACCTCCACACCTGAGCTACTAGATGCTCTCAGAGCATCCATCATATTGATTTTATGTCCTTGAGTGACCACAATCCTACTTTGTTCTTTCTCCTTCACTAGAGCCCTTATCCATGGATTCATGTCATCTTGTATCTCAACATTAAAAACTTTTTTCATAGCCCATGAATGGGAAGAGGGGATTTTTTATAATTTCCCATAAATGAACTAGTCAAGGATGATTATCCCATGAATGGGGAATTCATCACTAAATAAATGTAACTCACTTGTGGGGTGAGAGATGGTTAATTTTGGCCTATTCTTTGGTCCTATAGGAACCAATGATATCTCTATTTTCATATTTTCTTAGAATGGCATAGGGACTATACTTAGAGCAAGCTCTTTTCCTCTATTATCTCTATGTTCTCCCACTTGGAGTTGGTATTCTTCAAGCTTCTCCTCCCTATTTGTATCATATGACTCTACAAGTTCCATTAAGATCACCCTAAAGTGTCTCTTTTGGTTTTAAGGAAATCATATCGATATACTAAATGGGGGAAGGTGGCCTTTATGGGAGTGTTGGAGATGAGGGCCCTCTCCATAGGCCTCTCTTCCAATTTCACTTCTCCTACTTTCTCCTTGTCATAACCTTGTTCATTTTATCCTTGCATAACCTACTCTTGGGGATATGGATATGGATGCTCTACTTGGGTTGTTCCTCAATTATCCTAGATAGTCTAAGTAATAAGTGATATTGTAAAGGATGCATTTTCCATACTTATCTTGATGGCTTGTCATATTTGGTTAACCTATGTTCAAATTTGATGTTGTGCCCTTGAATCCTTATCAATACCTCTTCATAATATAAATGGTGTCATGATCACCGAGTTGATGTATATACACAGGCTTGGGTAACTTCTTATGCTTCAAATGTTCACCCACTGTGATCTTTGGATCCCACATTTTGAGTTCATCTAGTTGAAAGAAAAATGAATCTTTGTGTGTGGACATGATTTCCATCTGTTTCTAGTCTTTTAATATGGTTATCCCAATAATTAAGGTGAAGGGTGGATTAGACCCTTCCTCTTCTCCTTACAGGTCCCATTAATTCCATAGATGATATGGGAGGAAATTTCCTACTCCATAAGCTTACTTGGAACATATACTGGTAATCTATAGGGCTGGGACATGATCCCCTCAATCTTGATAACTATATAATTAGGGTAATACCATATGTTTCCCATCATCTAAACATACTCATTAATGAGTAGATGGACCCTAGGCATGGGAATACCTATGATGGCCTCCACTATGGCTATGTAAATGTAGTCACAAAATAAATTCCATATGGATCCTATACTTAAAGATGTGTAATTTAGAGTAATGGTGGAAAATTTTATTTTTCCCCTTATAAGACCAATTTATTATAATGGGGAAGTTGATTGATCCAAGTAGGGCATAAAATAGGTATAACATCATGTAAAATTTTTTAAATGTCTTTCCTTTAATGGTAGTGAATTGTTTGTCTAGGAAAACACTGATTAAATATCTAATTAGAGGGGTGAGATTTTCTTCCACCATGAAAAGTACAAAGGGAACATAGATTTTATTTACATAGGTGTTTGAGGGGATCCAAAGGATTATTTTAATAGGGTCATTATAACTTTGATGCCTTATCTGAACTGGATTATTGAGAAGTTACCTTCAAATTCCATAAAGATATGGGGTCCTTAGTGTAGCCAAGGTCTAAGGATGGAATCCAGGTCATGATTGGAGCTCCCCTCTTTGACCTTGGATAAATCCACATGGCAAAAAAGGAGATTATAATATTTCTCAAAATCTATAGGGGAAATATAATCTATCTTTTTAAAATTTCCCTCCCTGATGATCTATTCATTATCTACTCTATAATCAATAAAGATTGTGCCAAGGATGTTTATACAATGTAGTACCTCACGTTTTGTTGTGGCATGGTGAAGGTCAACCATATAGATTAAAAATAGGTCATAGTTCCTCCTTTTTATGGTGGAAATTCTCTATTCCTCATTGGAAATGGGTGGTAGTTGCTCTACCATGAAGAAGAGATAGGATCAATTCTTAATTCCTAGGACATTTAGGGTTGCAAGGTCTAATTCAATGTCTTTGAAGATCTACCCTTGACTATATATCGATAACTAGAGCTTGATATCCTCTTTTAGATGTTGCTTGTGTGATACCATGGTGTCTTTATTTGTAAATTTGTCTCACTAAATTATATATGATCTTTATGAAATCTCTCTTGCACTTAGAAACATAATTAAGTGATCCTTGGATCTAATTATAACCAACTGAGTTAGTTTGGGTCACTCTTATGTAAGTTTTAGGGTTTTGGAACTTTAATGGCAAAATATATCTAGGCTTTGGCTTATACATGCCTTAGATTTGATTTGGACCTTTGCCTTTATACCTTTGCATTTTTGAGCCCACAAGATCTCGTATTTTTCCCTTTTTTCTTGTATGGCACTTATGTGGCATCGATCTAGGCCTTTTACAGTATTTTTCATAAATGTTATTTGATAACTAACCATTGGTATTTAAAATACCTTATTTTATTTTGAATCATTGGAGCAAAATATTGGATTAGCATGAGTCATTGATTGTAATCCAAACCCCTACCTATGATTGGCTCTTACTATGGCAAACCCTGTGGTCATGATACTTGGTATCTTTATGTGCTTCCCTATGATTCAAATCTTATGTCATTCCTTTGATGAATGAATATTGGCTATGTAATGAGATCACATGACTTTAAAAGGTCATGTACACCCTCACGTCATTGGATCAAAATCTAATGACAAATCACAAACCATCAAATCATCCTATCAACTCTACCTTAAATGAGCTTTCACCATGCATCAAATTCATGGTCTCTCATGGTCTTATTTAAAAGTCTATGAGGGCCTCACATCATTGGATCAAAATCTAGTGACAAAGCATGAACCGTTGATCTGAAGAGATGCATAACATTTAAGTTAGCATGTTTATTAAAATTGGACTTAGGTTTAAATTTATTAGGATAAGGTTTATTACATGTTTACTAAACAAAAAATAAACCTTAGGCTAAGTATTTAATGCCTAAGTTTTCCAAATTTATGCAAAGAGGGCCAAGAATATATGTTTCAATCCAATGTTTACTTCATTTTTAATAAACAAAATGTATACATTGGTATAAAATATTTGTGCCAAGCCTTACAAAACATGCCTAAAGGGGCTTAAAATGGTATGTTGATCTAAAATATTTAAGATTTTATAACATTAACCAAACACATTAAAACCTTTAGCTAGAATTAACTTGGCCTAAGTCCGACATAACAAAGACCCCCTTTTAGAATAAGATTTAGTATAATTATATAGTTTAAGGTTCATGATATTTAACAAAAATGCCATGGGGGCTTTAAAGTATAGATTTAGACTAAGTTTAATTTACATATATTTAGATCATAAGACCATTTCCACATTTTCTAAATTGAAGATTTATAGTGTTTAAACATCTTTCGAGCACTTCCTTTAGCCTGTAAATCCAATTCTGAGCCTTCCAACAAGAGTTTAGAGTGTATTTTGACCTTGAGTATAATAATTCATTAGCTTATATTTGAAAATATTTAAGACATCAAATATGTCCTCAAGGACATTGAATGATAGTCACATGAATGTTAATTTTAAGCTAGTGAAGTTTTTAATTTAATGAGATTAAAGTTGATAGTAATGCAAATATCAAATACATCCTCACAAACTTCAAATTATGGTTGCATGAATTTTAATTTTATGCTCATCAAAATATTGTAACCCAATGCAAGAGTGCCACTTGGTACCTCTATAAGGCTTCCCAGGATCTTGGACATAATTCACTCCATCAGATCAAAATCAGAGACAAAGCATTAGCCATCAGATCATGATCTAGGAGCTGGCTCATGATTAATTTATTTATTGGGAAATATCTTTTTGTATTTTATCATTGAATGCAAGGGTACTACATGTCGATCATTTGGGACTTTCATATTCCCTTGACTTTTCAACTATGCCTCACTCTATTAGATCAGTTTTTTATGATGAACTGAGAACTGTTGATCATGATTCGAGAGCTTGAACATGATTGGCTAGTAGGATATGTATGAAATTATGTTAGGCCATCCTCACACCATATAATTACAAGGTCATGAGGAAGTGTGAACCATTAGATTATTCAAAGTGCATGTTGTTTAAGCTAAATATTAGGGTTTGCTTGCTCTGTTAGATCAAAGGCCACTATAAATCAAGGGTTGTTAGATCCTACAAGATGCAAATAATATAATTTAGGACTATGGTGATATAAAAGACCTAAGCTAAGGTATTTAATACCAAGGTCCTACTTATATTAATAAATATGTCTACGCCTTAGAATTAAAACCTCAAGCTAACATAGAATTAGACTCAGGGAACAAGAACTTAAGAAAAGATGTTAAGACCAAGGTCCCAATGGTATTTAATAAATATAATTGGGCCTTATGGTTAAAACCTTAGGTTAATCTAGGAAACATTAAAAGGACCCTCAAGAATGAATATTAGTTAGGCCCATATGGAGCATTAAAGGAGGAAATAGGAAAGGGGACCAAGATTTTTAGGCTAAGTCGTCGTCATTCTAAAAAACATGACCAATCTTTAAAACATGAGTTTTATACTTAGGTCCAAAATGAATTTTAAAAGGGTTTCCATCAATTTGGTTCTTACCATTATTCAAATTTGAAATGAGGGTTTTGCTAGGGTATTGGAATATAAAATTATCAAGAACAAATTCCATGGAACCTATAACTAAAAGCCATAAAGACCATTTATTATACATGTTAGTCTAAATTAAAGCAAAACAAAAGCATGTAAGCCTCCTATTGACCAAATTTGACTTATGGCTCAAATTGGGGCACCCTTAGGTAAAAACATAGTTTTTTAGATGCTTTGGGGGGCATAATATATTTTCATGAGGTGTTTCACAGGTCATTTTATGTTATTTAATGATATATTAGCCTTGATCATAAATTTCATTAGCCAACATGTCTTTTTGAATCATTTAAGGGTCAAGAAGGTGTATTTAATGCTTTGTATGGTTTCATGGGATATGTGAAGGTATCAAAGGGTGATTTCGCATGACATGTGTCATAGGAATTCTTAAGTAACTAAAACCAACTAAAAATTCGATTTTTATTTAGAAAAAGGTAGTTTTCTTGAAAGAAAAGGTGAATTTGGAACTTATACAACATCCTTGGGAAGTGTCCAATGTGGAAAATGGTTAGGTAGTGCCTATTTAGCTTTAATATACTCAATTTAATTTTTTATATCTTAAAGTGACATTTTAAGGCCAAAATTATTATACTCATTTCTTAGTTTTTTAGACATAATAAATTGAGCTTCAAGTTTTTTCTCAACACAGACAACTCATGAGGTTTCAATTCCAACACCTTGGGAATGTTATAATAGACTTTGATACCTTAATTTTCATATAAAGAGTTTGAATATTGATAAATTACACTTTATGAATGATTACTAACAAGTTGACTATGCAAATTTACCTACTAATCTATGTACCTTATAGGTTTTACCTTGGTTTGGAGGAATCCATATAATCCATCTACTAATATTGGTTTTAGAACATATTGAATTCCTCTTCTAATGGTTTTCATGATTAGTTTCATATTTTAAGTTGATTTGGTATTCCAATAGCTCACTTTGCAAGAAGTTACCACCATGTGTAGTTTCAATCAATTCCATACTTGTAGAGGTTTTAATTACATATAGAGGCTTCATATGAATGGGAAATGGTGTCTTCCATGTTTCAATACCATGGGGGTTACGTCCTTACAAGTTTTTGTCTCAAAAAACCATAATTTTATCAAATACCAATGTCTTCACCATGCTATCTCAGTCATGAAATACCCCTATCTAATTTATTCCATGTATATGTAGATGATTTTCATGTTGGGGAATATATATTGTAGTTGGTTTCAAGTTTTCCTTGATAGATATCATATAATTGTGATTTGAAAATGAATTTGAGGTGTTTTAAATATTTTCACAAATATATTTTACCCCAATTCCATACCCTACCTATATAACATGCCCAATGCACACCTACAGGGCCTTGTTGAGGTGTCATAAGGTTGATGTGTGTTCCAACTTCTTGATATTTCTAGAGGTTCATTGGCATGCTTGATGAAAGCATATAAAGATCACTTTCATATAATGTTCCATATTGTTCATATGTAGCTCACTGTTGGTATACCAAAGCATCGACTTATAAGTGGTTGAGTAGGTTAGTAAAATTCCTTCATGGAGAGATGAAAACAATTAGACATGTCTTTAAGGTCTTGGTAAGGTATTTATGCCATGAAAAACTCATATAAGTGTCTAAAGGAAAAAATTTAATATGTATACTATTATGATTAAGCAAAGACTATGTTTTGAGACACACTCCCTAAAATGCAAAAATAGAGGTCAAGGGACTTATTGTGAATACCATAAATCATGGTGGTGAAGGATTTTATGGCATCTATCTAGGTGGGATTTGTTTCCCATAGCATACAAGGTGGGAGTTTTTAACCCTCAAAGTTAATTAAGAAGCACTAAAATGCTTAATTAAAATCTACAGGTCCAAGGTATAAAATACTCCTTCATCTTACCTTATAATGATAAGGCATATTCTCATGTTTGGAAAGCCTTATTGGGGTGAAAGAGATATCAGGGGGTATGTGACCATAAAGAAGAGTGGGTTATGATAGTTTAAGTCTTCATGAGCACCTATATGCTCCTTAATTATAGATTATTCATCTACAATCACTATTTTGACTATGTCATTTAGTGAGTTCAAATAAATGACTATAAGGTATGAATATGGAATTTTAGACGAACTAAGAATTTTAATGTTGGGTTTAGAAGTACTCCCTTTAGGTGGATTAGTATTGTTGTTTGAAGTGTCTAGAGGAGTTTTAAAATTATTTGGAGGCATTGAGATGGTCAAAGGCTACTGCTATTCCCTACTCCTCAAGGGATAGGTATTTTTTAAGAAATGTTGAAAGGCTTGGATCTCCTTAGGGATCTCATTAGGTTCATTTTCCTCTTGAAAGGGGAAATCAAAGGTGTCTACCATGAAGGCTTGATCATATGAATTTTATCCATAATTACTTAAACCATTATCCTTGTTAAGGACCACTTGAAATGTATACAAATCCTCATGGAAATCCTCCAAGGCTTTCAAAATTATATACAATCAATATACCCATGCTTGGACGTGAAATGTACCCTACAATAATTAGATAATGCAATATCAATGAGGTTAATGCCCATGGTCTTATTTTTAGAAGATGGCTCATTATTCATTTCATTATGAAAACTATCATTCCATAATCTATTAGTTGGCCTACTATACCTTTGAAATGAGAAGTTTTTACTTGAACTTTCAACAGTATTTCCAACTTGTTTTTACAACTGAATAAAATTAGTGCTCAACTTTTGGACCATTTTAAGATAGATTCATTCTCATTTTTAGAAGTTATAGAATTATATACTTCATTATTGTTAGTAGATGGTACCAGAGCCCTTTGATCATTTATACTAATGCCATTAGTAGGATGATTTAAGAATCCTAAGCTCTAATTGGGAGTTGCATGACTCAATGGCAATTGAGTTAGGTTTAGGAATTAATTTAAGGCTGTGAGATTTTGGTTATTGTTTGGGAATACATTCATGATATGAATCTTTGGGTTTATGTTTGGAAAAGAATATGCCATTTGTCCTTGGGGATACATATAATCATTTATGGTTACTACCTCAACATAGGATCTAGCTAATGAAGTTATGGCTGGTATGGATCTCTTCAAAAATACAAAGGTCATGGGATCTACTGCATTTTTATAAATCTATAGAGATAAAACATTGTCAATATTATAAGGGTCTAAGTTCTTTCTAAATATTTTTTAAAATATAGAATTGAAGGACCTAATAGGCTTACTTTCATCTCTTCTAGTGGTAATGAACTAATGGTAAATAACACCAAGACTAATAATATTACTAAATTGATCTATAAAATCAATGTTGAAATCATTCCAACTAGTGATGTAATTATTAGGCAAGTTTAAAAACCATTCATAAGAAACATCCTTAAAGGTGAAGGAGAAAAACTTGCAAGCTACATCCTCATGTAAAACATTTATAAATCTTAAGGCATCTTTAAAAGACTTTGTATGTTCCTCAATAGTTATTATACCCTTTGGACTAAATGTAGGTAGATACTTTTCAGGGTTGTGTGGGAGATCATGTACCACACCTAGTATATTGATTAAAGACTCTCCTAGCTAGGTCATCCTTGGATGAATATTGAAGGCAAAGGTACCTTGAATGGGTGACATTAGAAGAGATTTGGATCTCCTATGTGTACCTTTATCATGTATGGCTTTCTTATAGACCTCAATCTTGAGTAAAGTCTCTCTAGTCTTTGAGTGTGATCTTGTTCTAATATTTGGAAATTCTAGATTAAAACTTGAGGATCCTACCTAAAATATGATACATCAAGTTTAACTTTATAAATAATAAGAGCTAGACCTGCACATTGAGCTTATTTTGTAAATGTAGTATGAAAAAATGTAAAGGACATTGATCTTTGATTAAATTAGATCAAAGATGATTATAATTACATGAATATGATCTATTTTTATAATTATAAGCCTAAATTAACTTACATATATGAAATTCATGGCAAAATTTGATCAAAACAAGCTGTCCTAACCTTAGATACTATGGATTTTAAAATCTAAAGCAAATTTACCAAAAATAAGTATCAATGCTTCAAATAACTCCAATATTTGTCTAAGGAAGCACAAAGATGCATCAAAAATAGTAAATATTGATGATATTTATACTTATAAGAAAATAATTCACTCAAAAACACAAAGATACACTAACCTTAGACTATAACATGCTAAGATCAAAAAAGATTCAAAGAATTCATGGCCCTATTTCTAGCGCCAGTAGAGCTTCTCTTGTTGATTCTTTTAAATGAACCACATGTGATCTTAGTGTTTAAATAAAAACATTCATTTTAGAGTTTATAAAATTTATAATATGAGTTGTAATTTTTTGTAATCTAGTTGCCTATGGCGAAATAGCAGTAGAGCAAAATAAACTGTTCAACAATATTTATATGATTCTTTGGTTGGGAGCCACCTTGGTCCCTTCCTTATGAATTGTAAAAAATATTTTTTAATACTTATTGAATTATGTTACATATTTAATATTACAAACTAATCTAAATGGATATTTATAATGAAGCTAAAACTAGATTGATCTAGTGTAAAAAAGGGGAGCAAAGAGAAGGGTAAATAAAAACATAAATTAGTGATTGCCAATCTTAGTCTCAAATATCATGAAAAAGCATCAATTTTAACTAAGTGAATATTCAAACCAATATACAATTTAAAATATCCTAAACTCAAATTTCACTATATACTAGCCAAACTTTGCACATTTAAATATAGAGAAAAATGAAGTGAAGCATAACCTAAGATCATCCAACTAATTTAGTGCATTGACAAATTAGAAACCCTGTGATTAGAAAATGTAACTCAATATTACAAGAAACCATTCAAATTCAAGACATTAACTAGAAATTAAGATTGAAACTATATTATAAATTGACACATCAAATATGGATAATATTCATAGAATTCCTTAATTATATTAATTGCTTCAAGTGTAAAATTTTTTCTTAAACTTATCTCTATTTTAAAAGGGGAAATACATGAATTTATAGAAAAATCAAATAATATACTAGTTAGTTACAATATACAAGTGTATAAAGATAAGGATATCTATCCTTAAAAGTTCTAAAATACACTTATTCTTCACAATTAAACTGACCTAGAAGCAAATATTTATACTAACAAACTAGCATATGCCTTTATAATGGAATATTTTATTTAAAAATATTACAAAATTTTACAAGATATAATATTATCCAATTTGTTTGTGAGCCCTCTGCTTGTTATTATTGGAGGATGTTAATGGTTTTAGTATGTTACTCATAAACTAACTATAGAACTACATGAGGCTTCAATATATGCTCCTCCTCTTGATCTAGCAAGTCATCAAATTCTCTATCATTTCTAGGCATGGATTTTTTAATTCTCCTAACTTCATCTATCCTCTCTCAAACATTACATATCATGTCTAAGATATTATTATTATTATCAACCCCAGATTTGCCTTGGCTCTTTCCTTTGATTTCACGAGTTACCAAAGTAACCTTATGTTTTAATTACTCATCACTTATGATCCCAAGGATAGTGGGTTGTGTAGGATCTATAAGCATGTTCCCAAGAATTTATTAAATCCTTGTAATTAACTCCTTATCTTCTAAGAGCCTTTCCACATTATTGTACCACACACTCAAACTTTTAAGCTTGTCCACCATAATTCCCAAAATTGTGCTCAAGTGTCCCAAATTTATGGTTTTAAAGCTTGTGATTTATTTCCTTGGATGTTGAGAAGCTCAGTTATATTATCTTCTAAGTCTTGCCATTGGGTGACCAAAATCTTAGCTAATGCACTCTTCCTCAACTTCATTGTATCGAGTGCTTCAAACATGTCATAAAATGACTCATCAAGCATACATTTCCTTGGGTACTGATTAAATTACTTGTGTCTCTAGGTTTTCCTTTTCTCTTTCTAAATTATAGATCCTTTGCTTCATGCCGTTGATTCTAGCTTTAGCCTATGTTGACTAGACCTCAATCAAGCTTTCCACATCCTCTTCATGAATGGAAACCTCACCAGGTTGTTGACCCTCAATTAGGGTTAATCACATAAAGGGATCCACCTTTTGGAAGGTGAATTCCTCTATTCCAAACATATTTATCCTAGTGGTAACTCTTTCCAATCTAACTATTTCTAGATTAAATTTAATAGCAGTGACTGGCTTCTTGAATTTGGGAAGTTCTAGGACCTCCATACCTAAGCTACTAGATGCTCCTAGAGCATCCATATTCTTGATTTTTTGTCCTTGAGTGACCCCAATCCTCCTTTTTTCTTTCTCTTTCACCATATCCCTTATCCATGGCTTCATGTCATCTTGTATCTCAACATCAACAAATTTTGTCATGGCTCATGAATGGGAAAGAGGGGATTTTTGTAATTTCCCATAAATAAACTAGTTAGGGATGACTAGCCCATGAATGGGGAATTCATTACTAAATTTTTTTATCTCACTTGTGGGGTGAGAGATGTTCAATATTGGCCTCTTCTTTGGTCTTATAGGAATGAATGGTAGCTATGATTTCCTCTTTTCTTGGGATGGCATAGAGACCATACTTAGAGAAAGCTATTTTCCTTTATTTTCTCTAGGCTCTCCCACTTGGAATTGGGATTATTCAATATGATCCTCCCTATATATATCATATTCCTATGAAATTTATTTTAGGTCACCCTCAAGTGTCTCTTCTAGTTCCAAGGCAATTTTTTCTATCTATTTTTTTTTGTTTTTTTATTTTCTTAGTTTTGAAAAGAAATAAACTAGTTAATGGGTTTAAAGGAGAATACCTAATTTTCATATGCTCATTAAAGTATAGACTTTGTGAGATCTCTTCTTTAGCTAAGGAAGAATACCTAAAAATAAGAAAACAATTAAACACACTTTTTTGTTAGATAAGTAGATGGGTGGATTTCCTAGTGTGAACTAGATCTTAGAAGGGAAAGCTTTCTAGGAGGCTGTCAATTCACATACTTTAGACATTTAAGCTCATAAATAAAAATGAAATAAGTTATATTAAATAATAGAAAACTAAAACTAAAACAACAAATAACAATAAATAATTAAAATAAAAATAAATAAGTTAAATTCTTTGCTAAAACAATGACTAAATAAAAGCAACTAATGCTAAAAATTTATTCAAAAGCAAGGTTGTGAATTTGATTTGGTAAATTTATAAGGGTCAAAGGGATAGTCTGGTTGGTGATGATAAATGGGAAAATTTGTAAATGGGTAAAGGGATAAATGATGGTAAGAATGAAAAGGGAAGATGGTAAGAAGCCAAAGAGATAAGTGGTTAAAAGGGTAGCAAGGTGAAGGGGATAAATGGTTAAGAGGATAACAAGGCAAAGGGGTAAAATGGATTGAGACAAAGATGACAAAGAGAGTAAAGGGATAAAGGGACAAAGGAAAATGGTAAAGGGAGTTAATGAGATTAAGAGGACAAGAGAAGATAATGCCAAAAGGAAAGAAATAAATTGAAATGAAACAATAAAAATAAATATTACCTCAATAAGTGGCTTGAAGATGTTGATGAAGTTGATGTTATTATTGAAGCTTTATAATGATTTCAATACAGTTTCATTAATTCATGTTATTCTTATCTAATATGAGTGTCCTCCTCTAAAATTAGACATATTTAAAGATGAATTCCTTAACCAAAAATAAACTTAACCCATGGGTGAAGGGGGAGTGTCATATTTATAGCATTTTATGTTAGGAAACATGACAAAGAAGAGGAATAGTGAAATATGGCACAATTTTTTAAGTGGGCTCATAAGTGGTCATGAAATGTAATGGGGTGATATTCCTGATTAGCTAATAGGTATCTCACTTGGTTGGTTTATCTCCCACCTTGCTAAAGATTCTAAAAGGAGTGGGGATCATTCACATGGACCCAAATGAGTCCAAAAGACTTTTAATCACCTTTTTATAGTTTATGCTAAGTACTTAAGGAGGTTCCCCACAAAAGGTGGCACAATTTTCTAAGTGGGATCATAAGTGGTCATTTAAGATAATGGGTGAGATTCCCACTTAGTAAATAGGTATCCCACTTGGTTGATTTGTCTTCCACCTTGCTAAAGAGTCCAAAATGGAGTGGGGATCATGCACATGGACCCAAATGAGTCCAAAATATTTTTCATCACCTTTTTCTATTTTACACTAAGTACTTAAGGAGATGACCTACATAATTTGGTAACACATTCATGCATTAAGATAAATGATGATGTTTAATGATGGCCCCCTCATGGAAAAATTCACCATACTTCAAAATAGGTACCCTTGTGATTATTAATGATGTCATTAGGTATCTTGGAAGAGGGTCCCATGTGGGGTATGATGTCCCACTTCAAACCACATCACTTTAAAGCCATGTCACTTGACATATCATTATTATGTCACCCACTGTGTCACATGCCATGCCACCATGAATAGTGATAGTGGGTCCCATAGTGAATAGTGACCTTGAATAGGTTAAGAGGGGTTGGGTTAAGGGTCAAGAAGGGTTAGGTGGGCCCTATAGTGGGCCCAAGGAATTTAAACATATATAATTGTAAGTGTGAAGTTTTCTAGTATATACATTTTCCCCCTTTATGTTATTTAGATTTGAAATAACAAAATATAAAACAAAAATGGATCACTTTGTCAAAGTTCAAGATGCCCCTTGTATGAGGGAGGTGTTCCCCCTCAAACTATGAGTTGATGAAGAAAAGTAGAATCAGGTGTAGGTTTGGTAGGAGGTTGGTGAGAAAAAATGGTTGGCCATTTGAAATGAAAATAAGCACACAAAATTTGACTAAGTGTGATAGCCAATATCACTCACAAATGAAAGTTCCCAATATTGGTAAAATAAGGGACAAATTCTAAAAGATAAGTGACCAATGTACCATGTGACTATAATTTTGGTTGGGAACACTTGTTATTATTTTAGACAAGGTTAGTGTTTTCATAGGTATCCAAATTTAGAAGTTCTCATTTGAATAAAATAGATGGTATGGTCATGAAATAGGTGGTGCAAATTCAAAGGTTCAACATAGCATGGTTAGTTGGTGTGGTTAAAAAAACCAAGTCAAGGTTGTCATAAAAATATGTAATAGTTTGGGTCAAAATGGCCAATGTCAAGGTGGAGAAAGGTGAATGGGTGGGGTTGGGTTGGTAGAGGGTGGCCAAGCTAACTCTAAATGAACTAGGAAAAATGAATGCTACCTACATAGTTCAATAAACAAAATATCCAAAAGAACTTTAGGGCCAATGTATTTCACTAGTGGAGTTCAAATGGGTTTCCCTAATGTGATATACCACATGGTTAGTTTTGGGTTGATATTTTGGTAATGGTGAGGTTTCATGGTGTAGATTGGTGAATAGTAACCATAATAATCCCACATGCATTAGGAGGAGAAAACATGAATGGGCAAGGTAGGATAAAAAAGTGGGTAACAAAAGGCTAAACACCACAAATTTCCTATGATAGAGCTACAATAAATAATAGGTGCCTTCATGAGGATTTTATGCCTTTTAAAATTATGTGATTGTATAAGCATATTGATGGCATCTATTACTATGAGTTGAGTTTTAGGAGATGGGTGTTTTTTAGGATCTGCATAGTCCTTTTAATGAAAGGTCATCATCATTATGAGTTAAGTTTTAAGGGCATTAAGAAAGTGATACCCTATAAATAGTTTGTTTGATGGATAAGTATATTTTACAAGGTAGAAAATTAGTATCCTAGTGAGTTATTGAGGACATATTATGCCTTATTCAAGAGTTTCATAGCCAGTATGGGTAAAAGGTGTCCATATCTGCATCCTCTATCCCATTACCTCAAAACCAATGAGTTTGGGCTCTAATCAAAAGAGGCACTACTAGTAGGGAGCTACAAGGTCTAAGATATTGGTTATATAGCTAGATAAGATGGTTGTTCACCTATGATAGATGATTCATTATGTGGTAGTAAAGAAAATATTATCATGTTCAAAAAGCATAAGTTTGGGAAATGAAATAGTGCAATTATAGTGGCATGTATTTGGAAGTTGTTTCCACTAGCAATAATGGTAGTTTCAAATTTGTGACCATTATAGTGGCATGGGGCTTTAATCCAATTTATGTCAACCAGGACAAAGGTGACAATGATGGAAATGACCACCAGGCCCATAAGGACCACAAGATGACAAAGTAAACAAAGACATCAAATGTGGATCAGATGATAAGGGTAATAAAAAGACATCATGATGGTGCATAATTACTTTATCGAGATGAATAATTGGATCAAGGGATATGTTTCCACACAAAAAGGTAAGTAAACATGATCATTTCAAGTGGAAAGACTGTTCAAGGGAATTAATGATGTTATAAGACCCTTCTCATCAATGGAATGGATAATCATGTTAGTGAAGAAGAATGGTCACATATTCTATTTAAATAATTTATGCTAAAGATGAATGTCTATCATGAAGTTATTTGGTCTTGTAGGTTGTAGATAGTGTAGAGAACTACACAAGGTTAAAGATGGGAAATAATGGGAATAATAGTGGAGACATTAACAACCCCCATGACCTGAATAATCAATATGGTGAATGTATGTATCTACCAAATAATACAACATGTAATGGTGATAATGGAAGTATTGTCAAACTAATAACAAGAGGAAAGGCAACCATGGCCTAATCTTGAGTCTAAATTCTTATCTCCTCAGTAGTGAATAAGTAAATAATTTCATTACACAAGATGTAGGGCTAGGGAACATGACTATTGACCTGTCTATGGAGAGAACTCTTACTATCTGAGGGGATGTGCATTGAGGCAACAAGAGGTAGAACCTATGTAAGTATAACAACTAGAGTAAAATAGTCAAGTTATGATAGTTCTGTAAGCTTTGTAATGGTTATGATAGTCAAGTAGGGTGAAAGACCTAGAGAAAAATATGATTCTTCCCGTATGGGGATGAATGTGGAAGAGGAGATAAAATTATTCCCATTGGTGGCTAATAATATAGGGAATGTTACAAATGTTAGTTAAGGGAGAAATAAATATAAGGATAGCTAAACATAAATCTAGAGTCACCAAATAATTGTCCTAATGCTTAGGTAGGAAAATAATGTATGAAGATGCCTTAGGGGAGGTGTGTATAGTTTGATAACTTTTTATATGCCTTGTGACTCCTTGCACCCTAAATAAAATATTTAATAATTTGCTATAAACATGAAAAAAATGTTTTGGATGTCATTGTTTGAATTTTATTATGCTTAGGGTTAGGTGGATACTCATGAATGTTATGGTTATGGTTATGATTATTGTAATCTCACTTAAGGTAAATAAGATGATGTAAGGCAATGAACAACACTAAAGTGAAGAATATAATCAAGAGACAAATGTCATAATGAAAATATCAACCAAGAACATTAGGATAAGAAGAGGGTATGACTTTTCTTCTTTGATAAGGATGAAAAATAGACCTAAAATGGAATTGGTTTAATGAACATAAGCCCTATGAATGTATTGCATGAGAATGTTTTGAAGGATATAAATAGGTATGTTGATCACACTCTATCAAGTACACTAAAAATGTGTAGAGGGTTTAAAGTGGGAAGAGGTGATGGATAAGGTGAAGGGAGTAGTTGGAGAGGTACAAAAGGAGAACCCATGTGTAATAGATAAATACATTAAAGGAAGAAATAGATGACTTAAAATAGTGAACCTGATAATGTTTCATGCATTAAAGCAAGAGAGTAGAGGACATGAGGAAGAAAACATGTATATACATGTATAAACAATATGACTAGTGACTAAACTCTAATGAGTGAGAAGCTAAAGTTCCAATGGGAGAAAATAAAGGAGATCTAACAAGGGATGAGGTGAAGGTGGACCAGGAGATGGATGAAGACATAGGTAGAGAAGATGATGAGGTCACAAATAAAGAGGAATATAGGGAAGGATGAAGGAACTAAGCATGGACATGGAGGAGGAAAAAAATATGGTCAAGAATAACAAGGAATGCCATCAAGGGAGATAAAAAAAATGAAATGAAATAGAGAAAAGAGAAGAAAAATAAAAGGTAGAAGATGGGGGTTTGAGGAATCTAATAAAAATGATAGATTGGAAATTTGAAAAGGATGGAGAGAGAAGTGTAACAATAATGAAGGGTAAAGGGATGATGATAAATATGGTAGGCCATGATTGAATTTAAAATAGGTCTAAAATTGACCAAAGAGAAAATAGTCTAGTGATGAGAATGAAAAATAATGAAACACATGGAAGAAAAGGAAATAAGAGGAAAAAGGAGTGAAATGAGGACACAAAAAGGATGATAGGAGAGTGAAGAAGTAGGTGATGATGTGACCAAGTAAGTAAGGATTATGATAGGCAAGGGGAGAAACAATGAAGCAAATCAGATGGTGGTTTTGGAGATGAGAATGGGATGGAAAATGGGAAAGTGGTTAAGAAACATGAGGGGAAGCAAAGGATGGGTGGATAAGAAGCTAAAGAGATAAGGTATATTACAATCAGCTTGTTGGAAGATATTGACAAGAGGAATGGGTAATTAGAAAATATTGAGAATCTAAAAAAGTGGTGAGGTGGTGAAAAAATAAGGTAACATAATGAGATGAAAATAAGGGATGAAGATCAAGGATGATAAGAAGAAGAATGAAGCAGGGATATAAAGCACAAACACTCACACAAATGTAAAAGATAAGTGAGTACTAAGATGGAAAGATGAAAATGGGAATGAAAAGTGTAAAAGGAAAGAACATATAAGAAAAAAAGGTCAATCATGAAAGGCTTATCAAAGGAGAAAGACCTAGTTAGAACCTAGTTATGGAGGAAAAATGGAAAAGGTGGGAATAATGGTAAATTGATAGAGAGTGGTGGCACATGTAGGAAAAAAAGGGATCATATAATAAATAAAATAAATAGAAAGCATGCTAGATTTAAAAGATGGGAAAGAGAAAAAAATGAGAATTGGAATGAAGGTGCTTTAGAAGAAGTGAAAGAGCAGTAAGAAGGTGGTAGCAAATAAGATAAGGAGCTAAAAGTGTCCATCGATGGGTAAGGGAACATGATGATGTGAAATTGGTGAGGAAAAGATAGTGATGAAGAGGGTATGATAAATCACCAAGGGAAAGGGGAAATGATGAGGATGTCAAAAGGAGGAAAAGGTGATAGAGGTCAAGATTGGTAAGAAGTGGAGAGAGAGACAAAAAATGGGAAAATGGGTGGGGAAGTGAGCCATGATGCATATGGAAGGAAAGGTGACTAAAAGGTCAAAGAACTAGGGTAGATGGTGGCTTTATGGGAGATAAGAGAGTCGGATGGGGAATTTTGTCAACCCTTGTGTTAAAAGAGATTGATAAGCTAGAAAAGTGGATGAAAGAGATTGACAAGCTAGAGGCAGGGAGATGGTGAAGAGATAGATAAAGAAGTGGAGGAATAAATTTTAGGGGATAAGGGAAAATAAAATAAGGGATGTAGCTGAGTTGACCTTAGTAACTAATTATTGATTACATAGTAAAAAAAGACCTTAGTTTAATGTATTATTTCCCAAAAATGGGGAAAAAGAAAGAGGAAGTATTAGATGATGTTAAAATAAAAGGATGTTAGGAAAAATCCAAAGCTTCCTTGATACATGATGCCCTAAGAAAGAGGGTGTTGTTAGCAATGGAAATTAATGAGAAGAAAAATGGGATCATAATTAGTTGTTAGTGGCCAAGCTACCCGTATAAGTCAAGCAATGCCTATATAGTCTATGGACATCAGGCCAATGTATTTCAATAGGGTTTTAGAGTGGGGCTCAAATGGGTTTCCTCAATTTGATGGACCACATGGTCTAGTTTTGTTGAAGGTTTGTGGAGAAAGGGTGTGTGCCAAAGATAGGTTGAGGTTGTGAAGAAAGGTATCTCCAAAAGGTGGGTTGATTGATCATAAATAGGGAGTTAATGTTAATTTTGTTCTAATGTTATTCATGGTTATGGTTATTATGATTTGATGGATGATAGTGGTAGCACATAAGTAGGTTATATAGCCATAATAGATTAAAAATCATGAGACATGGGTCTAATAGAATGCATGACTCAGTGATGAGATAATAATAAATGAGTTATAAGACCTTTTTGTTGACAAGGACAAAAGAAAACAAAACCCAAATTTGGACTAGATTAAAGAACATAAGCCTTTTGAATGCTTCGTATTAGCATGCATTGGTTGATAAAACAAGTTTCTTGATCACAGTGTGTTAAGTAAGCTCTAAATCCTTTGATTTATAGATAGAATGTAGGGAATATGGGTAATAGGTGGTATGAAGGATAATGGGTGATGTGTATGATAATATTATGTGGGTTAGCTTGAATATTCTATAGTTGACCTAAGAACAGTAATAGATAAGTCCATGTCATATGCTAAATGTAGATTGATCAATGTAGGAAGTCTACATGTGAAAGCATATTATTGTTTCCAACTTATTATGTTACTTGAGATATAATTATGGCTTTAGCTTTTGTTGTGGTAGTGGGTCTTTTTTTTATTGTTTTATATGGGAATGTTAAGCACGAGATATACTGAGAGGGGGGTTGAATCAGTATATCATATATCTTATAAAACTTTCCCTTAACCAAATTCCACTTAATCAAACATATAAGATATGCAATAAAACTCAAACAATAAACACCACACAAGATAGAGAGAGACACCAAATATAACATGGAAACCCAATGTGGGAAAAACCATGGAGAACAATCTCAAGTATATGAATGAGCACCAACACAAACAATATTTACAAGCATCAACTTACAGGAGCACTAACCCCTTTAATGAGCACCAACCCAACAACTATTCATGAGCACCAACCCACTGAAGCACCAAACCCTTTACTGAGCACCAACCCAACAACAATTCATGAGTACCAACCCATAATAGCACCAACCCCTTTGCCGAGCACCAACCCAGCAACAATTCATGAGCACCAACCCACAGGGGCACCAACCCCTTTGTCAAGTACCAACCCAACAACAATTAATGAGCACCAACCCATAAGAGCACCAACCCCTTTGTCGAGCACCAACCCACCAATAATTCATGAGCACCAACCCATAGGATCACCAACCCCTTTGTGTATACCACACAACTTTCTCTCAATGTTGTTATCTCAACAAATGATAGTTCATTACAACATCTCTTTCCTCTCTCTCACCTTTGCTCTTTTAAGCTAGATATAACAAATACAAATCATATTCATCTCTCACAATTACTCTTCTAAGCTAGGTATTACAATATCAAATCAACCTCAATATCTCATATTACAAATGGCTTCTCAAGCCTTTTTTTATAGCTTTCCAAATGACCTTTAGCCTTCCCCCTTTGTGACCCTTCAATTCTCATAGAAAATGGCACCAAACTTGTATGACCCTTCATATCCTTGCCTTTGAAAAGTCATGTGGTGACCATTCATGAGCAAAAACGTCCTTCCCTCTTTTGTATTTATATTGGTGACTTTTCATATTCCTCAAAGTGCCCCTTCATGAGAAATTGTGTCCTTCCTCTTTTGTCTTCACTTGGTGACTCTTGGAATTCCCTAAGATGACTCTTCATGGGAAAATGCATCCCATCCTTCTTTTGTCTTTACCCTGTGGCTCTTTGAATTCTCCATGGGTGCTTCTTTTGTCTCATATGCAACCAAAAATATATTCATTAATATTAAATAAATATTAACTCACATTAGTCAAGATATATCTATTATAGACATCATTAAATGCAATGGGGCCTTTATCACCAATAATGCTAGACCTTTGACATCAATGACAATATTTCCAACAATCTCCCCCTTTGTCATTGATGGCAACCTCAATATTAAGACTACCACATCCTATCACCTACACATACTATCATCTAAAAACATACAGTAACTCCCCCATACTATAGTAACATGTACCTATTCCTTCTACCTATTTCTACACCTATACCTATACCTGTTATTCTCCCCCTTTGACATCAATGGCAAAGGGCCTACCTGGAGCTAACACTTAGCTCCCCCTCAACTGATGCTAAACATCGATGGCAGGAATTAATAAAAATTAATCCCAACTCCTCTCATATATCTTTGAATGTGTTCTTTGATCGTGCCTTTAAGAAGATATCTAGTAATACATACACATTATTCCTTGTCCTTTCAGCATCTGCAATCAACTCATTTGAATCTTTTCTTCTAATCTCACAACCTTCAGCATGAAACTTTAATGTATATCCTTGATCACATATTTGACTAACACTCAATATATTATGCTTAAGACCTTTTACATACAAAACTTTTTTAGTCTTAGTTCTACCATAATCCAAACTCAAAGTACCTTTTCTAGCTATCCTAGCAGTGGTTTTATCTCTGAATCTCACTGTGCCACCATTGATCATATTTAGAGATATGAACTTAATTTTATCTCCTATCATATGCCTTGAACATCCTCTATTAATTATCCATGGATGATATTTATTTCTTACATGCAAAGATACTTGCACCAACATATAATCTTTAGGTTGTTTCTTCTACCATTAACATGTCTGAACCTTCTTCCTAATGAATAGAGCTTTGAAGCTCTAATCCTTCTTCTTGATGAATGGAGCTTTAAAACTCTGATTCTTCTTGAATAACCAAAACACGCTTCTACAATACCGAGCTATGTTTCAAAAGTTGTTGCACTTGTAGGATATTATGGTCTCTTCATCAAAGCTTGATAGAGGAACAAAAGAGGTGTGGCTTCTGCTTGACTCTACTTGACTTTCCTTCTTATTTCTGAAATTGTTAGCTCTTTTTCTACATTATATTTTATTGTGACAATATACATTACAATAAAAACAATAGCCATAAAAGTAAGACATGTCTGTATATCTCTAACCTGATTGCCTTTTGTAGCTTTGTTCCTTCCAACCTTCTCTATTTGAAATGTCCTCTGTATTCTTCACTTCTCCCCTTTTTGTTTCCTCTTTTGTAAGAGCTTCAGCATAGCTATTTTTCTTTTCAAATATGATCCCTATCTTGTCTGAATTTTCTTTTTGACTTTCCAATATCTTATTTAGCATGTTAGTGCTATCCTCAAATTTTGAATCACTAACTACTTTATCATTGACTGCTTTCTCAATATCTTCTTTTAAAGAGGCAATTTCAATAACATACCTTTCACAATATTTTCTTGTTATTTCCAACTATGCTGTTAGATCTTCTTCATTCTTCTTATCTTCTTCCAAGTGTGGTATTAGATCTTTAATCATTTCCTTTGACTCTTGTTCATTTTTCTCGATCTGGCGCTTTAATCTTTGATTCTTCTTCTCAACATATTTTAACTCTTCTAGGGCACAAATGAGTTCTCCTTCCATATTCACTTCAAGTTCCTCCTCTTCTTCTTCTTGATCATCTTCATGTATGGCCATGAATAGAATCTCTTCTTCTTCTAAATCACTAACTCCACTATCTTTGACTGAGCTAGGATCCTTAGAATACAGGCTCTTCTTCTTGAATCCCTTCTTAGATTTGCCTTTGAAATTCTTCTTGTATGTAGGATTTTCTTCATCATCATTACCCTTATTTGGGAATCTAGCTAAAAATTTCCAATATTTCCACAATTAAAACATTTAAAAGGTTATTTTCCTTGATATTTACTTGTTCCTCTTTTTGGCTTGTGAATGAAAAGTACTCCGTTGTCGTCTTCATCATCACTAGAAATATCACTTGATTCTTGAATCTTAGCTTTCTCTTTCTTTGATGTCTTGAAATCTACTCCACATCTCATATGTCGTGAGTATACCATGAAGCTCATCCATCTTTAGCTTGGCTAAATTCTTCATCTCCTTGATTGCCAAAACCTTTGCATCATATCTCATTAGTAGAGATCTCAAAACTTTTTGTACCACCGTTTACTCTTCCAACATTTCTCTAAGACCTTGAATCTGATTTATGATTTGATCAACTCACAAAAGATAACTTGATATATCTTCTTCTTCTTCCATCTTCAAACTTTCAAACTATCTTCTAAAAGTCTGAAGCTTAGCTTGCTGAACCTTTCCATCACCTTTGTAAATATTCTCAATTTTTACCCAAGTTTCATGAGAAGATTTAAATTGCATAACTTTAACAAATTTATATTCACATAAACCACATAAAATAACATTTAAAGCTTTAGAATTACATTCACTTGCCTTCTTTTTTGCTGGAGGAATTACAGATGTATGTGTCTCTTCATATTCCTCCACCACTACTTTCCATATGTCTAATCCAAGGGCCATCAAATAAATATCTCATTATCATGATCCAAAAATCATAATTCATCCCATCAAACAAATGTGCCTTATTTGTAGAAAATCCTTCTTGTGATCCAACTATCATGCTTTCTTGATCTACCTTCAAGATGCAAAAATATCAAAAGGAACCTGCTCTGATACCAATTATTAAGCATGGGATATACTGAGAGGGGGGGGTGAATCAATATATCATATATCTTATAAAAATTTCCATTAACCAAATTCCACTTAACCGAACATGAAAGATATGCAATAAAACTCAAACAATAAACACCACACAAGATAGAGAGAGACACCAAATATAATGTGGAAACCCAATGTGGGAAAAACCATAGAGAACAATCTCAAGTATATGAATGAGCACCAAACCAAACAATATTTTCAAACACTAACTTGCAGGAGCACGAACCCCTTTGCTAAGTACCAACTGAGCAACTATTCATGAGCACCAACCCACACAAGCACTAACCTCTTTAATGAGCACCAACCCAACAACAATTCATGAGTACCAACCCACAAGAGCACCAACCCCTTTGCTGAGCACCAACCTAGCAACAATTCATGAGAACCAACCCCTTTGCCGAGTACCAACCCAACAAAAATTCATGAGCACCAACCCATAAGAGCACCAACCCCTTTGCCAAGCACCAACCTAGCAATAATTTGTGAGCACCAACCCACAGGATCACCAACCCCTTTGTGTATGCCACACAACTATCTCTCAATGTTGTTATCTCAACAAATGATAGTTCATTGCAACATCTCTTTCCTCTCTCTCACCTTTTCTCTTATAAGCTAGATATAACAAATACAAATCATATTCATCTATCACAATTGCTCTTCTAAGATAGATATTACACTATCAAATCAACCTCTATCTCTCATATTACAAATGGCTTCTCAAGCCTTTATTTATAGCTTTTCAAATGACCTTTGGCCTTCCCTGTTTGTGACCCTTCAATCTTCATGGAAAATGGTGCCAAACTTGTATGACCCTTCATATCCTTTCCTTTGAAAAGTCATGTGGTGACCCTTCATGAGCAAAAATGTCCTTCCCTCTTTTGTCCTTATCTTGCTGAATTTTCATATTCCTCAAAGTGCCCCTTCATGAGAAATTGGTCCCTTCCTCTTTTGTCTTCACTTGGTGACTCTTGGAATTCCCCAAGATGACTCTTCATGTGAAAATGTGTCCCATCCTTCTTTTTTCTTTACCCCATGGCTTTTTGACTTCTCCATGGGCCCTTATTTTGTCTCATATGCAACTAAAAATATATTCATTAATATTAAATAAATATTAACTCACATTATCCAAGATATATCTATTACAAATAGCATTAAATGCAATGGGGCCTTTATCACCAATAATGCTAGACCTTTGACATCAATGACAATATGTCCAATAGGTAAGATGATCAATGCAAGAAGCTTCTAAGAAATTATTTTTCTTTTGAAAAAGTTAACTTAGCCATCCTTCAAGTGAGTGGTATAATTTTATTAGCTTTGTTTAATTCTCTTGATATCTATCCTCCAAGGGAGTAGTCTACCTTATATTTGGCAATATTTATTTTGTTTTTGGGCAGCTACCCTTTAAGTGAGTAGTTTGAAATACTTAAGATATTGATCCAAGTAATATTTTGGTATCCAAATTATTTTTGGATGTGACTTTTTAGACATGGAAAAGTATAATTAGGTTCAGAGGTTTACTGTTATAAGGGCAAAACTTTAACACAAGAAGGTTAATGATATGTGAAGAGGTATGGTTTTGAGAGACAATGACCATAGGGTTCCATCTTTTTAGAGATGAAAAGTATCCATGAGAACCATGTTATAACCCATATTTAGGATTAGGCTATGACTATGATGGTTAATAAAATATTTCTATGTTTTAATCAATTATCCTCAAAAAGAGAGGAGGGAGATGGGTGAAGGTTAAAATCTTATAATTAAGGGTTGAGCTTAATTTAGACAAAATGAGTGAGCTTGATCCTTATTTAACAAAAAAATGGGCATATATGTGAAGCATTGAGAGGCTCAAGTTCTGGTTTACCATTGAGAGAAGACAAATGATAAGATCTTGATCCATACTTATGGGTAATGATTTAGGTTCAAAGTCAATTGAAAGAAAACTTACCTCATTTACCTTTCTCCATGTTAGTCACATGTTGGTTTTCATTTAGGATGATGTCTCTAATATTGAAGTCCCACTATTTTAGGTGCTTATTATAAACACATTTGATACACTCTTGATAGATATGGAGGTGGGTGAGGGTTTTTAAATGATGCTTGTCAAGTAGCTCAAGTTGAACTAAATGGTGTTGATGATAATCTTCTTCAAAAATAAGATATTGAAAATATATGTGAAGAGAGGGAATTTGTACTTCAAGAGGTAATACTACCTTTACTCTGAATACTAAAGAGAAAGGGGTAACACCTAAGAGGTTTGAATGCTAGTGTGATAGGCCCATAAATTGAATGGGATGTGCAAGTACCAATCTTGACTTGAAGCATTGATGAAATTTTGTTAAGGATTTTGTTAGAGGCTTCCACATATCCATTTTATTATGGATGGTAAGGTGAATAAAAGCTTAACTTGATTCCAAATTCATCACATAGACCTTAGACTTTCTTGTTTTTGAAAGATTTTCCATTATCGATGATGATATTATGAGGAACATCAAAGCGGAAAATGATATGATGGTTCAAAAATTAAAAAATATTCTCCACTTTGGTTGAGAAAAGAGGAATAAATTGCACCTACTTGGTGAAATATTCAGTTGTCATGATGATGGATCTATGCTATTGTGAAGAATGGGGGTTGATTTTCTCAATGAGATCGAGCCCCCCTTATGAGAAAGGCTAGAAGTCCCTAAATACCTAGAGGATATTAGATTGTGTATGATGTAATTTAACATGATGTTGACATTTAAAAAACTTTTTTACATAATCAAAATAGTCTTGGTTGAGGGTGGGCCAATAGTAGCCAAGGTGAAGGATACATTTAGCAACTGCTAGACTACTAAAGTGTCCCCCACATATCCCATCATGCATTTCCATGATGGCATGGGAAGCTTCATGGTTGTTTAGGAAACTAAGATGGAGACCATTAAAACCACATTTGTAAAGGATTCCCCATAGTATGGTTTAATGAGAGGTACTATGAATACATGTTCTTTAGGAATTCTTAGAGAGGTTGGGATGAATAATGCCTAGGTTGAGGTAGTTAAAAATTTGGTCATACCAAATGTCGAATGGGGATTCCTCCACACTATAAATGGTAGGGAGGTTGGATTTATTATAAGAGGGTGTGGTAAAATGATGAATGGTGATAAATATTTTGGAATTGGAAGGCTAAAAAGGGATTTTGGAAGTAAGGTAATCCATTATATCGACTAATTTGTTGGTATATTAGGGAATAGTTTGGACCAAGTAACATTCAAATGATGCTAAGAGTTTGTCAACTAAAATTTTATATTTTTTTAATACATAATTCTTAAATTTATAGGAGCCATTGACTTGGTTGACAACAAGCTGGGAGTCACCAAAGACATTGATTGTCTTAATTCCAAACACTAGAGTGGTTTGAAGACCTATGTCTAGGGCTTCATACTTAGCCATATTATTGGTGCATTCAAAATAAAATTTTAAGGATAGAGGAAGGGTTTCACAATTAAATGGGATGTAGATGATACCATCTCCCCCACCATGTTGACACTTTGACCTGTCAAAGAACATAATCATTTGGTAGGTTATGTACTCTTGGGAAAGAGTAGTGATGGATTCATCTATAAATTCACTAGGAGGAGGTTGGTGATCTATCAAAGGTGCTTTGGCCAATTATTTGTTAATTAATTTCCCTTTAATTAACTTTTGTTGAAGGAACTTAAGATTAAAATATGCTAAGAGCATAAGCTACTTTACCATATGTTGGTTTTGGTATGGCTTAAAATGCATGGACTTGAGTGGGTCAATGTTGGTTATGACATAGGTTTTATAGTTAAGAAGTTAGTGGTAGAGTTTGGTTGTAATGAAAGTTATAAATAAATTGAGTTTCCAAGTATGGGTGTATCAAGTCTCATATTCTACAAATATGTGGTTACTATAGTTTATGGCTTTCTCTCTATGTTATTCATCTTGATGAGCTAACATTGCCCCTAGGGAATGGTTGGTGGTAGAGACACATAGGCAAAAGGGTTGGTCATCCTTAGGAGGAGTGAGTATAGGTGGAAACAAAACATATTTTTTGAATGAATCAAAGGCTTTTTGACAATCACTATTATATTTGAAAGATGCATTCTTCTTTATAAGATGATGGAAAGGTTAGCATCGGTCTAAAATCTAGGAAATGAAATGGAAAATAGATTTAAGCTTTCCCTATAGGCTATGGAGTTTTTTAAGTTTGGTAGGAAGAGGTATATCAGAGATTACTTTGACCTTGCCAAGGTCTACTTTGATTCCCTGAAGAGAGATGATAAAGCCAAGAAGATTTCCTGAAAGGACCCCAAAAACACATTTCTTGGGGTTGAGTCTGAAATGGAAATGGATTAGGCCTTTGAAGATACTATTGAGAACTTTTATATGATTTTTATAAGATTTGGATTTTCCCAAGAGATTATTGACACATTCCTCTATGATGGTGTGGATGATGTCATGGAAGATGTAGGTCATGGCTCATTAGTAAGTTTCACTAGTGTTCATTAACCTAAAAGGCATGACTTTATATAAAAAAATTCCCCAAGGGGTGGTAAAGGTGGTTTTATGTTGATCTTTAGTAGCAATCAAGATTTGATTGTAAACCAAAACCCCATCTATGAGAGATAACATCTTATGGCCAATTTTAATATCAATAAGCTATTCAATAGTAGGTAGAGGAAAGTCATCCTTGGGGTAGGTGAGGTTAAGGTCATGAAATTCCACATAGATGCATAGAACCCCAATGGATTTGGTGATAGGTAAGATATTTGAGACCCATTATGGGTAGTCAATGGGTTGAATGAAGTTTACAGATAGGAGATGTTGATTTTCTTTGATGAGAAGGGCTATGAGAGGATGCATGCATAAAATTTTCTATTTAATAGGCTTGGAATCATGATGAATGACTATGTTATGGGTATAAATGTGGGGTCAATCTTGGATATATCACTATAAGACCAAGTGAATGCTATGTTATGGTCTTGGAGGAAAGAGAAGTCTTAAAGCTCTTCAACATTCAGTGATTGGCCTAATTTGATAATGTGGGGGTTATTTGGAGTTCCTAAGTTGATATCCATGGTGGATTAATTCAACATAGCTAAGGTTATAGGAGGAAGGGATTTATGGATTGAATAATTTTGGACACTAAGGTAGGTGAGAATAGAATCATCATTTTGATGTTGGATGGTATTGATGGTAGGAGAATCATATTCTACCATTTTGGGATGAATGAGAGGAATATTTTTAGTTTGTCCATCATTTTGATAGGTTAGAGGACCAAAAATAATAGTATTGACTTAAAAAAAAGGAGAAATGATGTTAGAATCCTTAAAATTTGAAGAAGGTTGGGTTGGTGAGGAGGGGATGTCTTCCTCAATGTTGACAATGGTTTGTGTGAATTGGTGGGTTATTTAGGTGGTACAAACCCAAGGTTAAATGACTCATGAGGTTATTGGCTGTTGATCAAGGGTAACCCATGAGGTCCTTATTCATATTGGCTAAGGCCAACTACCTTTTAGGAACACCTGTGAAGGTATAATTTAGTTAATACTGGTTTGACAAGGTAGGAAAAGTTATAGGTGAATGGCTAGATAGAAGAGATAATGGTAGGAGCAAGAAGTGGTTGATCAAGTCCCCCATAGATAAAGTTCATTTGATGGTTGAGTAGACTAAAAGGGATGATGGTTCTGATGTTAGGGTCATAAGAAGGGTCATGTTTTAGGTTCCCATATTCTTGAGTAGGGAAAACATCAAATGCTAGAAGGTGATACTCCCCTAACGAGAATCATTAGAACATAGATCTTAAGGTCTCCTCTATGGGGATCTATAAATAAGGGATGGACAAGGTAGTTAATGTTTCATTGATGTTTGATACTTGGGGTGTAGCTAATAAAGGTGCATTGGATGGGTGTATGAGAAAATCTTTGGGGTGATCGATCATGTTTCATGTTGAGAAAGGATTTGGGTCTACTTGGATATTGATGACTTAGCCCTAATGCTCAAAGTTAATGCATTGATGGAGGGTAGAGGGAACACATTCCATGTAAAAAATCTAAGGTCATACTAATAAGATGTTGTATTAGAATTTTCCTTCCATAACATATAAGAGTTTAGGGAGTGTGTGGGGTCCTACACAAATATGAAGGACAATGGTTCCCAAGGTAGTGACCATACTGTCGTTAAAGGATTGAAGGACCACTATAGATTCTAACATGATATTATTCAATAAGTTGAGTTGGTTGTAATCATAATAAGATATGATGTTAATTTTATATCCCCAATCAATCATCACCCTTTTGGCATGGTTTTAATTGATGTAATTAGTAATAAAGAGTGGGGGATTTAGATCCTCAGGGTGGACAAAAGGTATTTTTGAATTCTTAAAGGTGACAGGGTTAGAATTTTGAAGGGAACCAACAAAGGTAGATATAGGTTGAGGGTCATTAGGTTAGACCTTGATGGATTGAAATTTCTCTAGGAGTGCTTGGTGGTGATGGGGAGAATTATAAATCAACTCATACAAGCTCATTTTTGCCAAGGTCTAGTGAATTTACTTAAGGATAGATATCACATATGGGTTAGATTATGAAGGGTGAGATTGGGGGTAATCTAAGATAGACCCCCTTGGGTTTTATTTAAGATGGATATGGTTGGGTGTGGTTTTATTGGGAGTTTGGAGAGGGGTAAGTCCAAGGAATGGACACCTTAACCTTCCCTTTATCCTTCTATTTTGATATAGTGAAAACATTAATAATATGGATAGAAGTAGAGGGTGAGGTAGTAAAGTGGTTAGACTCATCTTCATTATTTAGTGAGATTGGAGGAGTGGGTAAGTGTTAGGTAGGTATGGTTTTTTTTGGGTTAGTATGGGTGACATATCAGGTTCATCTATTAAAAGATCATCCTCATCATAAAGACGGTGGATGAGAGTTTGGAGAACTTTACAATTATTTATATCATGTCCAAGTGTCCTATGGTAGAAAAAAAATCAAATTTTTATTGAACCATGATGTTTTGGGTCATGAAGGTTCAAAGGGTTTGATGGGTGGTAAGCTTAAGGAAGAGGTTTTCAATAACTGTTAGATGATGGTTAGGTAAGATTGAGTTAAAGGAGGTAAATGTTTAGTGGTTTTTATTTTAGATGCTGAGATAGAAGGTTGTTTGAAAGTAGGTTTGGTGATATGTGTCTTAAGTAAGGTGGTAAAATTGGTTGATGGTTTTGGTTTAGGTAATACGGTTTAAGAGCTAGAAGTAGAGGATGGAAAAGTAGGTAACTTAGGTATTGCTAGTGTAGTAAAAAGAGGTGTGTTAGAAAGCAAATGTGAAGGTGTAACCACCAGACGTGGTGGGGTTTTGGTAAAAATAATGGAATTCATGCTCAAGGTAGAGGGATGAGGACCCAAAATACAGGGCAAGGTTGAGGGAGGTAAAATTTGAGGCTTTAGGCCTTTGGGTGGCTTTAACTCTTTGGTTTTTGGTTTTAAAGGGGGTTTAGTTACTAGGGTCTTGGTTGGGTAAGGTGGTTAAGGTTTGGTTAGTTTAGTGGAGGTTATGGTTAGTTAGGTGGAGGTTTTGGTTTGTTGGTTATTACATGTGCTAGGTTAGCCCACCAAAGTAGGGATTGGAGGTTCTAGTTTACTAACATAAGGTAGACCTAATTATTTTTAAAAGATAGCTCTATCCCTATCAAGGTTGCAGACAAATTCCAATTTTTGCACTAGCTTTGACAAAGGTTTGATTTCTTGAATGGTAGATCTAGAAGATAATTTTCTAGGTGGAGACATAGGGATGGTAACATTATCCTCTTACTTAATTAAAGTATGTAAGGTTGGGATAGGTGGATATTTTATGGGAGGAATAGATTGGGGCATTTCCTTCTCAAGAATGATTTCTATGAGAGGGGAGAGTTGCATGGTAATTGGTAAGGAAGGTAAGATGGGCGTCTGGTTTGGTGTGTCGATCAAATGGAAAGTTGGTAGTTCTAATAACTTAATGAATGTGGAAAGAGGGAGAGGTACCTCCTTGGTTTGGGTTTCCAAAAGGGTATAAGGAAACTTTTATACTTTAATAAGTAGAGAGGGATTGGTAGAATGGTGAGTGGGTTCATTATTAGTGAGTGTATCAAGAACCATGTTAACATTATGGGTATCAGGAGAGCACTCAATGTTGTTACTCTCATTTTTGGTAGGAGTGTGGTTTGGAAAAGGTTACCTAAAGATGTCAAGGTCTTGTTTGGGTGGTGAATTGGGGGTGTCTAATGTAATATTCCCCTTGTCAATGAGGGTTTAGATAAGGTATTTGAAGGTATTTCACCTATTGATATCATGTCTTGTGACTTGGTGAAATGCACTGTGGTAATTTTCATTATACCAACTTGGCATGGGGTGAGAAGCATCAAATTGTTGGAGTGGTTTAATTTGTTGAATTTGGATGATATTATCTTTTAATAAATTTTCCAAAATAGAAGCATAGGGTTCCCCAAGTGGAGTTAATTACTTCTAGTTTCTATAAGTTTGGTTCCTTAGGTTTTGGTTTGAAGAATTAGTCATGTTGGAGGTTTGGTTCCTTAGGTTTTGTTGGTTGGTAGATGGTGGAGGTGTGGATTTGATGATAATAGCATTTCTGGTTCCTTTGTTCTTGGTGTTGGTATTGGGCTGGTTACTTGACTTGGAAGAAGAAGCCTCATTAGTTGTATAGGTTGATTTTTTTTTTTTGAGTTTAAGCTTTCCTTCATCAATGGCTTGGTTTTCTAGTTTACAAGCCATGGTAAAATCTCCATAAAAGGTTTAAAATCTTTGGACATGTAATGTGGATGAGATATGTTTGGAATGTACTTTAGCAAAGATCTCTATAAGTTCAAGTTGAGGCAAAGAAAATGAAAGTTGGTTAATCAGGCTCCTCCAATGAGCCATAAAATTGGCAATAGATTCATCCGTAAATTATCATATGGATTAGAGGTTAGTAATAAAAAAATTATTAGATATATTGATCGAAAAGTGATCCAAGAAGTTTTGGGCTAGTTGGGTGAAGGATAATATGGAATTCTTGGGTAAGGCACTATACCAATCTAAGGTTAGGTTGGCTAGAGACGTCAGGAAAGTGTAGAGAAAAAGGGAATCATTATAGGTGATGAAATAAAAATCATGCCTAAATGCCCTAAGGTGTATTTGGGGATCCTCCTTACTTTTAAATTTAGATAACTTGGGAGGTTCCCATTGGGTAAGATATAGCGTAATGGGTATGGATGGATGGATGTGCTCATTACAAATTTGGCGATAAGATAAGATATTATGAGCACCTGACATGGACGAATCTAAGGTGGTCATCTTGTCTATGATCATCTTCATGAAGTCTACTTGGAATTGAGTACTCAAAAGGTTGTAAGATGCATATTGTGGTGGTAGTAGTTGAGAAATATGTTTATATTGGGTATAAGGTTGAGAGGTTACCACATATTGGTATGTGGATGCCAATGGTTGGGTAAAAAATACAAATTATTATGTGTATGTCAATGGTGGGGTAAATGTAGGTGGTTGGGTAGTGGGAATGTGCCCTTATGGGTTATGGAGATAACTAAAGGTTACTTTCTAGGTAGGAGTGTTAGTTGGGTTGGTGGCCAATGGAAGGGTGGTGACCCTTATACTAATTAGTGGTAACATAGAGGGTATGGACACCACAAGGCTTTGAAGTGAAGAAGTGTTTGATAGATTGAATGTAACTATTGGAAGATGGTTAAAAATATAGGTAGGAACTCCTATTATGGAAGTGTAGTTGGTAAGAAGTATAAGAGTGGTGGTAGTTTGGGTTGGTTAGTTTTGAATATTAGTTTCAAGGGGGTTGTTGGTTGATAATAAGGCTTGGTTAATTAAAGGTTGAGTATTACCTGTGGTAGTGTAGGTACTCCCCATGAAGTGAAGAGGCATGCCATAAGGTGGATCTACAAGTGGGGTCAAAATGGGATTTGGTAAGACATAGTTCTAAGGTAATGTTGTAAGGCTACATGATTGTTGCTTAGGAAAGAAAAAATATGCATCTCCTAGGACTACCCAAGTAGGAATTCTTAGAGAGTGAAGGGAGTTTGTGGGTTTGAAAATGTGTTCCATGGATACAGAGGTTGAAGAGGTTGGTTGATTTGGTGGTGATTTTTGTTCCTTAAGGTCCCTTATTTTTTGGTGAGTAAGAACTATACAATAAAATATGAAAGGAATGATATGTTCTCACACCTAAAAACAAAGAGTAATAAAATAATATACAAGGTAAATAATGAATTCACTAAGAGTGTGTTAAGTACTAGGATTATTTTTGATCTTTATTTTGGCTTATGCCATAGAAAAGTGTGGAGAGGAAGTTTTCTTAAATAGGTCCTAGAAAGGCAGTCTATGTTTGATTTTGGGTTGCGTTTAGGTGATAAAAAATAAGTCTATATTAGATCGATAACATGTATTTGTACTTGGTTTTTGATCCTCTAAAATAACAATCCCATGGCTAGTGCAGGTGCTTAGCCAATATACCAATTTCCAAAGCTTATACTCATCCAAAAAACTGAGTTGGTTATCCCCTTGGTGATTGAATCCAAACAAGATAATTTGGGAAGGGTAAAGTGATTTGTTAGGTGATGAAATCCTAGTTGGTCCTTGTCTAAATAATGTTTGATGTGTTAATTGTGCAAGTGGTTTGGTTTGTGTAAAATTTGTGGTTTTATGATTAATTTTCTTTGCTTTAATTAATCTAGGTGAACTAAGTCAAGCAAGCAAATAATGTATGTAGTTAATTTTAACCCAAAAATAAATTTTTGATTTATTTTTAATGAAAACAAAAAAAACTACAAATAACCTAAATGGAACATAAAAATGAAATCCTAATCCTAGTATGAGTTCTTTTTTTACTTTTAAAAATGCAAGAAAAAAAAAAGAATGAAAATTTTCATTTTTTTCTATTTTCTAATTTTTAGAAAGAAAAAGAGACTAACATTTATGTTTTTGAAAGCAAGAAAAGAATGTTTAAATTTTATCAATGAAATTTTCAAATAAATTATATTTTAATAATTCATATAAATGTCTTAGAACATCTATGAACCCAATAAAATTGAAGGGTCCCACTAGGCATGCAAAAATGTTTCTATCTATTTTTGTTTTTTGTTTTTGGCTTTTCTTAGTTTTGAAAAGTAAGAAACTAGTTAACGGGTTTGTAGAAGAATACCTAGTTTTCATGTGCTTTTTGAAGTAGATACTTTGTGACAACTCTTTTTTGGATAGGGAATAATAATTTAAAATATTAAAAAACTTAAAAAAACTTGTTTTTTTGGAAAGTAGATGGGTGGATTGCCTAGCATAGCTTTATCCTTGAAGCGAAAGCTTTCTAGGAGGCTGTCACTCCACCTACTTTAGAAACTTAAGATTATGAATAAAAATGAAATAAATTGATTTGAATAACATAAAAATAAAAATAAAAATAAAATATAAAATAATAAAAAATAACTAAAATTAAAACAAATAAGTTAAATTCTTTGCTAAAATAATGACTAAATAAAATCAACTAATGCTAAGAATTTAGTCAAAAACAAGGTTGTGGTTTTGGTTTGGTAATTTGATTAGGGTCAAATGGAAGATTTTGTTAGAGATGGTAGATGTTTAAATTGGTAAATGGGTAAATTATGGTAATAAGGCAAGGGGAAGATGGTAATAATTCAAAGAGATAAGTGGTTAAGAAGGTAACAAGGTGAAGGGGATAAATGGTTAAGAGGATAACAAGGCAAAGGGGTAAAAAGGATTGAGATGAAGATGAAAAAGAGAGTAAAAGGATAAAGGGACAAAGGAAAATGGTAAATGGAGTTAAATATATTAAGAGGATAATATAAGATAAGGCCAAAGGGAAAGAAATGAATTGAAATGAAATAATAAAAACAAATATTACCTCAAGAAGTGGCTTGAAGATGTTGATGAAGTTGATGTTATTGTTGGTGCTTTGTGATGATTTTGATAGAGATTTTATGGTTCATGATATTATTATATAATATTAGTTACATCATCTAAAATTAGACAACCTAAAATATTAATTCCTTAACCAAAAATCAACTTAACCCATGGGTGAAGGGGAGAGTCATATTTATAGCATTTTATGTTGGGAAACATGACAAAGGAGAGGAATAGTTAAATAGGGTGAAATTTTACAAGTGGGATCATAATTGCTCATGAAACAAAATAGAGAAAGATTAATAATTATCTAATAGGTATCCCACTTGCTTGGTTTATCTCCCACCTTGATAAAGAGTCCAAAATGAAGTGGGGATCATGCACATTGAACTAAATTAGTCCAAAAGACTTTTCATCACTTTTTTTGATTTATGCCAAGTACTTAAGGAGGTGCCCCACAAAATGTGGCACAATTCTCCAAGTGGGATCATATGTGGTGATAAAATACAAGTGGGTGAGATTCCCATTTAGCTAATAGGTATCCCACTTTGTTGGTCAGTCTCCCACCTTACTAAAGAGTCTAAAATGGAGTGGGGATCATGTAAATAGACCCAAATGAGTCCAAAAGACTTTTCATAACATTTTTATATTTTTTGATAAGTACTTAAGGATATTACCTACATAATTTGGTACCACTTTCATGCATGAAGAGAAAGGATGATGTTGAATGATGGCCCCCTCATAGATAAATTTGCCATACTTCAAAATGTGTACCCATGTGATGTTTGATGATGTCCTTAGGCACCTTGGATGAGGGTCTCAAGTGGGGTATGATGTCACACTTAAAGCTACCTCACTTTCAATCCATGTCACTTTACATATGACTTGCCATATCACTATTAAATCACCTACCATGTCGTATGCCATGTCAACATGAATAGTGACAATGGGTCCCAAAGTGAATAGTGATAGTGAATAGTGATTTTGAATAGTGAGTTGGAATAGGTTAAGAGGGGTTAGATTAAGGTTTAAGAAGGTTTATGTGGGCCTTAGGGTAGGCCCAAGGTATTTATAAATATAGAATTGCATGTCCATAGTTTTCTGTTGTCTACAATAATCATATCAATATACCAAATTGGGGAGGTGGCCTTTGTTGGAGTGTTGAAGATGAGGGCCCCTTCATAGGCCTCTATTTTGATTTCACTTATATTGCCTTATCTTTACCATGGATTTATTATTTTTGACCTTACAGAACCTTCTCTTGGGACTGTGGCTATGGTTCTCTACTCGGCATTGTTTTTGGGCTATCCTAGATGGTCCAAGTAGCAAGTGATACTACAAATGATGTATTTACACCATTTCTCCTAATGGATTGTCATTTTTGGTTAACCTATGTTTAATTTTGATGTTGTCCACTTGAATAATTCTCAACACCTCTTCATAATTCTTGACCTTAATGTAGATGGTATCAAGAAAACTAAGTTGATGTATATACTCGAGCTTGGGGAGATTCTTGTCCTTCAAATACTCACCCACTATGTTCTTTAGATCCCACATTTTGAGTTCATCCAGATGAAAGGTAGATGATTACCTATGTGTCGACATGATTTACACCTATTTATAGTCTTTCAATATGCTTTCCCCAATAATTAAGGGGAAGGGGTGGAGTAGACCCTTCCTCTTGTCCTTATAGGTCCCATTAATGCCATAGATGAGCTAGGAGGCAATTTATTACTCTACAAGCTTACTTAGAACATATACTAGTAATACCAAATGTCCCCCCTCATTTTAACATACTTATTGATGAGTGGAGGGACCATAGGCATGATAACACCTATGATGGCCTCCATTATGACTAGGTAAACACAATCACAAATAAATTGCATATGGTTCCTATACATAAAGATGAGAAATTTAGAGTAATGGTGGGAAATGGTTGTTTTCCATTAAGAGACCAATTTATAATACCATGGAATTTGATTGAAGAAATTAGGTAATCATGTAGGTATGACATCATGTAAAATTGCTTAGATGTCTTTATTTTAATCGCAGTGAATTATTTAGCTAGGAAAACACTAATTAAATCTCTAATTAGAGGGATGAACTTTTATTCCACCATGAAATGTATAAAGGGAACCTAAATTTTGCTTACATATATGGTTGAGGTGGATGTAAAGGCTCAATTTAATAGGGTCATTATAACTCTAATGCCCTCTCTGAATTTGATTATTGGGATTTTACCTTCAAAGTCTCTAAAGATATGGGGTCCTTAGTGAAGCTAGGGTCTAAAGATGGAATCCAGGTCATGATTTGAGGTCCACTATTTGATATTTGGATAAATCCACATTGAGATGGGTGAGCTTCTAATATTTCTCAAAATAAATATGGGAAATATAGGCTATCTTTTTACAATTTTCATCCCTGATGATCCATTCATTATCTACTCTACAATCAACAAAGATTGGGGCAAGGATGTCTATATAATTTAGTACCTCATATTTTGTCATGGCATGGTTAAGGCCATCCATCTAGACTAAAACCAAGTCATAGTGCCTCTTACTTATGGTGGGGATTCTTTTTTTCTCCTTGGAATTAGTTGGTAACTCCTATACCATAAACAAGAGCTTAGAACAATTCCTAATACCTAAGACATTCAGGTCAGCAAGGTCTAATTCAATATCTTTAAATATCTTCCCTTCACTATCTATCGATAAGTAGAGCTTGGTATCCTATTTTAGTTGTTTCTTGTGTGATTTCATGGTATCTTCTTCTACAAATTTCTCACATTAGATTGCATATGATCTTTATGAAATCTCTCTTGTGATCATAAACATAATTAAGTTCTCCTTGGTTCAAATTGTAACCAATTGAATTTGTTTAGGTCACTTTTATGTAGAGTTTAGGGTTTTTGAGATTTAATGGTGAAATATATCTAGGCTTTGGCTTATACTTTCCTTGGATTTGATTTGGACCTTTGCCTTTATACCTTTTCATTTTTTATCCCCCAAGATCTTGTATTTTATCCCTTTTTTTCTTGTGTGGTGCTTATGTGGCATCAGTCTAGGCCTTTCATGGAATTTTTCATAAATTCCATTTGAGTACTAGCCATTGGTATTTAAAATACCTTCTTTTATTTCACACTCTTGGATCAAAATCCTATATTAGCATTAGTCAATTATTGTAATCTAGACCATTACCTGTGGTTGGTTCTTATTATGGAAAACCCTATGGTTATGACACTTGACATCTTTACATGCCTCTCCATGATTCAAATATTATGTTAGTGATTTGTTGAATGAACATTAGCCACACAGTGAGATTTTGAGCCTTTGAATATTTTTGCGTGCCCTCATGCCATTGTATCAAAATCTAATGACAAAATGAGAATCATCAGATCATCTTGTTAGCTGTACCTCAAATTAGCTTTCACCACACATTGAATTCATAAGATTTTAGGGTCTTACTAAATTTTTTACAAGGGACTCATGTCATTGGATCAAAATCCAATGATAAAACATGAGTCATTGATCTGTAGGGATGCTTGAACTTTAAGTTAGTATATTTATTAAAATGGGACTTATGTTTAAGTTCCTTAGGCTAAGGTTTATTTCATGTTTATTAAACATGAAATAAACCTTAGGATAAGAATTTTATGCCTAATTTTCCAAATTTATGCAAAGGGGACCAAGACTAAATGTTTCAAACCTATATTTACATTATTTTTAATAAACACAGTGTATACATTGGTCTAAAATATTTTAGCCAAGCCTTATAAAACATTCCTAAAGGGGCTAAAAATGGTATATTGATCTAAAATATTTAAGATTTTATTGCATTGACAAAACACATTAAAACCTTTAGCTAGAAGTAACTTGGCCTAAGTCCTATGTAACAAAGACCCCCTATTAGAATAAGATTTAGTATAATTCTACATTTTAAGGTTCATGATATTTTAAAAAAATGCCATGAGGACCTTAAAGTATAGATTTAGAATAAGTTTATTTTGCATAAGACCATTTCCACATTTTGTAGATTCAAGATTTCTAGTGTTTAAGCATCTTTTGAGCACTTCCTTTATCCTATAAAGCCATTTTCAAGCCTTCCAATAATATTTTGGAGTGTATTTTGACCTGAAGCATAATAATTCATTAGCTTAAATTTGACATTCTCATAGATGTCAAGTACATCCTAATGGACGTCTAGTGAAAGTTGTGCAAATGTTAATTTTAAGCTAGCGAAGTTTTTAATTTAATGGGATTAAATTTGATGGACATGAAAACATCAAATACATCCTCATGGACATCAAATGATGGTCCTATGAACATCAATTTTAAGCTCATACAATTCCTATGACCCAAAGCAAGAGTATCACTTGGTACCTCTTTAGGGCTTCCTAGGATCTTGGACTTAATTCGCTCTATCAAATCAAAATTGAAGATGAAGAGTTAGCTGTAGGATCATGATCTGAGATCTTACTCATGATTATTTTCTTTTTCAGGTGGGACCCACTTATCTTTGATTATTAATTGCAAGGGTTTTATGTGTCAATCATTTGGGCCTTCTGTAGTCCATTGAATTTTAAATTATGCCTCATTCCATTTGATCAAGTCTTTGTGATGAAGTGAGAACCATTGATCACAATCTAAGATCTTGAACCTGGTTAGCTAGTGGCCTATGTGTGGGATTATGTTAGGCCTTCCTCACACCATCTGATAAAAAGGCCATGAAGAAATGTGAACCATTAGATTATCTAAGGTGCATGTTGTTTAAACCACATCTTGGGGTTTGATCACTCTATTGGATCAAATGACATGATAAAGTGAGGGTTGTTGGATCTTACAAGATGTAAGGAAGTTAAGTTAGGACCATAATGATATAAAAGACATAGGCTAAGGTATTTAATACTAAGGTCTTGATTTTATTAATAAATATATCGGAGCCTTAGGATAAAAACCTTTGGCTATGGTATAAACTAAAGGACCAAGCTAACATAGAACTAGACTTGAGGAACTAAAACTTAAGCTAAGACGTTAAGACTAAGGTTATGTTAGTATTTACAATGGGGCGTTAGGGTTAAAACCTTAAGTTAGGCTAGGAAATATTAAAAGGACCCTGCAAAATGAATATTAGTTAGGCCCATAAAGAACTTTCAATGGGGAAATAATAAAGGGGACATAGCTTTTTAAGCTAAATCTTAGTCATGTTAAAAACATGACTAAGATTTAAAACATGAGTTTTATACTTAGGTCCAAAATGAATTTTAAAAGGGTTCCCACCATCATTCAGATTTGAATTGAGGGTTTTATTAGGGTTTTAGAATATGAAATTCTTAGGAACAAATTCCATGGAACCTACAACTAAAATCCATAAATATAACTTATTAGCAATGTTAGTCCAAATTAACACAAAACAAAACCAAGTAAACTTATTGTTTACCAAATTTGACATTTAGGTCAAATTGGGGCACCTCTAGGTAAAAACTTAGTTTTCTATATGTTTTGGGGGGTATAATATCTTGTCATGGGGTATTTCATAGGTTATTTAATATTATTCAATGATATATTATCCTTGGTCATAAATTTCATTATCCAACATGTCCTTTTGAGTCATTTTAGGGGTCAAAATGGTGTATTTAATGCTTTATATAGGTTTATTGGGAAATATGAAGGTGTCAAAGGGTGATGTCATGTGACATGTGTCTTAGGAATTCTTATGTAACTAAAACCAATTGAAAATTTATAGGTTATTTATAAAAAGGTAGTTTTATTGAAAGAAAGGGTGAATTTGGCACTCGTTCAACCTCCTTTGGAAGTGTAGCACATGGAAACTAATCAACTAGTATCTCTTCAACTTCCCCATGATCAATTCCATATTTTTTTGATATGAAAGTGTTATTTTAAGGCCAAAAATGTTCTAATAATTTTTAGGTTTTCTAGACACATTAAAGTGACCTTCAAGTTTTTACTTAGTATAGATATCTCAAGAGGTTTCAGCTCAAATTCATTAAGAATTTTGTAATACACTTAGCTTCATTTTCATATAAGGAGTTTTAATATTGATCAATTGTGCTTTATGGACCATTACTAACAAGTTAACTATGCAAATCTACCTACTAATCTATGCACCCTATAGGTTTTTCCTTTGTTTGGAGGAATCCATACAATCCAACTACTGATATTGGTTTCAAATCATATTAGCTTCCTCATGTAATGGTTTACAAGATTAATTTAATATTTCAAGTTGATTTGATAATATAATAGTTCACTTTGAAAGAAGTTACCACTATGTGTAGTTTCAGTCAGTTCCCCACTTGTAGAGGTTTGAATTACATATAAAGGATTAATATGATTGGGAAATAGTGTCTTCCATGTTTCAATACCAAGGGGTTCACCTCCTTATAGGTTTTGGTCTCATAACCTCATAGTTTGATCAAACACCCATGTCTTCACCATGTTATCTCAGTCATGAAATGCCCATGTTTGATGTATTCCACATATATGTAGATGATTTTCTTATTAAGAAATATATATTAGACTTCTTTTCAAGTTTTCATTAATGTAGATCATCTACTTGAGAGTTGGTAATAAATTTTAGGTATTTTAAAGCTTTTTTAAAACATGTTTTGCCCCAAATCCGTACCCTGCCTATATAACATGCCCAATGAACACCTATAGGGCATTTTTGATGTCATGTTGAGGTGTGAGAAGGTTGATGTGCGTTTCAACCTCTTTATATGGTTATAGGTGCATTGGCATGGTTGATGGAAGCATTTAAAGTTCATTTTCATATAAGGTTCCATATTATTCATATTTAGCTCACTATTGGTATAACAAATCATCCACCTGTAGGTGGCTGAGTAGGTTATTAAAATTATTTCATGAAGAGATGGAAAAAATTAGACATGTACTTATGGTATTGGTAAGGTATTTAGGCCATTAAAATCTCATATAAGTGTCTAAAGTGAAAAAAAGAAGATGTGAACTAATATGATCAAGCAAAGACTGTGTTTTGAGACACAGTCCCTAAAATGCAAAAATATAGGTCAAGGGACTTATTGTGAATACCATAAAGCATGGTGGTGAAGAATTTAAGGACATATAGCTATGTGGGTTTTATTACCCATAGCATAAACTAGGTCCCTAAAAAACATGGAGTTCAAAAGGCCAATACAATGTTGGATTTGCTAACCCTCAAATTTTCTTAAAAAGTGTTGAAATGCTTCACTAAAATCTACAAGTCTAAGGTATAAAAGACTCCTTCATCTAACCTTATAATTTCAAGGCATATTATTATGTTTGGAAAGCCTTATGGAGGTGAAATAGATATCAAGTGTAATGGTACCATCAATAAGAGTTTATTATGATATTTCAAGACTTCATGAGCACCTACAAGCTCCTTAATTATATATTATTCATCTACAGTCACTATTTTGACTGTGTCATATAGTGAGTTCAAATGAATGACTAGAAGGTATGAATATGTATTGATTGGTATAAATATATCTTAGTGTGATCAAGATGAAAACACTATACCTAAGGTTAAAATGTATATGAACACCTTTAGGGGTCATAAAGGACATATGTCTTAGTCAACAAGCAAGCAATCAGGAAGTGGGTTGAGAAAAGGGTCTTAAATGATGATCCAAGATTGCCCAAAGTGAAAAAATGGTTATAAAATATTTTTTTATGATCCTAAAATATATTAATAAATCTTATACAGTGTCCTAGGCCTAATTCATGCATGAAATGCCTACAATAAAGTCCAAAAGAGCAACATAGTCAAGGTGGAAACTCAGTTTGATTGAGTAAAGAGTTTCAAGGGTATAACAAGGTTAGAATGATGAATCAATTATTTGAAAAAATTTATTATGTCCTTCAGGATCTCCATAAGTTTTAAACATTACCTCAAATTTTAAACAAGCCAACTCTACCTATAGGAAAGTTCCCAAATATGCAAAACATAGTAAGGCAGGGTATCATCATCTTGTGAGTTCAATAAGTATGGAGGGTGCATCAAAGGGAAAAGTGTTATAATATTAATTTAAAAATATATATAATGAATATATAAACATACATATACCTATTAAAATGGATATGGAAGGGAGTTGAGGACCCAAAACATTCAACACATAGTCCTCCTAACGAACCCTGCATAGTTTGCTCTCAAGAAACCACTCTTGGAATTTAGAGATTTGAGAGGGTAAATGATATCACCAAGAGATAAATTTTTGTAAATATAATATAACTTAACTTATAAAGGATATAAAATAGTTATTTTTACTAAGATAATAAGGTGATTACCCCATATTTTGTCTCATATAGGGGGTACTTCCCCTCATGCACAAACCTAACAGGTTAAAGAAAAGAGGTGATAGGACTCACTAGAAGTTGTTTAAAACTTGGAGGGAGGTGTGTGAAGTTGAAAAAAAAATGGATAACCAATCAAATGTATGTTAAACTAAATAGTCTACTAAAAAATCCTAAGGTTGTAATTAAACTTGCTTGACACATCAAGGTCTAGAAGCCAAGTAGAGGATCACTCTCACTTATAGCATTGAATATGATATATAACTAGTTTAAGCATGTTTTTGAGATAATAATAGAGGTTTTTAATCTTGATTAATGCAATAAAACCAAAAATAAGGTCTAGAACACCAAATATTGTAGTTAGGCCTAATGGATAAGGTCTAGGAGTAGTGCCCAAATGGATATTCCATCACACTTTTTGCATGAATTGAGAATGTAAAACTATTGTAACATGTTTATGGGAGAATAGTATATGTGTTTTCACCATTGGTATATAGAAGAAGTCATGAAAGGGTCAATTTTAGCATTTAAGGTCATTCAAGCTTTATAGAATAGAGAAAGGAGTTTGATAGGAGAACTTTGAATGCTCACACATTTCATGATGATTTACATGGAGAAAAAATAAGTTTATAGGAGTTATAATAGGTCCTTATAAACCACTTTGTGGCATTATACTAAAATTTTAACATCTAAACTTTATGAATAATGCTTAAGATTAAAATTAGGTCTAAAACCCTTGAAAACCCTTACCTATGACTAGTTTGAGAAAATGGAGTTAAAGATTAATATAATGGTAAATTATGACCATGAAACTTATTATACTTTGGAAAGGACTCCCTCCAGCTACTCCACATGCTTTTTTGGATGTATAGACCTATATGAACATGGTAGAAAAATGTTATTTTTGACCATTTTTTATGTTATGTAGGCTAAAAGAGGTTTCAATATGTGAAATAAATATTGGTAGGAATATCAAGACTTTTAATAACTCCATATTTCCATTTTATTCCAAGGAGAAAATTTTAAGTGTCCAAACTAGGTGCTTCGACTCAGCTAGTCAAAACTGGCCTAGTAAACAAGCTAGGGAGGAGTGTGAAATCTTCAAGTGAATGGATTTTTAAGGTGACCCTAATTATTATAAGGAAATTTAGGGTATTGAAAAATTTAATTCACTACATTTTAAATATTTTTATATAAAAATTATTCCTTTTTGGAATCCAAGTATGCAGGGTACATGCAAGAGTAACTTTTTAGATAACAGATAATGATTTTTCCTTTCCAGCTGATTCCATATGACCATGACTACAAATAATGAATGGAGATTCATGTATGATGTCCTTAAAATAAATTATATACATTATACCTAGTCCTAATAAGTTATATGGAATTTAAATAGAGCTAATCATGAAAGTAGTTTTTTTGAGCCAAAATGAGGAGTTTCTTACCACTTTTCATGAAGTTTAGGACTTGGATTGACACTTGAATATATTTAAATTTCATGGTTCGTCACACATCCTATTATCATGAAAAAATAACTTATTTTATCATCTTTACAAGTTTACTTGTGACCCTTGGACTTATCTTTTATCTTCTCTCTCTCAATTTCTATAAGAACTAGACATTTTAGCCATTGTATTTAATGATCCACCTGATGATGCAAAATCCATACTCAAATGTATACATTTTTGTAAATAATAATAATTATTTTTATCTCCTCCATGATTTTTCTTAGTGTTTTCATTTGGAATGTTTAATTTTTCATATGTGAAGACTATGGATTCCTTAGCATGTTATTTCATTCTATCATTTATTTACAGTTGGAAGGCTTCTTCTTATAGGGAATGTGAGGTGTTATATGGAATTTATAAGTTTTAGTGAGTTATAATATTCATTATTTCCCTTATATTCCTCTTTTCTAGTCCTCCTAGCTTTGTACATTCATCCATAACCTCATAATGTAACATTGAATCAAGAAGATGAAGATTATAAAAGTATATGTTGAGTTTGTCTTTTGATTTAAAGTGTCATATGTATATGTTTGGATGTCATCATGTTATTTGGTGTATCACATCCATTATATTAATTTTGTTTCATTTATCTTTCTCCTTTTTCACCTCCAAATTTAAGTGTATTTGCAATCCAAATTGGTACATCAAAGGAGCTAGCCCTATCTAGAGATGCACCTCATTCCTTAGGCTACCCATAATTCTAGAGGTGATTCCATTTTTACACTTGTATGAAGAGAGATTTAACATCTCTTCAAAGGGTAAAAATCAAAGTAACAATATTTTTTTTCACTTTTAGTATGACTCTTGGTCCAAGAAGTTGAGAGATTTTTGGTGTTGTCTCTCAACAATCAGCCTTTGGAGGCATATATTCAAGTATCAATAGTTTCTATGAATATATATCAGCTGGTAAATTATCCCAAGTTATTATTTGAATATTTATGGTAACATATAATTTTTATTTCTTTTAATTAAGTTTCATGGATAACTTTGGTCTTGATTTTTGCTCTATATAAGTTGGTGAGACATTCCAAGCTTGTACCATTCCCTATCAATATGAATAAGTCCTTAGTCAATATTTTCATGATACATATTATCCTTAATATTAATTTTATTATCTCTAATGTGATATTTTCAGCCCATAAATGAATTATATTAGTCCTAATATCATCTTTCTCCATGTCTTACTCTTAGTTAACCTAGCCACTCCTCAAGCCAACCTATTTCCACCTTCAAAAAGACACTCATCAGCTATGAAAGGTATATTTTCGATCTTGATACTCAAAGGGGATGTGGTCTAGATATTCTTAGTCACCTTATTTATAAGGTTATAAATGCATTAGATTTGGTTAAAAAGGAGTGGATACCTATTGAGAGAGTTAATTGGCAAAGGCTCAGGAGTGAGATGTTTGATGTAAGTGGCCTAGTTTCTTCCTTAGAAGATAGGCTAAGAGTTTATGAAATGCAACCTCACCAAATGTATAATCCTTAATATCCACTTCCCCAAGTTTACTAATAGCCATAGATGACCCTTTATCATGATACAAATAAATCCTATCAAAGTCATCCTTTTCCCAATCATTTAGAGGAGAGAAATGAAAAGAGAAACCTTGTGTTTAAATCTAATATTGATAGTCAGATTGAATTGGAAAATATGCATATGCATCAGTCCATATTGGTTGAAAATTAAGTGGATTTCAACCTATCATTTCCCTCTCACAATTCATCCCCACCATCTCAAAAGGAGACCTTTAGTCCCAATATCCTAAGCTGGAGTAAAATAGTGGAGAAAAGTCTTGATAAAGAGTATGAAGTTGAGAAGGATATTTATTATATATGAACCTATCCCACCCTTCCTCAATAATATACTTCTAATCCTAACATCCTAAGCTATAGTAAGATAGTAGAATCATGGGGAAAGAAAGAGGATGGAACTTTGGTCGATAAGGAGTGTGAAGTGGTGAATGAAGTTGATCCTTTGTAATTAACTCCTACCTTTCCTCAAGAAAATTCTTGTGTCCCATGTTATCCCTCATGTGTTCCCTATAATTATGATGATTCCTATAAATTTCAATAAAAACTTTTCTAGGAGAACCTTTCTTAGCAAATTGAAGAGTTAGAGTCAAAGATGAGGTTTCTAAGTCAAGGTGTGATGGAAGGTTTGAACCCAAAAGAAGATCATATGCCTAAACACATCCCATCCACCCTTAATAAAGAGATTACTCAATATAAATTAGATGTGAATGAATTATTTATCAAATTTAAGGAAGAAAATAAAGTTATTTTCTCCCAAGGTCTACCTCTCCTTCCTCAAGAGCTCCCAAAAGAATTCCCAACTTTGCATTCTTAATCTAATTTTGAGCCTTATGTTCCACCTCCACCAAGTAGTTAATTTTATAATATTCCCATCACAATTTGATTTGATGGAAATATGGTTTAGGAACCTAAATAAGAGAAATTGGTTTATAAAAATTTATAACTCTTACTTGAAGAAAGTATAACTCCTTGGAAGCCTTATTGGGTTAGCTTATCGGATTTCAAGATGCCTAGTCTTAGTAACACTATGGAGGTTGAAGATATTGCAGACCTTGAAAACCAATATTATATTATGATAGCTGAGGTGAAATTAAAAAACCCTCAAGAGTTCCTAAGCTATAAATAAGAGTTGAGCTCTTGTGTTTAATCTCCTTGTTTGGTTGATGATGAAGACTACACCCCTTATGTTGAAGAAGAAATATTAGAAGAGGTATTATTGGAATCTAAATAAGAAGATGAAGAAAATTATATTTTTTTTCCCATTCATGATGATAATCAATGTGAATATGATGATTTTTGGTATAGATTTGAATATATATGTAAATATTTTGAATCTCTCAAGGGGTCTACAACTCCTTTGGGGATAGTTACAAGTGATGGTAAGAAAGATGGAATTGTCGAAAATGTCATAGATGAGAAAGATGAAATTTTCAAACATGTCATAGGTGATAAATATAAAATTACACATCAGCCTTTGGAGGTCAATATAAATGTCTATTGGCCTCAATATTTCAAGGAACAAGAAATCATTCCTTTTGAGACCATGCCTACAAAGAAGATGAAAATTAATCATAAGAAAGAGAGTGAGGAGTAACATGAAGTATGTTTACAAGGTCAAGAGGAATATTTATAAATTGGATAAATATTTGAATATGATCTAATTGATAAAAACTCAATTGAAGTACCAAGGTTTAGGTCTCATCCATCAAGTGTTCAATATAAAGAGCAACATGTTTGGCACCCTTATCCATCTCACGCAAAAGGAGAATTAAAAAAAATCCCCTTTGATCCTAGAAAGGGAGGTATGATTGATTTTTATTTATATATAATAGTCTATTTTGATATTCCCCTAAGTGCCTTGAGCACATGTGTGTGTGTGTGTGTGTGTCTTGTTAGTGTGTTTACTTTGCTTGGTGTGCTCCCTTGTTTTGTGTGGTTGAGGTAGTCATTAGTTGTCTTATTTTGTTCAAGATTATTGTAAATGGTCAAATGTTTTATTTTTAGTCTCAATATTTAGATTAATTATAATTCCTTTAGACTAATAAGGCTACTGGTCTAGTTAGCATAGCAGTCATACTACCCCTATGAGTCACCAATTTATTGACCAAATTTGACTTTTAGGTCAAATTGGGGCACCCCTAGGTAAATAATTGGTTTTATAGATGTTTTTTGGGGAATAATATATTTTAATGATGTATTTTATAGGTCATTTAATGTTATTCAATTATATATTAACCTTGGTCATAAATTTCATTAGCCAACATGTCCTTTTGAGTAATTTTAGGGGTCAAAAAAGTGCATTAATTGCTTTGTATGTGTTTTTTAGGAAATGTGAAGGTGTAAAATGGTTATGTCACATTAAATGTGTCTTATGAAGTCTTAAATAACTAAAATCAACTAAAAATTGGTAGGTTATCTATAAAAAGGTAGTTTTCTTGAAAGAAAAGGTGAATTTGGCACTTGTACGACCTCCTTTGGAAGTGTGCCATGTGGGAAATGGTTAGGTAGTTCCTCTTAAAATTAATAATACTTAATTATATGTTTTTTTATCTTAAATTTCCATTTTAAGGTCAAAATTTCTTAGTTCATTTCTTGGTTTTCTAGACACACTAAATTGACCTTTAGGTTTTTGCTTAGTACTAATAGCTCAAGATTTTTTTATGTCAAAGATATTTGGAAGGTTTTATTAAAATTATATACCTTAATTTTAATACAATTATTTTTAATATTTATCAACTGTGCTTTATGAACCATTGCTAATAAGTTGATTGTGCAAATCTACCTATTAATCTATGTACCTTATAGGTTTTTCCTTTATTTGGAGGAATCCATACAATCCAACTAATTATATTATTTTAAAATAATATTAGATTCATAATTTAATGGTTTTCATGATTATTTTAATATTTAAAGTTGATTTTATAGTCCAATAGCTCACATTACAAGAAGTTACCACCATGTGTAGTTTAAGTTAATTCCCCACTTGTAGAGGTTTAAATTACATACAAAGGATTAATATGAATTATAAATGATGTATTAAATGTTTTAATACCATTTTTTTTACGTCATTTTAGGTTTTGGTCTCACAACCCCATATTTTGATCAAACACCCATGTCTTCACCATGCTACCTCAGTCATGAAATGCACCTATCTGCTTTATTCCATTTATATGAAAATGGTTTTCATGTTGGGGAATATATATTGGAGAGGGTTTCAATGTTACATTTATTTATATAATATACTTGATAGTTTAAAATGAATTTTAGGTCTTTTTAAGCTTTTCACAAACATGTTTTGCCCAAATTCCATACCCTTCCTATATAACATGCCCAATGCACACCTATAGGGCCTTAATGATGTCATGCTAATGTTTTGAGAAGGTTGATGTGTGTTTCAACCTCTTTATATGGATATAGGTTTATTGGCATGGTTTATGTAAGCATTTAAAGTTAACTTTCATAGAAGGATCCATATTGTTCATATCTAGCTCACTGTAGGTATACCAAAGCATCCACCTACAAGTGGCTGAGTAGGTTACTAAAAAGATTTCATGGAGAGATGGAAATAATTGGACAAGTACTTAAGGTATATGTAAGGTATTTAGGCCATGAAAAGCTCATATAAGTGCCTAAAGGGCAAAAAAGAATATTTAGACTACTATGATCAAGTAAAGACTATGTTTTGAGACACAATCCCTAAAATAAAAAAATTGAGGTCAAGGGACTTATTGTGAATACCATAAATCATGGTGGTGAATGATTTTAAGATATATATCTAGGTTGATTTTGTTTCCCCTATCATATACTAGGTCCCTATAAAACATGGAGGTCAAAACGCCAATACAAGGTAGGAGTTGCTAACCCTCAAAGTGGCTTAAAAAGCACTAAAATGATACATTAATATCTATAGGTCCAAGGTATAAAAGACTCCTTCATCTAACCTTATAATGATAAAGATTATTATCATGTTTTGAAATCCTTATGGGGGTGACATATTTATCAATGGGAATGGTACCATGAAAAAGAGTGGGTTGTGATAGTTTAAGACTTCATTAGTAGCTACAAGCTCCTTAATTACAGATTATTCATCCATAGTCATTGTTTTGACTGTGTCATATAATGAGTTAAAATGAATGAATATAAGGTATTAATATGGATTTATTGGTATATATGTATCTTAGTGTGATTAAGACAATTTTTATAATATATGAAAACACTATACCTAAGGGTCAAATGTATATGAACACCTTTAGGGGTCATAAAGGACATATGTCTCAATCAATAGGCAAACAAACATGTAGTGATTTGAGAAAAGGGTCCTAAATGATGATCTAGGGTTAACCAAAGTGAAAAAATGGTTACAAAATATGTTTTAATGATCTTATAAGATATGAATGACTCTTATTTAGTGTCTACAGCGTAATTTCTATGAATTAAATGCCTATATCAGGGTCCAAAAGAGCAACATAATCAAGGTGGAAACTCAATCTGATTGAGTAAAGAGTATCAAGGGTATAGAAAGGTTATAATGATGAATCAAGTATGTGAACACCTTAAATTTTTCCATAAGGATATAAAATAATTTTAATCACTACCTCTAATCTCAAACAAGCCAATTCTACCTACAAGAAAGGTTAGAAACATGCAAAACACAATCAAAGAGGGTATCATCATCTTATGAGCTCAAGAAGTATGGAGGGTGCATCAGAGGGAAAAGTGTTAGAATATTTATTGAATAAACTATATCATGACTATGAAAACATACATAGTCTTATTAAAATCGATATGTAATAGATCTGAGGACCCAAAAGATGCAAAACATAGTCCTCCTAGGGAACCCTACACAATCTACTTTCATGAAACCATTCTTGAAATTTGAAACTTTGAGAGGATAAATGCTATCACTAAGATCTAATTTTTTTTACATATAATCTCCATAACTTGATGAATGATCTCAAATATCTATTTTAATTTATATAATATGGGAAGTACCCCCTAATTTGTCTCAGATAGGGGGTACTTCCCCTATGTACAAACCTAGCAGGTTGAAGAAAAGAGGTGATATGACTCACCAAAATTTGTTTGAAACTTGGATGGAGGTATGTTAAGTTAAAAAATTATAAAAAAAACATGCCTAACTAATCAAAGGTTTGATATACTAAATATATTGCTAAAAAATCCTAAGGCTGCAGTCAATCTTGCTTAAGACATTAAGGTCTAGAAGCCAAGTAGAGGATCAATCTCACTTATAGCATTGAATATGATATATAACTAGTTGGATATTTTTTTGAGATCATCATGGAGGTGTTTAAGCCTTAGGAATGCAAAAAAACTAAAAATAAGGTCTAGACCACCAGACATTATAGTTAGGCATAGTGGACAAGGTCTAGGCCTAGTGCCCAAATGGAGAGTCCATCACACTTTTTTCATGAAGTGAGAATGTAAAACTATTATAAAATGTTTATGGGAGAATATTATATGTTTTTGAACCATTGGTATATATAATAAGTCATGAAATGGTCAATTTTAGTGTTTAAGGTCATTCATGCTTGTTGGCATAAAGAAAGAAGTTCAATAGGAGAACTTTGAATGCTCACACCTTTCGTGATGATTTTCATGGAGACCAAAGAATTTTATAGGAGTTAGAAGAGATCCCTAGAAAACACTTTGTGTCATTATATTTAAAGTTGAACATCTAAACTTTATGAACAATGCTTAAGACTAAAATCATGTCTAAAACCCTTGCCTATGACCAATTTGAGTAAATGGAGTTAGAGATTCATCCAATGGATTATTGTTACCATGATAACTATTATAATTTTGAAAAGACTCCCTCAAGCTACTCCACATGATTTTTGGATGTATAAACTTGTACAAACATGAAAAAAATAGGATATTTTGACCATTTTTGTGTTGTTTAGGTTAAAGGAGGTTTTAATAGGTGAAATTAAGTTTGGGAAGAACATAAAGACTTATAATAAATATTTATGTCTATTTTATTCCATGGAGAAACTTATAATTGTATAAACTAGGTGCTTTAACTCAGCCAGTCAAAACTGGCCTAGTAGACAAGCTAGGGAGAAGTGTGAAAACTTTAAGCAAATGGATTTTTAAGGTTATCTTGATACTTATAAGGATATGGATGGTATTTAAAGATTTAATTCACTTATTTTATTTATTTTCAATTAAAACTTATTCCTTTTTATAAGCCAAGTGTATAGGGTGCATAGAAAAGTAGTTTTCTGGATAGCAGATGATGATTGATCCTTTCTAGGTGATTTTAGATGACCATGTATAAAAAAAGTAAATGGAAAGGAATGAATGATGACATTAAATTTTATTATAATCATCATACCATTTCCCAATGATTTATAGGTAATTAAAATAGAGCTAATCATGTAGGTAATTTTTGTAAGCCAAAATGAGGAGTTTCTTGCCATTTTTCATGAAGTTTAAGACCTAGATTGACACTTTTAGCTCTTAAACTTGCATTCTTAATCACACACCATATTATAATTCATAAATAACTGATTTTATCATCTTTAAAAGTGTCTTTTTGACCCTTAGACTTCTCTCATCTCTTTTATCTCTCAAGTTCTATAAGAACTAGCCATTTTGGCCATTGTATTCAATGTTCCACCTGAGTATGGTGAAGCCTTGCTCAAATTTATACCTTTTTATCAATAATAATATTTATTTTTTCCTCATCCATGACTTTTTGTTCATTTTAAATGTTTAATTTTGCATAAGTGAAGACTATGGATTCCTTATCATGTTATTTCATTATATCATCTATTTGCAGTTGGAAGGCTTCTTCTTGTAAGGCATGTGAAGTGTTCTAGGAAATGTATAATGTTTTTTGAGTTATAATATTAATTAGTGACCTCATATGCCTCTTTTATATTCCTCCTAGCTTTACAGATTCATCCATAACCTCACAATGTAACATTGATGTGAGAATATGAAGATTGGAGAATTGTATGTTCAGTTTGTCTTTTGATTTCAAGTGTACTATGTATATGGTTGGATGTTATCATGTGTTTTGGTTTATTACCTCCCTTATATTAGTTTTATTTATTTATCCATGTCTCTTTTCACCCTCCAAATTTATGTGTAGTTTCAATCTAAAGTGGTACATCAAGGGATTTAACCATATCTAGAGATTCACCTCATTCCTTAGGCTACCCACAATCCTAGAGGTGATTCCATTGTGAAACTTGGATGAAGAGATATTTTCCATCTCCTTAAAGCGTGAAAATCCAAGTGAAAATTCCTAATTTTAACAAAGTGTATGATCTTCTAATTCTACAAACGATCCTAGCATGCCATATTTCATGTTTAAAATTTAGGGTTTTTCAAGGGTCCCAATTATTAAAAAATTGGGGTATGTTGGCCCCAAAAAATGGTGACTCATGGGGGGGAATATAAATATGTTATAAACTTGATAATCTAATTTAAATAAATAATTAGGTCATCTACTCCATTTTTTGAATATCATCATCCATATCAAGTCATGGTTGAAACAAACCTTGCACTTGTATACTTAGGGTCAAATACCAGGACATAGCTGTATTGTGTGTGTGCTTTGATTCCACTTATTATTTTCCATGGGGTTAAAGATAAAAAATTTAGGTTTCATGTCTTTATCCACTAACACTAGCTTATAACATGTTAAGATGTTCATTATAAACCATTCTTTTAGCTTAGGGAAGGCTTGGGCATTGCTCTACTACCAACCATACATCTATAGCCCTAATAGAGATGCCTTTGGTTCCACTCAAATCCATGCTCCATTTCCATCTATGCATCCATATCCCTAGTGGAGATTACCAAAATTACCTATGCTAAATCTTTTGATTTTTCATTGAGTTCTTCATTTTTTTTGTATTTTCTTGAAATTAGTATGCTTTTAGCAAGATTGGGAACTAGAATAGCTAGGTTTTAGGGTTTGTTTAAGTGTTTGATCTATGAAATATCACCTATGAATGTAACCATTACCCTAGGAAAGGATGTTGATTAAGTTCTAGTATGACTATATCATGATAGTTCAAACTCTCACCCTATAAATTTTCTTAAAATAAATTTGAGGATAGGACAATGCTTAAGTTCCCATAAAATAGTTAACTTTTTATATTGGTCTTTACCAGTATTTGTAAATTACAATATTGTGCTTTACATTTCAGGACCATAGTCATCATATGTATGGGGTTCACACCTATACTTTTAAATATTGGGGTTTTAAAGAAAACTTCATAACTTTGAGATCAAGACATCTAAGAGGACTTATTGGAACCAAGGAATAAGAAAACAAGAACGAAACACACAACAAAAAGTAGGAAAGAAAGACAATAAAGGAAAATAAATAAATATATACATGTTTATGCACAAACAAGGGACATGAAGGAAATAATTGAAAGGAACCTAGTTAGCCTACTTACTCTAAATCTAGCCATCTCTTGACACCTTGATCTTTGAAATTTTATAAAACCATCTCTTAACTATGGTTTGATTCCTACTAAAATTAGCAAAGGCTTTCTCCCTTGAATCTTCCATCTAAATTATGTCCAACAATCTTGAGCTGGAAAGTTCTTGGCTCTCTTTTGTCTATTCCTACATAAATATGTATGTGGGCAACTTAAGTGTGATAGGAAATAATGGTTCTTGTCCATACACTATTATAAATGGTGATTCTCTTAAGGCTTTCTTGATTATTATCCTATAAATCCATAGTGAAAATATAAGGAGCTTATGCCAAGTCTTAGGTTTATCTACAATAGACTTTTTTATTGCCTTCATTAATTTTTATTTGTAGATTAAGAGACTCCATTTCCCTAGGGATAATGGTTGGATGTAAACTCGATAGTAATACCATTTGTTGTTACTTGAAATTTCACCTGATGAGGAGATGATGAGTATCCTCATTCAAGTGGTACAATAGAACCACCTCAAGGATGTGGGTCATGAAATATGAGGTGGATCTCTAGATTAGGGGCTAGTTCCCCTTGATGTATCAATATAGCTCCAGCCTACTAATAACACTTGGGGGATGAAAACTGATAATAATATTTGAAAGTAAATCTAATATATGCGAGGGGAGACACCAAATATATGGTCTAATCACACCTTTGAACATGCACTTGGAACCAAAAAGAAGTTTTCACGTACACTTCATTCAATGACAACCTTCTCTTTCACATCAATGATTCAAGCATGGGGCCTTGAAGAGAGCCTAGGTGTGGAGGACTTAGACAATAGGACTTCTAAGACAAAATATTGAGTAGACTACTCACTACCCATAAAATCCAATTAGATAATTCTTGTTGACCTACAAAAGAGAGATTAAAAAGCATACAAGGCACTAGAAAGAGTAACATTTGAAGGTAAACAATACTATAATTGCATAATACCCAAAACCATTGTGTAAACATAGAGAAATATTTAATGAGGTAAAAGTAACTATATTTTTTATCTCAAATCAAAAATTTTGTAGGTATTTTCCATACCAAGGTGGAGAGATCTGTACAATAGCCCAAAAGGCTAGAATTTATAGAAATTATGAGAAGAGGGAGAGAAAGAGAAGCTCAAGAGTCATATAGACACTTGTCAAGAAATTATATGGTGTTACAATAGTCATAAAATCATATATGAGATAGTTTTTGAATGGAATAAAAGACAAATGTCCCTCAAAATTTTTCAACTCCTCCACATGTGGTGTAGATTACCTTGTGCTTGCATAATAAAATGTCTTCATCATGTGCCTTCACAAAACTAACTCATCTCTATATAGGGTCGGGTATTATGATGGATCTAAGTGAGAGGGGTTACAAATAAGCCATCACATGTGTTGGATCAATTTCTGACCATTCATATTCTTTTGGACATGCACAATCATCCATGATAGTCCCAAAACGACCTCCTTCCATGCACCTCTTAGACTTATCACCCAAAAGCTTTACAATTCTATAATTTGATCCATACATAAGGAGGGATGACTTGTGTAAAGGGTGTCCATATCATCAGTTTCATTAAAAAAGCATTAAAAGTCTTCTCAAATAGAGTTTCACCACTTTTCCTAAGTGTTCATTACCCACTCATTGGGATGCATAAAATGAGAGAGTTATTAGATAGACTTAAGAGTTTATATACTTCATCAAATGGCCATGGAGAGTTAGAACAAGTCTCAAAATATCTCCCAAAATTGATTTCACCTTTGGAAACCTTCTTACACCTTTAAAACACATTAAATGTAAAAGATAGCCCTATTTTAACCCGATATGTATAAAAAATTAGAATTGGAGGGAGACTAAGAGAGTCTTATTAAAGTTTAAAATGTTTCATGGCCCTTCCATCCTATCTAGATGCTTCAATCTCCCTCTTTCCCAAATTGGGTCCTTATGGAGGGTTTTGTGTAGTTTTAGGTCTTAATGTTTATTCATAAATAACACACTTCCAAATATTGAACAAATGCCACTAAAGGTATATTAGGAGTCCTGCCTAACATTTCCAATCATCTTAGCTTCCCATGTAAAGGACCATGTGTGATACAAGCATCTAAAGTTTTCATTCATGTCATTTTTCTACATTATGTGAGGGTTTAGATTCATTTAAAGACAAACATGGATTTTTGGAGAGTTTTCCTACAAAATAAAGGTCTATAAATCTCTATATATGTCCCATAAACATGTTATAATCATTTTAATATCTCATCAAGATCTATAAATAAGAATGGTCATCCTTTAGAACTAGATCTAGACCTTGTTTACAAGGTCTACCTACAACCTTAGGTTCAAAATGCATTCCTTGATGAATTACCTACATCTAATAGCTTTGAAACCTATAATATACCTCTCCCAACATGAACCAATCAATTGGGAAACTTTTATAAACTTGGGAATGAATATGGTTTCCCTTTTGGCTCCTTGACCTCAATTCTACCTATGGGGTTTGATAACAACATTTGTTTCCCACGGCACCCTATTTGCATTAAAATTTTACATAAATGTTTTTAAGGTTGTATTGATTATCCTTTAGCTTCATAAATCATCTTGGAGGGTCTTTAGGCCTTCTGGTTCATGATTTTATCCATTTCTTCCAAAACCTATAGGGTTTGCATAAATAAAAGTACCCCACCTTTGAGACAAAATAAAGGGGGGTTACCATATTTTCTAGGAAAAATAAACTATTGGAGAGTATTTTAAAACTCTCATGGATGAATTTCACCTATTTTTAGAACCTAATCCATCAATTTTTCCCTCCAAAGACCTCAAAAACCAAGATTGAGTTTTCTAAGGTAGACTATGTGTAGGGTCTACCTTTCAATGGATTGTGTTTGCAATATAAAAGGATCATCATTGATTATTTCCCAATATGATAAATTAATGAGGTAATTATGAAAATAATGGATAATTTTTTTCCTTTTAAACCTCCCTCATCACCCATACTATCATCTCATATCGTTTGGGTTTATGACTAGGTCACTACCTAAGACAGTCATAATTGACTATGTACTAGTCCTTTTAGGGTCCTACCTAGAGCTTATGAATCTCATATAATAATCTTATAATCAATTGAGACCTTATAATGTAACCAAATCCCATATTATAGTGACATTTCACCAGAGAAAGTCATGGTTTTTGTGATATTTCATGTTAGTTTAAGACTGAGATAACTACTTCATTTATTTATTTATTTTGACCCTTACCTATATGGTAATGTGGAATTAAGAGACCCTATTCATGATGTTTGTGATGGAATTAGAATTTTTTTATCTCATTTAAATCATAAACTCTTTTCTATACTTGTGATCTCCTTTTTGTGGCTTTGCAAACACTTGTTTCACAAGTTTAGTCCTTCTTACCTGTAAGACTGATACACCCTCTTGTTCAAGCCTTGTTGTAGGTGCATTAGGCCTTGTGCTAGGTATGTAAAGGCATTTATGAAATATTTATGATTTTATTAATGTAAAAAATCACTCACTTCTCTTGACTAACCTCCTTTATCCCTTTTCAAGCACTTTGATCACTCTTGAGTTCTCTAGTACCTGCAATTGGGACAATGTTCTTTTCTCTGACATATAGGTTGCCATATGACACTAGGTAGTCTATATTATACTTTTTTTATGGTTTACATGCTCAATTTATATCCTTTACATCTAATATCATTGATATATCAATTATTCATTACCTAAAATTCTCCTTTGTAAGACATGGGAAGTATGTCTTGGTTGTAAATACATCTAAGAGATTTTATATGAATTGAGGATGATTATTAGTCTTTGTCATCTCTCCTAAAAACTCTTAATAATTATTTTCCTTATATGAATGCCATATTTGATCATTAATAACTATTTAAATATGTAAACAAGCCTAATTTAAATTTATGATGACCAAGACCTCATTTTTAGTCTTGAACCTGGAGATAACACTGAAATAATTTAGTGCATTTATGGGCATATTTGAGGTTATCAAACACTATCCTCTCTAAGACATCTAATATCCATAATTTACAAGGTCTTTGGATATACCAAGGGTTAAAGGATATTTCAATTTATTAGTTTCAAAATTAATTATCATCATGAAATAATATATCCTAAAACCTACTAGACCTTTATTTTAGCTTTTTTAGGGATTGAGTTCCAAACTCAGAATTGTCATCCTTGAAGATGGTCCTCTTCCTTCACTTGATAGTCTACTCATAATAACAAGTTTTACATAACATTCCACTATGTTAAAACAACAATATGTTCTTCAAAAGTTCCAAATTATTCATTGTGATCTCTACACCTTCTGCTCAGACTATCTGTAGGTATGCGTACAATTATGAAGGCTAACAACAAGGAATAACATGGAGTTTTGAGCATTATTTTGAGATTATATGACCTAAAAACTTATCCTAACACTTAAAAATTCATCTTCATTCCTTAAAACACATGAAAAAATGTCTCATGCTTCCATCCAACATGGAAAATCTCTCTCATGGCACCTGAGACAACTATGGATGCAAAAGAATAGTTTGCAAGTAAGGACAAGCCTAGAAGAGGCTTATTAAGATCATGGGACTAAAAAACCAAGAAGAAACATGTAAAACCTATTGGTAGACCATGATAAATATATATAACAATCAAATATATCATACCAAAATAAATTATTTATAAACTAGTTCAAATAGTGAACCCTCTTGGATGTGAATGCATAAAAAGCTATTTGAGGTCTAAGTGATGGTTCATAAAGGAGAGCCTATGGAATCCAAAATTATTGACATTAAATGAATTATAAATGAAGTAATTTCAACACCCAAGACCATTCCTCTCAACTCAAACTATATGACCCATTCCAATCATTTGAAATTAACCTTCCTTATCTTGAAAGGATAAGAAAGAAGAAATAGAAGTTACAACTAAATTTTTTGATGAAACCTCTACATGCCAAGGATGAAAAGAGTCTAGGGAGGTGAAGAGGCACATAACTCACATTTTTACCTGAATATGAGCTCACCAAGTCCACACAAGTTCCAAAAAGGGCCTAAAATCAAGGATAAACTACCTCTTTCTACACATCACTACATATTCGACTAACCTCTAACTGATATTGATATATCTTGACCTCCTCCACATTGAAAACCAACTTTTTGACAAATATTGTTCCTTCAAAGTCTATAAAAGTCATTAAATGGGCTAAAAATATGAGAAAAGGTAAAGGACTAACTTATGACTTGAAAATGCCTTAAAACATGTCAAATACCATATAAATATTGAACATATTTTGAACCTTTGACCAAGTTTCACCATATTTGACTAGGGTTGTCTTTGGTTGACTATGCAAGTACAAGGAAGATGGGCTTCAATAATGACTAGTAAAAGGCTAGGTAAGATTATAGACTAACATGACACACCCATGGGACATATAAAAACCTATAAAAAGTTTATAAATTTAGGGGTTAACCTAATTTAAATAAAAGTCAAATTTGTTCAACACTTTTGGTAATTCCTAGGTGTAACATGTTTGTCTATGTTAAGGACCAGTAGCCTTATCCTATCCATTGGGAAAAGGGAGTCAAAATTCACTTGGAAATAACAAGACCAGACCTTGACTTGACTAACAAAATAACTGATTTACCTCAAAACACATATAGGAAAGAACAACACATAAAAGGACCAAGCAAGCACATAAATTAAAGACAACACTTGTGCTATTAAGTACTTAGGGAACACATGACACCACTAAAATTAAAATAATCATGTACATTCAACTAAAAGATACCTCCCTTCTTAGATCAAAAGGGAATTACCTTGAATTACCTTCCTCACTAGATGAATGAGGATGCCAAGCATGCTTCCTTTTGGATGTAGTGTTAGATGCCTCATGTTTCTTATTTACTCCTTGGCTTGACATGTAATTTGATTAAGTCATCTCCCAAAATTCTCCAAGGTATATTAAGTCTTCTTGACCTTGGAAACATGCCTCATAATATTGTCCTTTTATCTCATTATGGCAAATTTGCATGCCTGTGAATGAGGTAGCCTCTTGCAAGTCTATATCCTATTGAAAGACCTCATTGTTCTTCTCATTTGTTATAGCCTCTTAAAATTATTAAATAAGTTTTATGTAGTATCTTTGTAGTATATTTTATTTGTCAAACTCTTCCTTGATGTTGGTGGGAGTAACTTCATAGGTGGTTCTAAGATCAACTTTTGAGCCATCCTCAAAAGGCCCAAGATCATCATAGATTGTTCCATCATGAGCTAGACTCTCTTGATGATGATGATCCTCAACATATACTTTATTTTCAACTTATTGGGATTGTATCATTAGGAGTTTTTTCTTCTCACATTCTTCATACTCTTTGAACATTTGCATATAGGTTTTCCACATGTCTTCCTTTTGAGACACAACATCTTACTTACTATGGCTTATAATCAGCTCTAAAGGATTTGTAGGCCCCTTGAGGAATTATAATTCATTTCATATGACCTCAAATCTCTTCCATAATTCATCATCCCTATCTTTATTATCATTATGAAGTGTAACAATAGGAGAAACCTCTTCCTCTTCTCCTTTGGAATATAAAGGGACTCCTTTTAATGTATTTTTTTCAACACAAGGAATGGAATATTCATAAGGAATCAACTCTTTCTCATAATTAATTTAATATTAAATCTCTATCTCTTCCTCCCTCTTAGTGATGTCAATGTTAGTCATCTCAAAAATAAGAAGTTTAGCCAAAGAAGATTCCCAACGAGTAATGCAGTCCTCAACAATAGAAGGGAAACATAGATCAGTTACAGGAGGTGGAAATATGGGTTCAATTGATTCTTAAGGAGGGGTGGGAGGGATTTGATAAATCTAAATTTTCTCTCCACTTCCAAATTCTCCACTTAAACATCTCTTTTTCTTCTTTTCACAAGCTGCCACTACCTCTTTCCATCTTGGGAAGATATGCTTAGAGGATTCTTCACGAGGCTAAGATACAAATGTAGGGGTGAATTATAGGATTATGAAAATTTGTATTTCCTTAGGATTATCATCTTGATTCCAACTTGTAAAATTATTCTTAGAGATTTCATTTTATACTACCATGATATATTTCCTTAAAATCTAATTGGCCAATTCAATTTCCTTGTCAAGATGAGTCTCAAAACTCAATCTTCCTTTCTTAAAATCTTCTCCAAATAATTCAACCTACTCAATAGTTATATCCTCCTTCCTTTGGCTGATCTCTTGGATGTATTTCTAAGAAGGGAAACTTTTTGGAATGCATGAAGGACTTGGGGTATTTTTAAACATGGTTGGATTAGTATATTTGAAAGGAATAGTTGACACACTTGAAGATTGATGTGGGATATATTGGGGCTGCCAAGATTCGGTTATTTCATGAGCTCTAAAACTCTCTTATAGATGTAAAATTAGGCCACAAACATCAATCATCTCATTATAAATACCTTTCCAATTATCTCTCCCTATAGGAATCCATTCTTCCTTGACTTATTCCAAAGCGTTTCTCACACTTTTGATACAATCACTAGGGATAACTTGATCACAACCAATTCTAGTATCAAGGTATAACATGTAGTCTTTGTATCCAATGAGAGTATTTTTGAAACTTGTAATGGAATGATTTGTAGAGGAACTAGGTGGACTAGGTGAAGCATAATCTTTATAGGGTTGGTCATAGGTAACATATGATTGATAGGGATCATGACAAGATTGGCCAAGGTCTTTTTCATATTGCGAAGGAATATTCAAAGAGGGATATGTCTCCTCATCTTGCGTTAAGACAAACTTAGAATCATAATTATGCATTAATCACTCATGAGAAGACCATAGAATAAGAAAACAAATTTAATTATAGTACATGGGATGTTTAACTAGTAAGTTTATGCTTGGAGTCACCATTAGTGCTTAGTGAAAATTCCTCCAAATGTTGCTATCTTGAGGAGAATATGAAAAATACTCAAGCTCTTAGAACAAGAATCCCACTAAGCATGCCAAAAACTATTGCCACTTGAACTTTTACCCAATGAGGAGATGAAAAGTCTCTCCTCATTCAAGTGGAACAATAGAACCACCTCAGGGTTTTGGGTCACCAAATGTGAGGTGTATCTCTAGATTAGGGGCTAGTTCCCTTTGATGTATCACTATAGCTCAAGCTTACTACTAAAAATTGGGGGGATGAAAAGGGATAAAAATAATTGAAACTAAATATAATATATGAGAGGTGGTACACCATATATATTATCTACTCACACCTTTTAACATGTAATTAGAACCAAAGAGAACTCTACACACACACACTTCACTCAATGACAACCTTCTCTTTCACATCAATGTTTCAAGCATGGGATCTTGAAGAGAGCCTAGGTTAGGAGGACTTAGATAATATGAATTTTGAGACACACTATTTAGTAGAATACTCACTATCCCTACAATCCAATTAAACATTTCTTTCTAGCCTACAAAAGAGAGATTACAAAACACACAAGGCACTAGGAAGAGTAACATGTGAAGGTAAACAAAACTACATTTGCACAAGACCAAAAACCATTGTGTACACTTAGTGAAATCTTGAATGAGGTATAAACAACTGTATTTATTATCTCAAGGAAAAAATTTGGTAGGGTTTTACCATACCAAAGTGGAGAGATCCGTATAATATCCTGAAAGGCTAGAATTTATAGAAATTATGAGAGGAGGGAGAGAAAGAGAAGCTCAAGAGTCATAGAAACAATTTTCAAGCAATGAGAAAGAGTTAAAATAGTCATTAAATCATTTGTGAGATATTTTTGAAGGGAATCAAGGACAAATGTCCTTCATACTTGTTTAACTCCTCCACATGTGGTATAGATTCCCTTGTGCTAACATAATAAACTACTTTCATCATTTTACTTCACAAAACTACCTCATATATACATATGGTCAGGTATAATGATGGATATGAGTGGAAAGGGTTAAAAAAATCCTTGATAGACATTGGATCAGTCCTTGATCATTCCTATTCTTTTGGCCATGCATAATAATCCATGATAGTCCCAAAATGACTTCCTTCCATGCACCTATCACACTTAGCACCCAAAACCTTTCCAATTTTGCAATATAATCCATGAAAAGGGATGGATGACATGTTTCAAGGGTTTACATATCATCAGTTTCATTAAACAAGCCTTAAAAGGCTTATCAAATGGAGTTTCACCACTTTTCCTAAGTGTTCACTACCGATTCACTAGGTTGGCTAAAATGAGAGAGGTAGAAGATAGAATTATGAGTTTATATACTACATCAAATGGCCATGGAGACTTATAACAAGTCTTAAATTATCTCCCAAAAGTTATTTCACCTTTTTAAACCTTCTCACACCTAAAAAACAAACAAAATGTCAAAGAAATCCCTATTATGACCCCATCTATATAGGTATATACTAAAAATTAGCATTGAAGGGAGCTTGAGAGAGTCTTCTTCAAGATTCAAAAGGTTCATGGCCTTTTCATCCCATATAGATGCTTCAATTTTATTCTTTCCCGATCAAGTCTTTATAGAGGGTTTTATGAGGGTTTTATGTAGTTTCAGGTCTTATGTTTGTTCATAAAGAACACACATCCAAATCCTAGATAAATGAAATTGAAGGCATCTTATGATTCCTCCCTAACAATTCCAATCATCTTAGCTACACATGCAAAGCACCATATGAGATACAACCATCCCAAGTTTCCATTTGTGTCCTTTTTCTATATTCTATGAGGGTCTAGATTCATTTCAACCCAAACATGGATTTTTGGAGACTTTTCCTACAAACTAAAGGTATAAAAATCTCTATATATGGCCCATACACATGGTCCAATCATTATAAAATCTCATCAAGATCTATAAATAATAATGGTCATCATTTAGAACTAGGTTTATACCTTGTTAAAAGGGTCTATCTACAACCTTAGGCTCAAAAGACCTTCCTTGATGAATTCCCTACATATAATGGCTTAAACACCTAAAATATATCTCTCCAAACATTAAACAATTAATTGGTAAACTTTTCTAAACTTGAGAATGAATATGGTTTCCCTTTTGGCTCCTTGGTCTCAATTATGCCTATGGGTTTTGACTGCAACCTTTGTTGTCCAGAGCACCCTATTTACCTTCAGACCTTATAAATTTTTTTTAGGTTGTAATGGATTACTTTAGATTCATATATCATCTTTGATGGTCTTTAGGCCTTTTTTTATGATTTTATCCATTTATTCCAAAACCTATAAGGTTTGCATAAAAAAAGTACCCCACCTCTTAGATAAAATAGAGGAGGGTTACCTTATTTTCTCAAAAAATAAACTATTTTAGAGTATTTTACAACTCTCAAGGATGAATTTTACCATTTTTTAAAACCTAAACCACCATTTATCCCTCCAAATACTTTAAAAACCAAGACTAAGTTTTTTAAGGTAGACTATGTATAGGATCTACCTTTCAATGTACTGTGTTTGAAATATAAAAGGATCCTCATTGATTTTTTACCACTTTGATAAATTAATGAGATACTTATGACCATAAAGGATAATTTTTGTCCTTTTAAATCAAATTTAACATCCATTCTTTCATCTCATATCCTTTAGGTTTATGACTAGGTCACTACCTGAGACAATCATAACTAACTATGTACAAGTTCTTTTAGGGTCCTACCTAGAGCCTATGAAGCTCATATTATAATATTAGACTCAATTGAGATATTATAAGGTCATAAAATCCCTTATTTTAGTGACATTTTACCTAAGATCATGGTTTTTGTTATATTTCATGCTAGTTCAAGACAGATAACTACTTCATTTATTTTACCCCTACCTGTAGGGTAATGTGGCCTTAAGAGACCCTAGTCATGGTTTTTGTGATGGAATTAGATATTTTTTTTCTCATTAATAATATAAAATCTTTTATATACTTGTGATCTCATTCTCATGGCTTTACAAACCCTTCTCTCATAATTTCAGTCCTTTCTACTTGTAGGACTTAGACACCCTCTTATTTAAGCCTTGTTGGAGGTACATTAGGACTTGTGTTAGGTATGTAAAGGCCTTTATGAACTAATTATTATTTTATTATTTTCACACATCACTCACTTATCTTTTATAACCTCCTTTATCCTTTTTCAAGAACTTTTATCACTCTTGAGTTTTCCACTGCTTGTAACTAGGATAGTGTTCTTTTCTTTGACCTGTAGTTACCATAAGACACTAAGCAATCTATATTAGCCCATTTTTATAGTTTTAATGCCTATTTTATATCCTTTAAATATACTATAATTTATATCTCAATTATTCATTACATAACCTTCTCCTTTGCAATACATGGGAACTATGTCTTGGCTGTAAGTACATCTCAGAGCTATTATACAGACTGAGGATGATTATTAGTCTTTGTCATCTCTCCTAACAGATCCTCATAATGTTTTTCCTACTATGAATTCCATATTGGATCATTTATCACTATTTACATATGCAAACATGCCTAGTTTGAATTTTTGATGACCAAAACCTCATTTTTGGTCTTGAACATGTAAAGAACACTGAAATAATTTAGTGCATTTATGGGCATTTTTGAGGTTATCAAACACTATCCTCTCTAATCCATATACTCTCCAACATTTTTAAGGTATTTTTATATACCAAGGGTCAAAGGATACTTCAATTTATGAGTTCTAAAATTAATTATCATCATTCAATAATATATCCCAAAACCTACTAGACCTTTATTTTAGCTTTTTGGGAGACTGAGTTTCAAACTCAGAATTGTCATCCTTGAAGATGGTCCTCAACCTTCAATTGATAGTATACTCATAGTAACAAGTCTAATATAAAATTCCACTATGTTAAAATAAGAGGATGATCTTAAAAAAAATTAAATTCTCCACTATGATCTCTACACCTTTTGCTCAAATTGTATGTAGGTATGTATACAATTGTGAAGGCTAATAGTGAGGATAAACATGGAGTTTTGAGAATTATATTGACATTATATGACCTCAAAACTTATCCTAACAATAAAAAACACATCTTCATTTCTTCTAACACCTAAAACAATGTATCATGGCACTTGAGACAACTATGAATGCAGAAGAATAGTCTGTAAGCAAGGACAAGCCTAGAAGAGGCTTATTAAGATCATGAGACTGAAAAAAAAATAATAACCCTATAAAATCTATGGAGGGACCCTAAAAACATATGTAATAATCAAATCCATTATACCAAAGCAAATTATTTAGAAACTAGTTCAAATAGTGACCCCTCTTGGATGTGAATGCATAAAAAGCTACTTGAGGTCTAAGTGATGGTTCAAAAAGGAGATGCCATGGATTATAAAATTATTTACATGAAAAATTATTATACATAGAGTAATTTTAAGCCCCAAGAGCATTCCTCTCAACTCAAAATTTGTGGCCCACACCAAGCATTCGAAATTGACCTTCCTTAGCTTGCAAGGACAAGAAGGAAGAAACATAATTTACAGGTGAAATGTGTTATGAAACCTCTACACTAAGTTTTAAAAGAGTATAGGGAGGTGAAGAGGCACATAACTCACATTTTTACCTGAAGATGAGCTCTCCAAGTCCATACAAGTGCCAAAGAGGGCCTAAATCAAGGAGAAACTATCTCTTGGACCGATCCCTGACTGATATTGATATATCTTGACCTCTTCCACATTTAAAACTAACTTTTTGACAAATATACTTCCTTTAAAGTCCATATAAGTCACTAAACAGGGTAAAAATATGACCAAAAGGCCCTTTTTGCACATGAGACATGTTAACGGACCAGCTTATGACTTGAAAACACCTTAAAACTTTTAAAAGACCATATTAAGACATAATAAACAAATTTTTAACCTTTGACCATGTTTGACTAGGGTTGACTTTAGTTGACTATGTAAGTACAAGGAAGATGGGCTTCAATAAGGACTATGATAAGGCTAGGTAAGATGATAGACTAACATGACACACTTATGGGACATATGAAAACCTATAAAAGGTTTATAAATTTATGAGTTGACCCAATTTGACTAAATTTTAAAATTTGGTCAACACCATTATCATAAGCCCATTCAGTCATCTTTATAGAAATGAATGCTGATCCATTATCACAAACTAGAGAGATTGGTGTTCCAAACCTAGTACAGATGTTTCCCTCCAAAGATTTGATCACCTCATCAGTCTTGCATTATTTTTTGGTTGAATATTCAGTCCACCTTGTATAATAGTTTGTGGTGGTCAAGACATATTTATGACCTTTATAAGAATTGGGGTTGATCACCCCAACAAAGTCTAATTGCCATTGAGTAAAGGGTTTGTCAACCATGACTAGTTGTAGAGTCATTGCTACCTTTGGCTCCTTGGTGCTAAAAATGTCACATGAGTGACATACCCTCATATTTTTTTGAGTATCCTTAAAAATATTTGGCCAATAATATAAAAATATAAGGATTTTACAGGTTATGGTGCTTCCAAATGGATGCCCATTGCCTAGCTTTTCATGAAAGGTGCTCATGATCTAGGTGGATTCTTATTTTGAGACACATTTCAAGTAAACCCATTCAAAATTTATCCTATACAATACCCCATTCATGATTAAGTAGTTATTTTATTTCAACCTTATGGACCTTTTTTTCTTTTTGGATGATCCTGTAGGATAAATACCATTAATTAGAAAATGTATGATTAAATCATATCACTCGCTAGCTTGAAAGTTTTGTTGATCCACTTACATAAGACTTAGACTAAGGTTATTATTATTGATCATATAGATCAAACCTTGTCATCCTACAAATTTTTTTCATCTCCAATTCATATTCCTAAAAAATTGACATCTACTTACCTCTATGTTCTCCTAATTCATTCTATCTTAACATAAGTTTGGTGGCAGGATCAAGTAAGATAGCATGCACCTTATTTATAAGGATGTAATTCCTAAATTTTTTATCTACCTTAACTAATGAATATGCCTAATTATAAATCAATGAATAATTTAAGTCAATATTTTTAAAATTAGTGATCATAAAAGCTATTGTGTGATCACACCCATCAATTTTTTGAGTCAATATTGCAGCCATAGTGTGGTTAGATGCAAAGGAATAGAGGTAGAAGTCCCTTTAGAAGTTAGGACTTATAAGGATTGGAGCCTGGCTAATGAATTCATTGATATCATTGAATTCATTTATATACTCTTTTCTCCATGTGACCTTGGCATCCTTCTTGAGCATGTCATTCAGTAGCTTGATAATCTCTAAAAAGATGGAAATAAACTTTCTAACAATATTTATCTTACCAAAGAATGATTTTATCTTTTTTTTACTATTTGGAGGCTCTATTATAGATATTTACCCCACTCTTTAGGGATCTATAGAGATTTAATTCTTGGTGATAACATGACCAAGTAATTTTCCTTTTATAACACAAAAGATACTCTTCTTAGGGTTTAAGGAAATGCCATACATTCTACATCTTTCAAAAACTTGATGCAAATGCATGAAGTTATCTTCCCTATTTTTTTAAAAAAAAATTAGATCATCCATATAAATAATGATGTGGTTACCTATCAAGACTTGGAAGGAATGGTCCATATCTCTTTGAAAAGTAGGTCATATATTGATTAACCCAAAGGGAATCCACTTGAAATCAAAGGTTCCCCATTTTATGGTGAATGTTGTATTCATCATGTCCTATCTATCAACCAACACTTGGTTGTAACCTGAAAATACTTCAAGAAAAGACATCATAGTTAATCTTGAAACAACTTAAATTACATGTTCTAGGGAATGAAGGGGATAGTTATCCTTTTTTTATGCTTTGTTTAAGTTTCTAAATTCAATACAAAGTCTAATCTCGCCATTCTTCTTCCTGAATAGTACATAACTAGCCACCCAGGTGGAATGCCTAATGGGGAAGACTATCTTATCATCTAATAATATTTTGACCTCTTTGAAGATCATGGGTTCTAAGATAGGGTTTATAGGTATTTATTTCTTCTTAAATGTTTTGTAACTCTCCTTAAGGGATATAATATGGGTAATGGCCCTTGGATCAAAGATCTTTAAGTCATCATAGGACCAATCTATGACATCCCTATATTAGGTAAGGATCTCTTTAGATTTCTTATTATCTATAATTGTATAGGATTTTCCTATATTTACCAGTTGGGGTTGATCTTAGAGGCCAAAATCAATAAAATTATAATCTTTCCCACTTATCTTGGGAACATTGGAAACCATAGCCAGTTTGTCTTGATTAGACAATATTTCTAAAGTAATCATCCCCTTAGGGATCTTGTTATCATTCCACTAAATGACTTTACCATCAAACTTGTCCTCATTAGATGAATTTTCATTAGTTTCATCAATAATGTGAGCTTAAAATACTCTATAATTGGTCATAAAATCCAATATCTATTGATCATCATTGAAATCTTGGAAATGGCTAACATTATCATACATTGAAGAACAAGGGATCAACTCAATGCTAAAATTAGGGGAATCTTGGTTGGGCATGAGGTTGGTTGTAATAAATGAAAACTCATAAGTAGCTTTGTTTTATCCTCTTGGGATGGAAAGGATGCTAAAGGCCTCAAATAATATAGCCAAATCCTAGACTCTGAACTTATATCTTTATAGGTATGAGATCTTACATTGGTATTTGCATCTTACATGGTTGACATCTAGTTCTAAATACCCATAAAGTAGTAGTTCTTTTACCTTATTATTTATATCAAATTGTAAACCTAGGATAAGGGATTCATACTTATAAATATTGTTAGTACAAGGGAATTGGAGCCTATAAGAAGCATGGTACTTAATATTAGTAGGGTGAGTCAAAAAAATACCAACACTTAATCAAAAATGACACCTAGCACCATCAAAATGCAATTTATATAGTCTAGGATCAACATGAGCACTCTTGGGATCACATACCTTATCAATTTCTATGGTGAAAACCCCTAGTTCGAGTCAATTATGTTGACCCTCTTGTTTACAACATTATACTTAGTTATCATGTGTCTCATCTTTGATTCTCTCTCAACCCTGATTTGATTAGGAACTCCCTTCCATGGTAGCCAAAGATGTGAGAAATATGTAGACATGTAACCATTAAAAACATTGGTCCATTCCCTACTCAATAAATTTCCATAAATATGAGGTATATCAACAAATTGAATATCAATTAATTGTTGTACCCTTGGCTTAGAAGATAGTTGAATGTGAAAATTTAGAAGCTAACTCTAGATTTGTCTAATTGGGTGACAACCCTATCAAACTTAATGGGAGTTAGGCCAAGTTGTTTGCATATACCTACAGTCATGATATTGGTTTATGATCTTGAATCTAATAATAAATTATGTATGTTTTTACCAAACATCTTAACAATGAGCAAGAAAGGAGGAGACTCAGCCTTGGCTTTGCACATAATGACATTGGCATGATCAGTCTTTGGTAGATTATTAGACTTATTTGACAAATACTCCTATATAAGGTCCCTTTGATCTATAATATACATAATTTCATGAAAATGAATATTATAATTTATATTCTTCATGTCCTAAACTATTTATATCCAATTTTAGAAGAACTAGGTATTTCAATGTTGGGTTTAGAAGTACTCCCTTAAGGTGACTCAAGATTGTTGTTCAAAGAAGTGTCTACAGGAGTTCCAAAATTATTTGGAGGCATTGAAGTGGTCAAAGGATTCCTCTATTCCATACTCATCAAGGGATAGGTATTTTTTAATAACTATTGAAAGGTTTGGATCTCCTTAGGGATCTCATCAGGTTCATTTTCCTCTTGAAAGGGGAAATTAAAGGTGTCCACAATGAAGACTTGATAAAATAACTTAGATCCTAAAGTAATTATACTACTATCCTTGTTATGGACCACTTCAAATGTATGCAAATAATCTTGTAAAGCTTTAAAGGCATTACAAAATTGTATGAAATAAATTTCCCCATGCTTGGCTATATAACATACCATAAAATAATCAGGTAATGCAATATTAGTGAGGTTAATTTCCATGGTCTTCTTTTCAAAAAATGGATCATTATTCCTATTATTATGAAAAATATCATTCTAAAAACTATTGATTGGCCTACTATACATTTAAGATGAGAAGTTCCTACCTAAACTTTTAGTAGTCTTTCCAACTTGTTTTTCCAATTGAATAAAATTAGTTATCAACTTTTGGACCATTTTTAAGATAGATTCATTCTCATTTTTAGGTGCTTCATAATTATATAACTAGTTATTTTTAGTAGATGGTACCAGAGCCCTTTGATCATTTGTAGTAAACCCATTAGTATGATGATTTAAGAATCCTAAGTTCTGATTGAGAGCTGCATGACTTAATGGCAATTGAGTTAGGTTTGGGAGTTGATTTAAGGCTAGGAAATTTTGGTTATTATTTGGGAATAAGTTCATCACATGCATTTTTGGGTTGATGTTTGGTACAGAATATGCCATTTTTCCTTTGGGATGCATATGATCATTGATGATTACTACCTCAACATATGCTCTAGCTAATGAATTTATGGATATCATATATCTCTTTAAAAATATAGAGGTCATGGATCTACTTCATCTTTGTAAATCTCTAGAGCTAAAACATCATCAGGATTATAAAGGTCTATGGTCCTACTAAATATTTTCTAAAATATAGCATTAAAGGACCTAATAGGCTCACTTGTATCTCTTATAATGGTGGTAAACTGATGGTAAATAATACAAGGACTAATAATCTTACCAAAATGATCTATAAACACATTGTTGAAATCATCACAACTCATGATATATTTATTAGGCAAGTTCAAAAACCATTCATAAGCAACATACTTAAAGGTGAAGGGGAATAATCTACAAGCTACATCATCATGCAAAACATTTAGTGATCTTAAGGAAACTTTAAAATACTTTATAGGTTCCTTAGTAATTACTATACCTATAGGACTAAATGTAGGTAGATACTTTTTAGGTTTGCATGGGAGGTCATGTACCACACCTAGTACACTAATTGAAGACTTTCCCAGTTAGGCCATACTTAGATGAATATTGAATGCAAAGGTACCTTAAAGGGGTAAAGTTAGAAGAGATTCAGATCTCATGCATCTACCTTTATCACATCTAGCTTTTTTGTGGGCCTCAAGCTCAAGTAAAGGCTCCTTGGTCTCTAAATGTGATCTTGTTCTAATCCTAGGTAATTCTAGCTTGAAACTTGAGGATCCTACCTGAAATATGATGTATCAAGTTTAACTTTATAAAGAAAAAGAGTTAGACATATACATTGATCTTATTTCTCAAAGGTGGTATGAAAAAATACAAAGGATGTTGTTCTTTGATTGAATTAGCTCAAAGATGCATACAATTACATGAATAAGATCTATCTTTATAAGTCTAAGCCTAAAGGAACTTAGATCTATGAAAGATATGTTGACCTTTGATCAAAACAAGCCATCTGAACCTTAGATACTATTTATTTTCAAAGCTAAAGCTAATTTACCAAAAACAAGTATAAATGCTTCAAAAAACTCCAATATTTGTATAAGTAAGCACAAAGATGAATAAAAAATAGTAAATATTGATGATCTTTATACTTATAAGTAAATAATTCACTCAAAAACACAAAGAGACACTGATCTTAGACCAAAACACATTAAGATCAACAAAGATTCAAAGAATGCATGACCCTCCTTCTAGTACCAATGAATATTCTCCAATTGATGCTTCTAAATGAACCATAGGTGCTCTTAGTGTTTAAATAAAACTTTTCATTTTATAATTTATAAAATTCAAAGAATGAGTTGTAGGTTTTGGCAATCTAGTTGCCTATGGTGAAATAGCAGTAAAACAAGATAAATAGTTCCACAATATTTATATGATTTGATGGTTGGGATCCACCTTGGTTCATTATTTATGTATTATAGAAAATATTTGTTAATACTCAGTTAATTATGTTCCATATTTCATGTCAAAAACTTATCTAAATGGATATTTATAGTGAAGCTAAAACTAGAGTGATCTGGTGTAAAAAAAGGGAGCAAAGAGAAGGGTAAGGTAGAAAAGAAATGAGTGATTGCAAATCTTAGTCTCAAATATCATGACAAAGCATCAATTACAACTTAGTGAACATTCAAACCAATACACAATTCAAAATACCCTAAGTTTAAATTTCACTATATACTAAGCAAACTTCAAAGGATAATGTAGAGAGTCACAAGTAAGAACCAGGTATACTTTAAGGATTTACTACTATAATCAAATAACATTTGCACATATAAACAAAGAGAAAAATGAAGTTAATTATAACTTAATATCATCCAACTAATTTATAATATGCACAAATTATAAACTCTGTGATTAGAAAACGTAACTTGGTATTCAAAGAAACCATTTAGATTCAAGACATTAACTAGCAATTGAAAGATAAACTATATTAGCAATTGACACATCAAATATGGAAAATATTTGTAGAATTCTTTTATTATATTAATTTCTTTAAGTTTAAAATATTTTCTCAAAATTCTCTATATTTTACAAATGGTAATACATGTCTTTATAGAAATATCAGGAAATATACCAGTCAGTTAGAATATACAGGTGTATAAAGACAAGGACAATTATCATTACAAGTTTTAAAATACACTTGTTCTTCATAATTAGACTGACCTAGAGGCAAATATTCTTAAAAAATAACATATGAATTTATAATGTAATATTATTTTTCAATATGTTATAAAATGTTACAAGATATAATATTGTCTAATTTATTGGTGGGCCCTCTGCTTGTTATTATTGGATGATGCTCATGGCATTAGTATGTTGCTCATCAACTAGCTCTAGATCCACAATAGGATTTGATACGATCCTCCTCTTGATCTTCCAAGTCATCAAATTATCTATTATTTATAGCCATGGCTTCTTTAATGATCCTAGCTTCATCTATCCTCTATCCAACATTGAATATCATGTCTAGGATTTTACTATTATCAGCCCTAGATTTACCTTGGCTATTTCCTTTGATTTCTTGAGTTACCAAAGTATCCCTATGTTTGAATTCCTCATCACTTATGATTCCAAGGGTATTTGGCTGTGAGGGATTTATAATCATGGTCCTAATAATTTATTCAATCCTTGTAATTAGCTCATTATCATATTCTATAAGCCTTTCCACATTATTGTGCCACACACTCAAACTTTAAACCTTGTCCACCATAATTCCCAAAATTGTGTTTAAGTATACCAAATTGATGGTTTTGAAGCATGGATTTGTTTCCTTACTTGAATGTTGAGAAGGTAAACTATCTTGTCTTCTAAGGCTTGCCATTGGGTGACCAAACTCATGGCTAATGCATTCTACCACTCCAATGTACTCTACCTCAGCTTCATTATCTTTAGTTATTCAAACATGTCATAAAATGAGTCATCAAGCATCTTGGTCATTATCTTAGGTACTGATATAATTTCTTGTCTCTCTAGGTTTTCCTTTTCTCTTTTTAAATTATACATACTCTACTTCATGCCTTAGATTCCAGCTTTAGCCTATTGTGATTGGAACTCAATCAAGCTTTCCACATCCTCTTCATGAATGGTAGTCTCACCAAGCTAATAAACCTCAACTGGGGTTAATCCCACAAATGGATCCACATTTTGGAAGGTTAATTCCTCTATTCCAACCATAACTATCCTAGTGGTAACTCTTTTCAATCCATCTATTTCTTGATTAAATTGAATAATAGTGATTGGCTTCTTGAATTTGGGAGGTTCTAAGACATCCACACCTGAGCTACTAGATGCTCCTAACAAATCCATCTTATTTCTTTCTAGTCCTTGATTGACCACAATCCTCCTTTATTATTTCTCCTTCACCATATCCCTTATCCATGGCTTCTTGTCATGTTTTATCTCAACATCAACAACTTTTGTCATGGCCCATGAATGGGAAAGAGGGGATTTTTTATAATTTCCCATAAAAGAACCAATCAGTGATGACTATCCCATGAATGGGGAATTCATCATTAAACAAATTTATCTCACTTGTGGGATGAGATATGGTCAATATTGGCCTCTTGTTTGGTCTTATAGGAACCATGCTAGCTCTTTTTTCCTCTTTTCTTAGGCTATCATAGGGACCATACTTAGAGAAATCTCTTTTATTTTATTATCTCTAAGCTCTCCCATTTGGACTTTTAATTCTTCAAGATAATCCTTCTTATCTATATCATATGCCTCTATAAGTTCTTTGTGAGCACCCTCAAGTGTCTCTTTTAGTTCCAAGGCAATCGTATTAATATACCAAATTAGGGAAGGTGGCCTTTGTGGGAGTGTTGAAGATGAGGGCCCCTCTCAAAGCCTCTCTTCCAATTTCATTTCTCCTAATTTCTCCTTGCCATGGCCTTGTTCATTCTTGCCTTGAAAAACCTGCTCTTGGGGTTATGGGTATGGCTGCTCTACTTGGGGATATTCCTAGACTATATTAGATGGTCTAGGTAGCAAGAGATACTATAAAGGATACATTTTCCATGGTTATCTTGATGGCTTGTCATCTTTGGTTAACTTGTTTAAAAGTTTGATGTTATGTCCTTGAATCTTAGTCAAGACCTCTTCATAATTCTTTGCCTTAATGTAAATGGTGTCATAAACACCACATTGATGTATATACTCAAGATTGGGGAGCTTATAATCCTTTGAATGCTCAACCACTATGTTCTTTAGATCCCACATTTTTAGTTCATTCAGTTGAAAGCCAAATGAATCCTTATGTGTGGACATGATCTCCACTTGTTTTAAGTTTTTCAATATTATTTTCCCAATAATCAATGGAAAGGGGTGGAGTATACCCTTCTTCTTTTCCTTAAAGGTCCAATCAATGTCATGGATGAGCTAGGAGGCAATTTCTTGCTCCATGACCTTGCTTGAAACACATACTAGTAATCTGTAGGGCTGGGACATGATCCCCTCAATCCTGATAACTATACAATCAAGGTAATACCATATGTACCCCAACATTTTGACATACTTCTTGATGAATGGATGGACCCTAGACATGGGAACACCTATGATGGCATCCAATATGGCTCGGTAAATGTAATTATAAATAAACTACATATGGTTCCTATGCTTAAGATGTGTAATTTAGAGTAATGGTGGGAAATGGTAATTTTTCACTTAGAAGACCAATTTCTAATACTAGGGAAGTTTATTGAGGCAAGTAGGGCATCTAATAGGTATGAAATCATGTAAAATTTCTTGGATGTCTTTATTTTAATGGTAGTCAATTGTTTTGCTAGGAAAACACTGATTAAATCTCCAATTGGAGGGGTAAGCTTTTCTTCCACCATGAAATCTACCAAGGGAACCCAAATTTTGTTTATATATGTGGTTGAGGGGGCTCCAAAGGCTCAGTTTAACAGGGTAATTATAACTCTGATGCCCTCTCTAAATTGAATTATTAGGATTTTACCTTCAAATTCCATGAAGATATGGGGTCCTTGGTGTAACCAGGGTCTAAGGATGGAATCCAAGTCATGTTTAGAGGTCCACTCTTTAATATTTGATAAATCCACATGGGAGAGAGGGAGATTATAATATTTATCAAAAGTAATAGGATAAATATAAGCTATCTTTTTAGAATTTCCCCTTGATGATCCATTCATTATCTACTTTAAAATCAATAAATATGGGGGCAAGGATGTATATATAATGTAATTCCTTAAGTTTTTTTATGGCATGGTGAAGGCTATCCATCTAGACTGCAACTAGGTCATAGTGCCTCCTATTTATACTGGTGATTCTCTATTCCTCATTGGAAATGGGTGGTAACTCCTCTACCATGAAGAAGAGATTAGACCAATTCCTAATGCTTAAGACATTTATGGCTACAAGATCTAATTTAGTATCTTTGAATATATACCCTTCACTATCTATTGATAAGTAGAGCTCAATCTCATCTTTTAGCTATTGCCTACATGTTGCCATGGTTTATTTTTCAACAAATTTCTCACATCAGATTTTAGATGATCTTTATGAAAGATCTCTTGCACTCAAAAACATATTTAAGTTCTCCTTGGATCAAATTGTAACTAGTTGAGTCTATTTGGGTTGATTTTATGTAGAGTTTAGGGTTTTAGATATTAAATGGTAGAATATATCTTAGCTTTGGCCTATGCATGCCTTGAATTTGATTTGGACCTTTGCGTTTATACCTTTTCATTTTCAATCCCAAAAGATCTTGTATTTTTTCCTTTTCTATTTGTATGGTGCTTATGTGGCATTGGTCTAGGCCTTTTATGGCATTTTTCATAAATACCATTTGATAACTAGTCATTAGCATTTACGTTCTTTTATTTTGCATTGTCAGATCAAAATCCTAGATTAGCACAAGTTTTTGATTGTAATCTAGGCCCCTACCTATGATTGGCTTTTACTATGGAAATCCCTCTGGTTGTGATATTTGTCATCTTTGCGTGCCTCCTTATTCTTTAAATCATATGTGAGTGTTTTATTGAATGAACATTAGCCATGTAGTGAGCTTTTAGGCCTTTGAAAATTCATGAGCACCATTGTGTTGTTGGATCAAAATCCAGTGATAAAGTGTGAACCATTGGATCATCATATTAGTTCTACCTTGAATGATATTTTTCCACATGTCAAATTTATGAGTTGTCAGGATCTTTCTAAAAAATATATAGGGGCCTCACATCATTAGATCAAACTCCAATGACAAATCTCAAACTATTGATTTGCAGAGATGCTTGAAATTTAAGTTAACATGTTTATGAAAATGGGACTTAGGTTTAATTTCCTTAGGCTAAGGTTTATTGAATGTTTATTAAACATGGAATAAACCTTAGGCTAAGAATTTTATAACTAATTTTTCCAAATTTATTTAAAGGGGACCAAGACTAAATGTTTTAAGCCAATGTTTATGTTGTGTTTAATTAAAAAAATGTATACATTGGTCTAAAATATTTGTGCCAATCCTTATAAAACATTCCTAAAGGACCTAAAAATGGTATATTGATCTAAAATATTTAAGATTTTATTGCATTGATAAAACACATTAAAACTTTTATCTAGAAGTAACTTTGCCTAACTCTTACGTAACAAAGGCCCCCTTTTAAAATAAGATTTAGTATAATTATATAGTTTAAGGTTCATGATATTTTAAAAAAATACCATGCAGAACTTAAAGTATAGATTTAGAATAACTTTATTTTTCATATATTTAGACCACAAGACCATTTCCAAATTTTGTAGATTAAAGATTTCTAGTGTTTAAGAATCTTTTGAGTACTTCCTTTAACTTGTAATGCCATTTATAAGCCTTCTAACAAGATTTTGGAGTGTATTTTGACCTTAAACATAATAATTCATTATATTAAACTTTATGGTCTTGTAGATGTCAATTATGTCCTCATAGAAATCAATGATAGTTTCACTAATGTCAATTTTAAACTAATGAAGTTTTTAATTTGATGGGTTTAAAGTTGATGGTCGTGTAGATGTAAAATACATACTCATGAACATTAAATGATGGTCACACGAATGTTAGTTTTAAGCTCGTCAAATTCCTCTAACCTAATGTGAGAGTTCCATTTGGTAGATCTATGGGGATTCCTAGGATCTTGGACTTAATTCACTTTGTGGGATCAAAATTAGTGATGAAGTGTCAACCATAGGATCATGATCTGGGATCTTGATCATGATTGTTTACTTTGTCAAGAAGGACCCATTTGTATTTGATCATTGAATGAAATATTATTGCATGTCAATAATTTGGGCCTTTCATAGTCCCTTGAATTTTTAACTATGCCTTACTTTATCTGATTATGTCTTTACAATGAATTGAGAATCATTGATCATGATCTAAGAGTTTACACATGATTGGATAGTGGTATATGTGTTGGATTATGTCAAGCCTTCCTTGCACCATTCAATTGGAAGGCCACAAAGAAGTGTGAACCACTTGATTATTTGAGGTGCATGATGTTTAAGTTAAAGCTTAAGGTTTGTTCATTCTATTGGATCAAATGTCATGATAAAGTGAGGGTCATTGGATCCTTTAACATCCAAAGAAGTTAAGTTAGGACTAGAGTGATATTAAAGACATAGGCTAAGGTATTTAAGACTAAGGTCATGATTGTATTAATAAATATGTCAGGGCATTAGGATTAAAACCTTAGGCTTAGGTATAAATTGAAGGACAAGGCTAACATAGAATTGGACTTAGGGAACCAAAACTCAAGCTAAGATGTTAAGACGAAGGTTAAATTAGTATTTAATAAATAAAATGGAGCCATAGGGTTAAAACCTTAGGTTAAGGTAGGAAATATTAAAAGGAACCTGTAGAATGAATATTAGTTAGGCCCATAAAGAACTTTAAAGGGGGAAAAAATAAAGGGGACCAAGCTTTTTAGGCTAAGTCTTAGTAATTTTAAAAACACAACTAAGATTTAAAATATGATTTTTATACTTAGTTCTAAAATGAAATTTAAAAGGGTTCATGCCAATTTGGTTCCTGCCATTAATCAAATTTGAATTGAGGGTTTCACCATGATTTTGGAATAGAAAATTCTCAAGAACAAATTCCATGGAACCTATAACTAAAATCCATAAATATAACTTATTAGCAATGTTAGTCCAAATTAAAGAAAAATAAAACCATGTAAATATGATTTTAATAAAGTGGATGATATTTAAATTCTATAAATGATCCTAACATGCCATATTTCATGTTCAAAATTTAGGGTTTTTGAAGTGTCCCCATTTTTCAAAAAGTGGGGGTATGTTGGCCCCAACAAATAAGGACTCAAGGGGGAAATATAACAATATTTTAGAACCTAGAGACTCTAAGTTAGATAAATAATTAGGTCATCTACTCTATTTAATCAATATCATCATCCATATTAGGTCATGGTTGAATCAAACCTTGCACTTGCAAACTTAAGTTCAAATACCAATACATAGCCATATTGTATGTGTGATTTGATTCCACTTACTATTTTCCATGTTGTTTAAGAAATAATTTCTAGATTTCATGTCCCTAGACACTAACACTAACTTATAGTGTGTTAATATTTTCATTAAGAACCATGATTTTATCTTAGGGAAGGCTTGGGTATTGCTCTACTACTAGCCAAGCATTTATAGAACTGATAGAAATGCATTTGGTTCCACTCAAGGCCTTGAATCACTAGTAGCTAGGCATCCATAGCCCTGATGGAGATTACTATATTTAATAATGCTAAATCTTTTGATTTTGCATTGAGTTCTTCATTTTTTTATATTTTATTGAGACTTTTATGCTTTTAGAAAGTTTGAGAACCACAATAGCCAAGTTTTAAGATTTGGTCAAGTGTTTGATATTTCAAAAATCACCTATGGATACAACCATTATCCTAGGAAAGGATGTTGATTAATTGCTAGTATGACTATATCATGATAGTTAAAATACTCACCCTATGAGTACAAGTTTTCATAAAACCAATTTAAGGCTAGGACAATTCTTAAGTTCCCATGAAATAATTAACTTCTTCTATTGGTCTTTACTATTTTCTACAAATTACAACATTGTGCTTTACATTTCAGGACCATGGTCATCATATGTATGGGGTTCAGACCTATACTTTTGAATTTTGTGGTTTGCAATAAAAATTCATAACTTTGAGCTCAAGTCATCTATGAGGACTTATTAGAATCAAGGAACAAGGAAACAAGAAAGAAACACACAATAGTATGTAGGAAAGAAAGACAACAAAGGAAAAAAAATAAATCTAAACTTGTTTATACAAAAACAAGGGACAGGAAGGAAATAACTAAAATGAAACTAGTTAGCCTACTTACTCTAAATATAACCATCTTATAGTTTTACTCCATGAAGAACTCATGAGGAGTAGTAGAGAACTAGTGCTTGAGTTACTACCCATTAGTGGGAAATGTGAACTCTGCTCCTTGTAGATTATTGAGCTTGAAGGTGTTGTTCCCCAATGTTTATATAATCTGGTATGGGACAATCCATAAGGGTTTGAATTTACCATGTTTGTCCTCACGCTCAGACGCATTGTCCAAAATTAGAACTATGTCTCCCTATTGAAACACCTTGGTCTTTGACATTTTATCAAACCATCTCTTGACTTGGTTTGATTCATACTAAAATCAGCAAAGTCTTTCTCCCTTGCATCTTCTATCTGAGTTATGTCCAACAATATTGAGTTAGAAAGTTATTGGTTCTCTTTCATGTATTCTTATATAAATCTATATGTGGGAAAAGTAAGAGTGATAGGATAGATAGGTTCTTGTACATACACCAGTAGAAATGGTGAAGCTCTTAAGGATTACTTGATTCTTATCCTATCAGCCCATAGTGCAAACTTAAGGAGCTTATGCCATGTCTTAGGCTTATCTATAGCAAACTTTTTGATTGCGTTCATTAGGTTTTTATTTATAAATTTAGAGAATCCATTTTTATGGGGATAATGGTTGGATTAAAAATTGAGAGTAATGCCATTATCATAAGCCCAATCAATCATCTTTATAGAAATGAATGTAGATCCATTGTCACACATTAGAGAGACTAGAGTTCCAAACCTAGAATAGATGTTTTCCTCTAAGAAGTTGATCACCTCCTCAATCCTACATTGTTTAGTGGTTTTAGTTTCAATCCACCTTATACAATAGCCTATGGTAGTCAAGACTTATTTATGATGTTTAGATGAATTAGGGTTGGTCACCCCCATTAAGTAAAGGGTTTGTCAACCATGACTGGTTAGAGAAGCATTGCTTCCATTGGCTCCTTATTGCTAAAAATTTGACATGAGTGACATTCCCTCACATGTTTTTGAGAATCCTTAAAAATAGTTGGCCAATAATTGCTAGCTCTAAGAATTTTATGGGTTATGGTTCTTCTAGATGGATGCCCACTACATAGATTTTCATGAAAGGTGCTCATGATCTAAGTGGCTTCTTCTTGTGAGACACATCTCAAGTAAACCCCTTAAAATTTTCTCCTATACAAGACCCCATCCTTGATTAGGAAGTGAGTTTATTTCAACCTTAAGGTCTTCTTTTGCTCCCTAGATGATCATATAGGATAAATACCATTAATTATCAAATGTATGATTGAATTATACCACTCACTAGCATGATTTTTTTATTAATCCACTTGCATAATACTTACTCGAGGGTTAGTATTAGAAATCATCTGGATCAAACCTTAGCACCTTACCAATTTTTATATTTTCATCTCCAAGTTATATTCTTGAAAAACTAACATCCACTTACTATTCTTTTCTCTTCATTCATTATGACTTAATATAAGTTTGGTGGCAGGGTTAGGTAAGGTAGCATGTACCTTATTTCTAAAGATGTAATGCCTAAATTTCTTAACTATCTTAACTAAGACATATTCCTTCTTATCAATAAATGAATAATTTAACTCAACATTTTTAAAATTAGTGCTCATAAAAGCTATTGGGTGATCACACCCATCAATGTTTTGATTCAATATTGTAGCCATAGTGTGGTCAGATGCAAAGGAATAGCGGTAGAAGTCCCTTGAGAAGTTAGGACTTATAAGTACTAGATCCTAGCTAATGTGTTCCTTGATATCATTAAATTCCTTTTTAGACTCTTCATTCCATGTGACCTTGGCATCCTTCTTTAGCATGTCATTCAGTGGCTTGATAATCTTTGTAAAGCTAGAAATAGATTTCCTTAAAAAAATTATCTTACCAAAGAATGATTTTATCTCTTTTTTACTATTTGGAGGCTCTATTCTAGATATGGTCTTCACTCTTTCAGCATCTACATAGATTCCATCCTTGGTTATAACATGACCCAATAATTTTCCTTTTGTAACATAAAAGATAGTCTTCTTAGGGTTTAAGGAAATGCCATACCTTCTACATCTTCCAAAAAATTATTACAAATGCATGAAGTGATCTGTAATATTTTTAGAAAAAACTATTAGATTATCCATATAAATAATGATGTATTTACCTATCAAGCCTTGGAAGGCATGGTCCATAATTCTTTGAAAATTAGATCCTATATTGATTAGCCCAAAGGGAATCCTCTTGGAAGAAAAACTTTCCCACTTTATGGTGAAAGTTGTCTTCATCCTATCCTCTTTATCAACCAACACTTGTTTGTAACCTAAAAATCCATCAAGAAAAGAAATCATAAATGATCCCAAAATAACTTGAATTACTTGGTATAGGGAAAGAAGGGGATGGTTTTCATTTTTTGATGATTTTTTTAAGTTTTTTAAGTCAATATAAATTATAATCTTGCCACTATTTTTCCTAACTGGCACCAAATTAGCCACCCCAGTGAAATTCTTGATAGGGAAGACTATCCTAGCATCTAATAATACTTTGACCTCCTTGAAGATCATGGGTTCAAGGAAAGGGTTTACAAGCCTCTTTTTTTCTTGAATGGTTTGAAACTCTCCTTACGGGGTATAGTATGGGTATTGACCCTTGGATAAAAGATCTTTAAGTCATCATAATACTAAGCTATGACATCCCTATATCAGGTAAAGATCTCTTTGGCTTTCTTATTCTCCATATTTGTAGAGGATTTTCCAACATTTACCAGTTACGGTTAATCTTAGAGACCAAGATAAAGAGCATTATAATATTTCCCACTTACCTTGGGAAATATAGAAACCTCAGCTAGTTTGTCCTTATCAAATAGTCTTTCTAAAGCAATCATTCCCTTGGGGATCATGTTATCATTAAACTGAATGACTTTACCATCAAACTTATCCTAATTACATTCATTTTCATTGGTCTCATAAAAAATATGAGCATTGAGTGCTTCAAAATTGGTCATGAAATACAATATCTATTGATCATCATTGAAAACTTTGAAATGGTTAACATTATCAAGCATTGAAGGATAAGGGATTAACTCAATGCTAAAACTAGGGGAATCTTGGTTAGGTATGAGGTTGGCTATAACAGATACCAACTCATCAATAGCTTGGTTTTTTCCTCTTAAGATGGAAAGGATACCAAAGGCATCAAAGGATTCAATCAAATCCTATACTCTAAACTTGTAATTTTTAGCTATGAAATATTACATTGGTATTTACTTCTTACTTGGTTGGCCACTAGTTTTGAATCCCCACAAAGTAGTAGTTCTTTGACCTTATTCTTTATAGTAAATTATAAACCTAAGATAAGGGCTTCATACTCAAAAATATAATTATACAAGGTAATTAGATCCTATAAGAAGCATGTTATTTTATATTAGTAGGGTTAGTCAAAATAATACTAACACCTAATCCAACATTACACCTAGCAACATCAAAATGCAATTTCCATGATCTAAGAACAACATGAGCATTATTGAGATCACAAACCTTATCAATTTCTAGGGTGAAAACCCCTATGTCTGAGACATTTATGTTGGACCTCTCATTAATATCATTATAACAATTTATCATGATTTTCATTCTTGTTTCTCTCTTAGCCCCAATTTGATTAGGAACTCCATTTCAAGGTAACAAGAGATGTGAGCAATCTATAAACATGTAACCATTCAAAACCTTGGTCCATTATTTACCCAATGAGATTCCATAAACATTAGGTATATCAACAACATGAACATCAATAAATTATTGTACCCTTGGATTAGAAGCTACTTGCATGTGAACATTTAGGAAATCCCCAATTACCCTAACTCTAGATTTGTCTAATTGGGTGACAACCTTATTAGACTTAATGAGAGTCAAGCCAAGTTGTTTTCATATATCTTTAAACATGATATTGGTAGATAATCTTGAATATAATAAGAAATTATGTAAGTTCTTACCAAACATCCTAATAGTGAATAATAAAGGAGGAGATTCAACCTTGGCTTTATGCATAGTCACATTGGAATGATCAGTCTTTGGTGTATTTTTGGACTTCTTTGACAAAGAATCTAATAGAAGGTCCATTTTATCTATAATATACATAAGTTAAAGCAATGTAATATTATACTTTATCTTATTCATGTCCTTAACTATGTTATATCCAATTTTAGAAGAACTAAGAATTTCAATGCTTGGTTTAAAAGTAATCCCTTTTGGTGGGTGCACATTATTATTTAAAGAAGTGTTTGGAGGAGTTTATAAATTGTTTGGAGATATTTAGGTGGTAAAAGGCTACTTATATTCCCTATTAATATAGGGATATGTATTTTTTAGGAACTATTTAAAGGCTTGGATCTCCTTAGGGATCTCATCTAGTTCATTTTCCTCTTGAAAGGGAAAATAAAAGGTGCCCACCATGAAGGCTTGATCATATGACTTAGATATAGAATTAATTTCGCCATTATCCTTGTTAGGGACCACTTAAAATTTATCCAACTTCTCTTGGAAAGCCTTAAAGGCTTCAAAACATTCTATACAATCAATTTCCCCATGCTTGGATGTGGAATATGCCATACAATAATAAGATAATGCAATATTAGTGATGTTAATATCTATGGTATTATTTTCAAAAGATGGCTCATTATTCATTTTATTATGAAAACTATCATTCCAAAATTTATTGGTTAGCATACTATACCTTTGAAATGAGAATTTCCTACCTAAACTTTCAACAATATTTATCACTTGTTTTTTTAACTGAAGAAAATCAATTGTCAAATTTTAGACCATTTTTATGACAGATTCATTCTCATTTTTAGGATTTTTAGAATTATGTACATGGTTATTCTAGTAGATGGTACCATATCCCTTTGATCATCTATATTGTATCCGTTAGTAGGATGATTTAAAAATCATAAGTTTTGATTGGGAATTACATGACTTAATGACAACTAAGTTATATTTGCGAGTTAATTTAAGGGTAGGAGATTTTGGTTATTGTTTGGGAATAAGTTCATCATATACATTTATGGGTTGATGTTTGTCATAGAATATGGAATTTTTCCTTGGGGATGCATCCAATCATTGATGGCTACTACCTCAACATACGCTATATCTCTACTTTCTCAGTCACAATTGATTGTGACTATGTTTTGCCTAAAAATAGACCTGTTGTGGTTTTTTTTTCATGAAATAATATTTATATAATGTTTTAAACCTCATATATAGTCTTATTTGGTCACTTATCCACCTTTTATATTCCAAACATCACCAAACATAGTCTCTTTTAGTACCAAGAATACCCTATTCCTAACTCAATGACTATATCTCTATATACAAGGCTATAGGTGATGTTAGGGCCTTAATAAGTCTATATAAGATTTAAATTTATTTATAATGGTGTATATATGTTATAATAACCTTTAATAATGTCTTCATATGTTATCCAATCATGTTCTCTTCACTTATAACCCTTTTATGCACTTGGGTTCCAAAATTGAGCTTCTCTTTGAGATTATGAACCCCTGTCTATTAGACCCTTGGTTGTAGATGTTAATGAATATAATTAGGCCTTGAAAGTATGATTGTGAATATTTTTAAGTTTTATAAAACTATTTTATATGGTTTATATTCATTTTATTCACCTTTTTTGGCTTTGCAATCTCACCTAGGCATACTTCTTACCTCACTACCTGTCATGGTCAACACAGTCAATAGTGTTGAGGAGTGTAAGGACCTATAGGTGAATATATATTCATTTAAAGATTAAAAATTATAATTTAAATTCATGAAACACCTCAATCCACTTTCAAAAATCTCATTCTTTATTAATAACCTTCTTGTTATTACCTTGACATGAATGTG